>CM051263.1:70295325-70632825 GCA_027921565.1 Artemia sinica | reverse complement strand
ATTTTTTTACCGTCTCAAACTATGGCATAAAAACAGTAATTAAAAAAAATATTTGAAATGAAAGTAGTTATATATACATTTTTTTATGAATTTGATAAATTACAAGTTTTAAATAATGATAATTCTAAGGTAGTAAAAAGAATGAAATGTTTTTGTTTTGCACGTTTTGACGTTTTTGTTTTTTTTTATAAGTGGCATAGTTTTTTAAGCACCCCATATACTACTACTACTGAAAACTCACTGCTGCATCACGCCATCTGAGGCCAACAAAGCTAGGCATACTGCTTCTCCATCCTAATTCCAAGTTTCCCTCTTTACACCTTCCCAAGAAGTTCTAGTTTCCCTTAAATATTTCCTTAAATCTAGCCCCTCGAGGTAATTATAGCCTAGCAAACGACACAGCTATTGCATTGGATCCTGATTGACCCCATATACACATTTCAAAAAACGGATAAAACGCTTTCTGTAGTAATGGGAATAGTTTCATGCAAAAAATGGCAATTTAGAACGTATTGCCTTCTCTAGGAACTTGTGTCTTATGTACGCAATATTTTTTTTGGTGGGGGGATGGTATTAATAAAAGACAAATTTGATTCGATAATCTGAACAAGAAGTGCCCGAAAATTTTGATTCATCTGAATATTTCAATATTCAGAGATATAGCTAGTATAGCTCTGAATTCTGTATAAGAAAATGTCCGGAAACAAATAGTAAATACAAGTTTTCCTTTAAATGAAAGTAAGCATTGTCTTCCAGTGTAAGAGTGATGTTAGTGTAAGAGTAAAACTGGCAGAAATTATCGTCTGTATGATGTTGATGCCACCACCAATGTCCTGTTTTAAAGCTGAAGTTGGATTTCTTTCGTTGTTGGCCTCAAATCTATGGTTATTTTTTTATACTTCCTTAGGGTTGTTACATAAATATCCTGCCTTTCTTCTCCCCTCCTTCCAAATAACCCCCTCCCCAGAAAAATGGATAGTGTCAATTTCAGCAATTTTGTGGATTCATGGAGGATTCAGTATTAAATTGTATCAAATCGTAGTAAATTAGATCTAATTTGAAATTGGAGTAAATTAATTGTAGTTTAGTTTTAATTAGACAAACATTCATAAAAATGGGAAGGTAGCTGTCAGATATAAGCTCCCGAAGTAAAGTGACTAGAATGGAATCCTAATTATGGCTACAACAGTGTAAGAGAGTTTGCTATTTTATATATGATAATACCTCCATAAAGGCGAAAGAAATGAGCAAAACAAAGCCCAAATATGTGTGATTGAGTATCGCCGTGACAGGAAATTAACATATTTTCGACGACTGCTGAAATGTATTGGCTTATGGCCGAAGGAAAACTTAATTGAAGGTTTCAGCTGTATTGCAGTATCGATACTTTCATCGATACCATTTACTGAACATTCCATTTATTATTTATTTTTTCATAATTTTAGGGATGGCTGTCCTGTGCAACCTGGTTTTAACTTATCCAAAGTGTATTACCTAACCCCATCTTTAGCTTCAAATAAAGACAAACGTGGTCTTGCCCTAGATGGCCAACTTAAACATGAAGATACTAACTTAGCCTCATCTACTATGTAAGTAACATTTACGAACTTCTTCTATGTGACTGCTTTTATATATTTTTTATATTTCAATTTAATTATCTATTTTATTGCATTTCTTGTTATTTTCATGTCTTTTACCTATTAACTTATTCTTTGGTTTAAGAGAATACATTTTGTACTATTTTTAGTTTCACGTTTTAGGCTTTGATTTGACTTCGATTGTTCACTTTTAGTTTCACATCTGATTAAATTACCTCAAGTCTTATTCATTAGCAAGATGGGGTAGTGATGACCTTCTGCAGTGTACAGCAGGTTACAACATTCTTGTTTGTAGGGTTTGAATTCTAGAATCAGGTTGTTAACCAAGGGCATAGTCAGGTCAGTTGTCGGCTAATTTTTATCCTTAGCGATTTGTCTTGTTGATTTTTAGTCATCTGCATATAATGGAGGATCGTTGCTGAGGAATGTTGTAAAATCCTTTATAAGCATGCTAACCAGATTGACACAGTGATTGTTCCTTGTGGCACACCAGTGACTGGGATGGAACAAATAGCAATATCGTTGCGCAGTATAACACATTTGTCTGTGTGTTGGGTACGATCCTATTAATAACGTTTCATCGGTATCGATGGGTTCTATGCGTGTTTATTCGTCAGCATATAACGTAGGAGTGCTGATTGGGAGTGTCGTGAAATCTTTTATATTATGTCTGCTAAACATTTGGCCTAAGGAAAGTTCTTTGTGGATTACGATGGGGAAAAAAGACCATCAAGCCAATGTTATAATGTAGAATAACACATAGAAATGTGTTTTTCAAATATAATCCAATTTTTTTTATCACCATGACATTTGCTTTATGTTCTTATGGCTTGGGAAATAAATAATGATTTGTTCAAGGCCATAGTCCGCAAGCAAAATTATATTTTAGTATTTACTTTAACTCTACGGGTTCTTGTTTAGTGCTTAATCTAGATTAATTTTTATTTAATGTAACACTTTTAAGATTCACCAGTATTTTTTTCTGACTTTAGAAATAACAATGAAATAACAACCTTAAAAATATTGTACAGTTGTTTTTCTGCTTTTGTGAGTTCTATTCGTTATCTATCTATATTAGTATACATTATTAATTATTATTGATAAAATTGTTTAGATTCGTCTGGTTTTTTTATTTGTTTTTAGAAAATGAAAAAACAGCAATTTTGAAAACACCGTACATTAGTTATTATATTCTAACTAGTTTTAATATATACTACCACTACTACTAACAACTCACTTCAGAACCAAGCCACCTGAGGCCTAAAGAAAATAAAATATTATAATATACAAAAATTAAAATGTCTGAGAAAATTTCAAAAAATAATTTTATTTGAGGAAAAAGAAAATGCAACTTTGAAAATATCGCACAATTGTTATTATATTCTCACTACTCGTAATATATGCTACTACGGTTACTATTACTGTTACTACTGTTACTGTTACTATTACTGTTACTACTACTACTAAAAACTCACTGCAGCACCAAGCCTCCCGAGACCAACACTATTGCACATGCTCCTCCTCTACTCTGATTATTCAAAGTTTCGGTCTTAACCCCCCTACTCCCTCATGAAGCTCCAATATCGTTTAACAAAACCAATTTCCTTAATGACTATATCGCCCCTAATTTGGATACTCTACCCTGGCAGTGTTCAAAGTTTATGTTTGAAAAATTTATGATACGTGAAATCGTTAAATCAATTATTTGAACTAGTTTTTACTAAATTGAGTTTCTTGCTAATTTTTATTTGTGTTTGTAATTTTTAACTTATTTTTTTTTTCTAGAATAACAGAAAAAACACCCAAGGAAAGTCTAGGAATAATTGTTCAATACAAAGTCAAAGTGAAGTTAATTCTAGGTTCGTTTGGAGGGTAAGTCCATTTAACTAGTTTGAATTTTTTTAAATAAATACTACGAAATTATGGTTTAGGATTAGCAGGTGTAAATAGTACAATGTATTCCCTTTCAAGGGTAATGGGCACAGGAGTGAGAACTATTTTTAATATAAAGTTCAGTTCAGTTCAGTTCATTTTATTTAACATCAAAATACATTTAACAAATATGCCAATACCCGCCCCAAGAAAGATACCAAAAAGCACTTGCGACTGGGTGGGTACATACACTAAAAAAACAACACACGCAAATTAAATACAAACACTACAAAAAAAAAAAAAAAAAAAGAAATCAATCAATCTCTCATCAATTCATTTAATAATAATAATAATAATAAAGATAAATAATAATAAAAAAAAAAAAAAAAAAAAAAAAAAAAAAAAAAAAAAAAAAAAAAAAAAAAAAAAAAAAAAAAAAAAAAAAAAAAAAAAAAAAAAAAAAAAAAAAACTATGAACCTTGACCTAACAAATATTTTTTCAATTTATTTTTAAATAACCCCAGGTGCTCAGCCGCCCGAATGCTCTCCGGAATAGAGTTCCACACATTAGGTCCTGAAAATCTAGTATGGAAGCCGGCCCTGGTTCCACTTCTATTCGGAACAATAAAATCACTAGCATGACGAGTTTCATAATGGTGCAAAGACCTATTATCATTAAAATAATCACGAAAAACCTCTGGACTAACATCATTCCAGCATTGATAAGCAAAAATTCCTATTTGGTAGTCTCGTAGCTGTCCTACATTCAACACTTGCAACTTGTTGAAGCAAGCTGAAGTGTTATTTACACCTTCAACATACCCACCAATAAGACGCATCGCTCTATTTTGAAGAGTCTGAACACGTTTAAAATTCACATAGAAATTACTTGCCCATAACATACAGCCATACGAAGCATATGGGTGGATCAAAGCATGGTATAAAAGCAATAAAACTCTCTGAGGTAAGAAATTTTTAAAACGACGAATCGCTCCAAGGCCACGTGCAACCTTTGTGGCAACAACATCACTGTGGCGTTTCCACGAAAAATTACAATCAATGTAAAAACCTAAGTACCGGATTTCTTGAACTTGAACTACAGGCTTATTGTTAAACAGAATTCTACCATCAATATCACTGGGCTTGCCTACTCTAGAATATACAATAAAATTAGTCTTAGTAACATTAACTGATAACAAACTCAAACTAGTAAAAACATGGAAATATCTCAGAACACAATTCACTTTCAACACAAGACTATCCAAACAACGACTAGAAAACGTAACTGCAGTGTCATCAGCGAATGACGTTAAGCAACAATCTGGAAGACAAAACCTCATGCTATCCACATAAACCAGATACAGAAGTGGACCAAGGACCGATCCCTGTGGCACACCACACGACATTTGATAAGGGGAAGAAAAAGCATCATCAATCATCACTTTAATAGACCTTCCACACAAATAACTTTCAAACCACTTCAAACTCACTCCTTTAACACCTAAGCATTCTAATCTTTGCAATAAAATTTTAAAGTCTACCGTGTCAAATGCTTTCCTAAAATCAAAAAATACTGTTAGGGGGATTTCACCTTTTACTAAACAATTATTTACAAAATCAACAAGATGAATGGCAGCATGACTAGTGGAATGACCTTTTCGAAACCCGAATTGGGTATCACTGAGTAGGCTATGTTTCGTGAGATGGTCATATAGACGGCGATGAATCACTTTTTCCAAAATTTTTGACAATAAAGGCAGTATCGATATTGGTCTCGAGTTACCGGCATCTGACCTGGCACCCCCTTTGTAAAGCGGGATAACTTTAGCTTGCTTCAACGCTTCTGGAAAGGTCCCCGTTTCCATAGATAAATTAATAACATGGAGAATACATGGTAGTATATACATTAACACAGCTTTAAAAGTTCTCAGATTCACGCCATCTATCCCAGCAGAATTCGATTTTATATTTTTCACTATTTTAATCACTTCATCACTTGTACACTTTTCAAACTGGAACTCAACAGTATCTCCACGAGAGTCCACGAATTCCTCGCTAAGAAAAAGAAGCTTTTACTTCCACAGAACAGAATCAAACAAGTAGTAAGGGTCAGTAGTTTCTTAAGTAAAATCGGACGAGATAACCAGCGGAAAAATTTACATCACATTTATGGCTGTAGGTTCTCCGTTGGTTTTTAAGCCCAAATAATAACACAAGTTATTGTAATAATAATTATCGTTATATAATGCATAATAAGAACACATATAATAATCATGAAATTTATCTAATATATATATATATTATATATATATATATATATATATATATATATATATATATATATATATATATATATATATATATATATATATATATATATATATATATATATATATATATATATATATATATATATATATATATATATATATATTTATATTATATATATATATATATATATATATATATATATATATATATATATATATATAATATAAATATATATATATATATATATATATATATATATATATATATATATATATATATATATTTATATTATATATATATATATATATATATATATATATATATATATATATATATATATATATATATATATATATATAATATAAATATATATATATATATATATATATATATATATATATATATATATATATTTATATTATATATATATATATATAAATATATATATATATATATATATATATATATATATATATATATATATATATATATATATATATATATATATATATATATATATATATATATATATATATATTATATTATATATATATATATATAGCAGAAAAAAACAAAATAACAGAATAACAAATTCTCCAGAATAACAGAAAAAACACCCAAGGAGAGTCTAGGAATTATTGTTCAATACAAAGTCAAAGTTAATTCTAGGTTCTGTTTGGAGGGTAAGTCCATTTGATTAATTTGAAATTTTTTTTTAAGTAAGTGCTACGAAAGTATGGTTTAGGATTAGCAGGTATAAATAGTACAATGTATTCCCTTTCAAGGGTAATGGGCACAGGAGTGAAAACTATTTTTGATATAAAGAACCTTTTACTTCCACAAACAAGTAGTAAGGGTCAGTAGTTTCTCAAATAAAATCGAACGAGATAACAGGCGTAAAAATTTACATCACATGTATAGCTGTAAGTTCTCGGTATGTTTTTAAGCCCAAATAATAACGCAAATTATTATAGTAATAATTATGTTTAATAACACAAATATACACGATTGTTTTTATGCAAGCTTATGTTTATTAGTTTTGTGTGCTGATTTTGAAAAAGGCTACTATCTTTTTTTCCGAGATTGTCAAGACTTCTGCTTGAAATTTTCTGTTCGTTTTGGGTTTCATTATTTCTCGATGCTGAGATGTGGTAATTTCACGCTTGGTAGATTATTTAATTTTATTTTTGCTCATTTTTGGTTTAATGGAGTTCTTTACTTTTCTTTGAAAAACTTATTTTGTGGAAAGAGTTTTTTTTAATTAATCTAACGAAGAAAGAAATCAAGTAGAAACTTAAATCAATACTAAGTCACGGGAACTTTTAGTTTACCCAACCGTTTTTAATTGATAATACAGCATTATCTATTATATATTATTTTTTATATATTATTCTTATCTATTATTAAAAAAATCTGTAGAAGAGCAAGAACTTTGCCTTTTGGTATTTTATATGGAAGGCCTTATCCAGGGGGAGGGGACGGGTTTACCACCCCCAATGCGAAAATTTCTTCAAGGGGTAAAAAACTAATAAATATTCACGTAGATAAATTTTGATGCGTTTTCAGTTTTTTTCCAAATAATTATTTCAAATAAAGATTGTCAAAAATTAGACAATTAGTAATTAATATGAATATTGTCTGTGAAAGTATTAAAGTGTTAGGTTTTAGCAACCACTGTTTAACTAATCCACATAAAATTCAATTCTTCAATATTCTTAACATTATTTATCGAATTCTGTTGAAGCAGATGTCAGCTCAAACCTGATTCAATGAAGATCGGTTTCAAAATTGCTCTTAATTATTTATAAATTTCTAAACTTTGTTATTTATATAAAGTTATTTGTAAACTTTGGTTTTAAACTAAATTTATTTATGGCTTTTTTAACCATGAAATGCGCAATAAGTTTGTTGCTAATTTGTTTTAATTTTAATGGTATTTTTTTATTATCAATTTATTTCCGAAAGCTTATTGAAAGTAAATAATGATTTAATCGGACCTTATAGAGGGACAATATTATTTCTACATTATAGTCTAACAAATAAATTGAATTAGACCATAAATAAAGTTAAACAGAGACAAGAAATGAATGCTATAAATATATAATTAAATACAATTAAATAAATCAAATAACCTTTTGAATTATATAGAGAGTTATCAGCGGAGCTACCTTTTTTCCTCATGCATCCCAAACCTGTCGAAGAAAGCCCACCGACATCTCGAAAAAGTTTACAGGAAAACAACTGCGAAAGTCATCTATCGAACCAGAGCCCACCAATAGATGACAACCTGATTCAGCTGGATACGTAAGATAATTCATTCATCATTTATTTACTTTAATTTATTTGTTAGTGAATCATTCATTTAATTATTGGGTATCGGTTGGGGCTGTTAAGGAGGAAACACTACAACATTCTAAAAACAGCTTAAAAATCCTAAAACATTTACTTATATCATTCAAAAAAGCGCTTCACTTTACTTACCCCCTTAATGGGCAAATATATGGCGCGAATTATATATTTCCCATGCACTTGACCTTGCGTCACTCTTTTGTTTCAACTTAATACCCGTAAACTGAATCGACGTTGACGAAATCAAGAAATTGAAAATGCATGGGAAATATCAGCGTGATAAATCACACTGGTACCAGTTATTGTCGCTAGTTGGATTCAGACATGTATGAATAGTAAGATATCCGAAATTTTGTGAATTTATATAATTTTTTTATAATCATAGGCAGCGCGCTAGCGCTGCCTATGTAAAGAACGATGTGGGCACAATGTGTGTGTTTTTTTTTTTTTTTTTTTTTTTTTCAGCCGGGCACTTCGTATTGAAGGAGTTGTCGTAGAAACTTCGAAAAGGGCTCATTCGATTGGAAATTGGTGTGGCTAGTGCCCTTTTTAATAGTCAAAAGTGATTGGAGGGCAACTAGCCCCCTCCCCCACGCCCATCTTTCCCTCAAACACATCCAATCAAAATTTTGAGATAGCCATTTTGTTCAGCGTAGTTGTCCAGATAGAAAATATGTTTTTGAGGAGGACACTCCCCCACAACCTTCGGGGCAAGGGTTTTAGGTTATGCCCTGAGGGCATATAAGAACGATGTTGGCACAATGTACTATGTATTATTTTTTTCCTTTAGAGCAGGGCACTTCATATGGAAGGGGTCGTCGTAGAAACTTCAAAAGGGGCTCATTCGATTGAAAATTGAGAGTCCGAGTGCCCCTTTTTAATAGTCGAAAGTGATTGTAGGGCAACTAGCACCCCCCCCCCCCCCCCCCCCCTCCACGCCCATCATTCCCCAAAACACATCCAATAAAAATTTTGAGATAGCCATTTTGTTCAGCGTAGTTAATTTCCAGATAGAAAATATGTTTTTCAGGAGGAGACTCCCCACAACCCTCAGGGCAAGGGTTTTAAGTTATGCCCTGGGGCCATATAAGATTTTTATAGAAGGCGTTGTCGTAGAAACTTCAAAACAGGCTCATTCGATTGGAAATTCGAAGAGCTAGTACCCTTTTAATAGTCTAAAGTGATTGGGGGGCAACTAGCCCCCCCCCCCCCCCCCCCCCCCCCCCGCCCCCCCCCCACCGCCCCAATCATTCCTCCAAACACAAACAATCAAAATTTTGAGATAGCCATTTTGTTCAGCGTAGTTGATTTCCAGAAAGAAAATATGTTTTTGAGGAGGACACTCCCCCACAACCCTCAGGGCAAGGGTTAAGTTATGCCCTGAAGGCATATAAGGTTTTTATAGAAGGTGTTGTCGTAGAAACTTCAAAAGGGCTCATTCAATTGAAAGGGCTAGTGCCTTTTTTAATAGCTGAAAGTGATTGGATAGCGACTAACGCCCCTCTCACGCCCACCATTTTCCAAAACACATTTAATCAAAATTTTGAGATATCCATTTTGCTCAACGTAGTTGAACGTTCTGGAAATTAAGTCTTTTAGGATGACAAACCCCTCAGAGCCCTCAGTGCAAGGGTTGTAAGTTATGCCCCTGGGGCATATAAGGCTTTTAAAGAAGGCGTTGTCGTAGAAACTTCAAAAAAAAACTCATTCGATTGGAAATTCAAAGGGCTAGTGCCCTTTTTAATAGTCGAATGTGATTTGAGGGCAACTAGCCCCCCACCCCCCACGCCCATCATTTCCCCCAAACACATCCAATAAAAATTTTTATATAGCCATTTTGTTCAGTGTAGTTGATTTCCTGATAGAAAATATATTTTTGAGGAGGACACTCCCACAAAACCCTCAGGGAAAGGATTATAAGCTATGCCCTGGGGCATATAAAGTTTTTATTGAAAGCGTTGTCGTAGAAACTTCAAAAGGGCTCATTCAAATGGAAATTGAAAGGGATAGTGCCTTTTTTAATAGCTGAAAGTGATTGGATAGCGACTAACGCCCCTCTCACGCCCACCATTTTCCCCAAACACATCCAATCAAAATTTTGAGATATCCATTTTGTTCAACGTAGTTGAAAGTTCTGGAAATTAGGTCTTTTAGGATGATAACCCCCTCAGAGCCCTCAGTGCAAGGGTTGTAAGTTATTCCCTGGGGGCATATAAGGTTTATATAGAAAGTTGTTGTATAAATCATAGGCAGCACGATCGCGCTGCCTAAGTAAAGAACGGGGACCCTCGAGAACGAGACAAGAAACGGGGACAAAGTAAATAGGAGGACACTCCCCAACAACCCTCAGGGCAAGGGTTTTAATTTATGCCCTGGGGGCATATAAGAACGATGTTTGCACAATGTATTATTTATTAGTTTTTTCCTTTAGAGCAGGGCACTTCGTATCGAAGAAGTTGTAGTAAAAACTTCGAAAAGCGCTCATTCAATTGGAAATTGGAGTGGCCTGTGCCTTTTTAATAGTCGAAAGTGATTGGAAGGCGACTAACACCCCTCTCACGTCCACCATTTCCCCAAACACATCCAATCAAAATTTGAGATAGCCATGTTTTTTAACGTAGTTGAAAGTTCTGGAAATTCGGTCTGAGAGGATGACAACCACCCTAACAGACCTTAGGGTAAGGGTTGTAATTTATGCCCTGGGGGTATATAAGGTGTTTATAGAAAGCATTGTCGTTTCCATAAGGGCTCATTCGATTGGAAATCGAAAGGCCTAGTGCCCTTTTTAATAGTCAAAAGGGATTGGAAGGCTTGACATTTTTATAGTAAACATCGATGTGGGTATAATGTATTATTTTTTGTTGTTGTTGTTGTTTAGACCAGTGCACTTCGTATCAAAGGAGTTGTCGTGGGAACTTCAAAAAGGGTTCATTCGATTGAAAATAGAAAGGGCTGATGCCCTTTTTAATTGTCGAAACTGATTTGAGGGCAACTAATCCCCCTTCCACTCCCACCCTCCCACGCCAACCCTTCCATTTCTGCTCTTAAAATTTAACCAAATCAAAATAGCGTAAGTGTATCCAAGCTATCAAACAGAGTAAACAGATTTTTTTGCGAATGGTTTCAAGTTTTTCATTTCAGGTCAACTAGAGGAGGTTTGAAACTAAATTAAACAGTACTATTTGTGTCCAGATTTTTAAAAGGGTGTATGTTGTTAAAAATTGCTGAAAATTTTTCTCCAGCATACAAATAGCAGGCGAAACTATAAAGTCTTAAAAAACGAAAATATTTAAAGTATTATTTTCTTTTTCCCTGAAAGACCATGTCGATAGAACGAACAGAAATTAATTTGAAAAACTTTTTCCGCAAAATAAGTTTTTCAAAGAAAAGTAAAGAACTCCATTAAACAAAATCTGAGCAAAAATAAAATCAAATAATCTACCAAGCGTGAAACTACCACAAATCAGCATCGATAAATAAATGAAACCCAAAACGAACAGAAATTACAATAATTAACCGAGTCAAACTCAAAACGAGCAGAATTTACATAAATTGGGCGCAAAAACATGTACTGATATTAGTAATCAAAATGTTAATATTATTTGATTTATTAAAGTTATAAAAGTAAAAACATTTATATTTTTCAGTAAACTGCAAATTTTGTTCTGACCTTAGGAAGGCAAAGGGGTTTTGCGCCCAACTTGTGTTAATTTCTGCTCGTTTTGAGTTTGACTCGGTTAATTATTGTAATTTCTGTTCGTTTTGGGTTTCATTTATTTATCGATGCTGATTTGTGGTAGTTTCACGCTTGGTAGATTATTTGATTTTATTTTTGCTCATTTTTTGTTTAATGGAGTTCTTTACTTTTCTTTGAAAACTTATTTGTGGAAAAAGTTTTTTAAATTAATTCTCTATAGACAGACGTCTGCATCCAGTTATATCGTACTGAGAGATAAAACCTTCTCTGATTGAATCAATTGCACTATGCTGGGTTGCTTGTAGGGAATTCATCAGCTTTCTTTGTTTGTTTTTTTTTAAACTTAATTTTTCTTTAGCGCTTGATTGAAGCATCATTGATTTTTTTTTTTTTTAATTAAGTATAAGTGAGTTTTTTTTTAAGTAAAACCAATCAATCTGTAAGGTTTGTGTTTGAATTTTAAACGGGTGTCTTCTTAGTTTATTCTCCAGCAATAAATAATTATTATGAATTATGAAATTGCTGCTTTTTCATCACTGTATTTTATTTGAGCCTTGTCTAGGCTTATTTTCTCGAACTTGCTTTTCCCTCAAACTAAGCCTTGTGAAATATATCCTTCAAAAACAAAAGTCTAAGTCCCCTCCCCCCCCCAAAAAAAAAAAAAATTCTTGGCGATTCTGACAAAACGTTGTATGATTACCAAACCACCTATGAAATATGTCAGTGGTTTTATCTAGCCTACTGACTATATGCAGTCTATATAATGACGTAGTCGCTACACAAAAAAATTGTATGCTCTCTCGTGAGCATCCGAAACCAACTGATTGATCTGATGTTCAGGCCTCTGGAGAAACTGTTAACCCTCATTAGCATCACGTCGTATTTTCCAAAACAGCGATTTGGTGGGTATTGCGATTGGATGTATTTCCCCTTCCCAAAGGTAAATCTATGTTTACCTGGTTCTAGGCGTTTACCCCCCCCCCCCCCCCCCCCCCCCTCCCCCGGCGATTACCCCCCCCCCTCGTGGAAAATAAGGCTTTCCAAATTTGATAATTTTATTTAAGTTTTATTTTTTTAATTTCCGTATGGGAAAAAAACTTTGGTACTTGTGTATTTTGCTCCGCTCACTGAAGTTTACGCTGTGTAAAACTCGAGAACAAACCGTTTCATCGTTATTTTTTTTTCCAGCTTAGCGCGAGACAAGACAAAGACAAGTGAAAGCATATATGGGAGATGTATAATTTGGGCTGTATATTTGCACATAAGGGGGGGGGGGGGGTAAAGTATTTGGACATGAAGTCAGAAAACAATTCTTTCTAGGTATATGGCCACTCAAAAATTACAAAAGAATAGCAAGGTATCTGGAAATTTTGTTAACTAAAAAAAATCAAAAAAATCCCAGTATAAAGTAAATGTAATGTTTCATTGAAGTGTTTTTTCCAAGTGCTAAGTGTTTTTTTTTCAATGACCGTTTTTCCAAATATTAAGTACTATTATTAGGTTAATGTAGTGTTACATTTAAGTGTTTTATGATGATCGCTGATCAAAGTTTATGTTATTTTTGCTTTTCATCTGTGTTATTTTACTGTGTTAATGGCCGTATATTTGGCTTTAAAATACACTTATCTATCTATCTATCTAATATGCAGAATAATAGTACCAGACACATTTTGCATGGAGACCCGCTGTACTCCCCCCCCCCCGGCTTATGTGCAAATATATAGCCCAAATTTATTTCTAAAGTAACGAAGAAACTAACAAAAAAAAAAAGCGGTGTGTTCTCGTATTTTATACAGCGTAAACTTGAGTGAGTGGCGCATAATACACAAGTACCGAAAATTCCTTCCCCCTACGGAAATTAAAAAAATCAAACTCAAATAAAATTCTCATATTAGGAAAGCCTTGTTTTCCACGGGGGGTATTTTCCACGGGGGGGGGGGGGTTCCGAGGGGTAATCACCGAGAGGGGGGGGGGGGGGGGGTAAACGCCGGTTACCGTTTAGCTGCATGATCAGTAAATTATTTTAGAGATTAGTTACTTTATCACAAATTAAATAATTTCTGCATAATATAACATAATAAGTGCATTAAAAAGGCTACTAAGCCATGCACAAAAATGGTGAGATGACACAACTTGAATTGTAAATAAAATAATACTGAAAAATGAAAATGTAAATTAATTTCGCCCATTTGGGGGGGGGAGAGCAATTTGGATTCGAAGATTTTTTTTGTCTGGCCACTTTGTCTAGAAGGGGTAGTTGTAGTAAATTGGGAGGGGGTTCATTCGATTGGAGATTGAATATTGCTATTAACTTCTTTAAAAGTCGAAAAGTAATAGAATGGATATCTTGGTCATTTATGTTATAAAAAGGATTAAGTCGTTCCACTTCCGGACTTGACATTTGTAGTCTGGTTCTGTAATGTTACCAAAAAAAAAGGTAAACAATTTGCCATTCGCGTGTATTTACTCTGTAATAAACGAATAAACTTATTTAAAAGTCTCGTCTTGGGTGTCAATTATGGCTTCTGACAGGGCTTTTGGTCCTCTCCAAAAAAACGAAAAATAGTATAAATCCCCCCCCCCCCCAACACCTCGATCTTCAAAAATACATTTTTCCCTTTTACATTTTTTGTGACTTGGCGCCCCTGAATTTAGTGAAGTGACTTTCATTCATTGGCACCTCTAATTACGGAGGGCATAAAGAGAACCAAGGCGGTTTTATTTTACTTTCTTTTCAAAATCAACGTAAGTGATTTTGTAATTTTGACGTATTTTGATCCCGTGAGGGTTAACAGTTTCTTCAGAAGCCTGAACAATCAGATCAGTCAGTTGGTTTCGGATGATCACGAGAGAGCATGCAATTTTTCGTGTAGCGACTACGTCATTATAGAGACTGCATAATAAGTCAGTAGGCTACATAAAACTATTGACATATTTCATAGGTGGTTTGGTAAGCATACAAAGTATTGTCTTAATTGCCAAAAGATTGAGTTAAACTTTCAAGCATATTTTTTTTCGGAGGGGGGGAGAGTAGGGGACTTAAACTTTTGTTTTTGGAGGATATATTTAACAAGGCTAATCCAGTGATTTTGACGTAAGTGAGTAATTTGCTGGGGTGAGAATGATAGAAAGGTGGCTTATCTACCATTTCAACGCCCATTCCCCCTCCACCCGTTCCTCCTCCACCGGAATTCCTCCACCACTATTTTTCAGAATAATTACCATAATTACCACAAATGAATGGGATCGATGGAAGAAGTGTAGCTAATGAAGTGCCACTCAAGGCTAATGAAACAGTAGTCCCATCTGTTAATTTAGTTAATTCTTTTAGCTATCCTGCTAAAAAAAAATTATACATATAGCGACTGACACATATTGCAAATAGATTTAGGACAGGAAAGAAGATATTTTGCTCTTCCTTGCGATAGGTTTTAGGCTGAGTTCCATGGGTTTCGGCTTAGGGTTAATGATTAATGGGGTGATGATTTCGAGCCATGATGGGTCCCATCTGCGACCGTGTCTTCAGATACCGCTGATCGGCTGGAGGTCAGACATAATAGTTTGGGTCAAGTCATGGGCGCCCGCAGGAAAATTTTCCAGGGAAGAACCGCCCTAGAATCACAGAAAATCAGACTCAAACCGAAATTACAAAAATATTTATAGTTCCTAAGATTATAACAGGTGTAGACTTGTCTCACTGCAATTTCCTAAGCCTTATAATAGACTACAGAAGGAGCATAGATGGGAACTTAAAAACAGCTTCCAAAAGGATATTTTAGGCTTTCATTTCATTCCTGGAAGCTTCATTTATCTGTCCTATATCAACAGATATCCAATATTTCAAAAGGCCCTAAAGTGGGGTCCTTACATTTCTAAACGGCCCATATCCAGAAGTCACCCTACATGCATAGATACCACGCTTTGATTTTGCAATGGTCATGTAAAATATACCTCTTTTATAATTGGACAACTCTTCCCTCGAACTGAAATCCCTTGTATCTTCAAACATGTAAATAAAGGTACAGAATAGCCAAGGAAAAATTAAATTTAAACTTTCAATTCAACTATCAAATTGACCCTCTTTCTTTCAATTTCTAAAAGATGAAGACGTCATATCAAAAAGCTCGTGAAAACAAACTGTAAGCAAAGAGCGACTTGGGCCAGTATTCACCGAAACTCAAAGCTTAGTTTTTGATGAAAATTGATACATCAACAGAATAAGCTTTTTATATGATTCTAAAAGTACAAAATTCATTCAGTTAATTATTAACCACCAAAAGCTACGAATCTGAGACAATTTGCTTGATTTTTGAAAAAAAAGAGGAAACCAATCAAGTGATCTTAGTGAAATTCCCTTTATTAGATTCGTCATATCAGAAAACGTTACTGTAGAGATTTCAAGCTCCAATGTACAAAATGATGAATTTTTTTTCAGAAAAAAGATCGTGGATGCATAGGTCAAGTTTTGATCTGTCCTCCATGACATTTTCTCCAAGTGGGTACTGGTTTGCAATGTAGGCATTGATTTGTAGAAGTTTCTGTTGCTTTTCCGCACGCATGGTCCACCCAGGACAAGCGATGGCGGCGAATGAGTTGGAATATCACAGTTTTAGTCATACCGCTGGATGACCGTTTTTGAGACTCGGTCATTGAGATTTATCTCCAGTTTACTCCTCAGATATTGGAGTTTTAGAATGTTGAGGCCCCGGGCCTCTCAACTTTTAAAGGCCACCTCGCAGCCGTAAAGTTAGACAGATCAAATCGTAAACACAGATTTGCCCGTGGTAGATTTTCTTCTTTATCCAAAGCGGCTTCTGTATATACGCGAAAACAACAAAAGCTAATCCAATGCAACATCGGATTTCTTCGCTTTATCCACCGTTAAAATTGGTGTGTGATGCGAGACATTTGAAACTAATGACCACTCTGATCTGCCACTTTGAGTTTTAGGGTTATAAGGGTAGAGTATATACCCGGAACATTAGACATAGCTCTAGTCTTGGAAACTTTCAGAAGCATGTTCTGGACTTCATAGATGGATTAATCAAGAAGTGCAATATCACCAGCATAATCGAGGTTGGTGGCACTGAAACCAGGGCTAACCTTGAATTCTTCAAAGTTTTTTTTTTCTTTTCTTTTTTTCATTATCGAATCAACAGCAAAAGCGAATAATTCGGGAGAAAATGCACAGTCTTGTCTCACACCTAAGTCTATATTGAATAGTGGGGTGAGTTTTCCGTAGACCTGGAGGCAGGATTTAATACCAAGCCCGAATGAGTCGGAAGAACTGAGTGCGATACCATCTCCTTCCATTGCATTCTAAGTTTCTTTCGGATGACTGAATCGAAGGCCGTAATGAAATCGATGAAAACAGCAGCGGTGATTTGTTGATGCTTAGCTCTGTGATCAGAAATCTGTCTCAGGGTAGAGTTAGTCAATACAGCCCATACTGGCTTGAAGGCCAGATTGATTGTGGTGTTTTTTTTGTTTTTTTTTTCGTTGTGAGCTTAGGAGAATCGGTCAAGCAGGATATTTGCAAAGATCTTTCCAACGAAGTGTATTAGTAAAATTCCTCTAAGTTTTGAATTTAGATCGCTGCCTTTCTTTAAGAATTGAAATTTATAGCCGAGTCTTGCCATTCGTGGGGAAGCTGGTCCCGAAACTAATTTAGAAGAAGAGTAAATGGAGTTTCTCATCAGGAATAGAAGCAGCTTTGTAGACTTCATCCGGGGGTAAAATCAACGCCTGTTGCATTTTGATTTCTCAACTTCTTGATTGCCTCTTTGATCTCTTATATTGAAGATGTATAAGCACTGACAATGCTGCTAGGCATTTGAATAGGTGGCATAGAACTAGGATTAGGTAATGCTTAGCTAGGGCGCAAATGGCACAATTATTGGAAAGCGTCTGAGCTGGAGGAATGTCGTAAATAGGGTTCGGCAGCTCCTGGAAGCGGCATTACCCTCTTAAAATTATATCATCTTTTCTTATCATTCATCTTTGCCCCCTCCCCCTTTCCTCCAGTAGGTTTTTTTTTTACCTTTCCTGGCCGCTTCTTTTTTTAGAATTTGGTAAAGGTTCCTGGGATCTGCCGTGACTAACAGCCTTGTACATATTCCCACGCTGCCATGTGGCCCCAGTAACTTTGTCTGTCGTGCCGGACGGATTTATGGAATTATTTTCTTACTGCTTTGAATGCTGTGGACTTTGTATCTCCAATCTGTTGTTCTTTGGTTTGATAGCTTGATGTTGTATTCTGAGATCCACTTTTTCCGCTTCCAGTTTTGCCTTCCGGGGGACCTCTTCAGATGCGTCTTGATTTTCTCCACTTGTCTTGTATATTGATGCTGATTGCTCCTTAATCTCTGTCCGTGGACAGGGTGACTAAATAATTGGACAATTTCAAAGGAACTCTTTTGCGAGTGTCATATCCTGAAGACGCCCTACATCCTCTCTCGGGAGGAGGTTACGTTTGCTTTCTAGAAGTGAATTTAAGGATAGAGAAGCTTTTAGCAGTATATGATCAAAACAGTTCTTCGATCCCGTGTTGACTCTGTGGTACGCTCTATAATTCGGTATAGATCCTTGCCATTGGGAGGGTATGAGCAGGTGGTCAGGTTGAGTATGGGCTTTTCGTCTTGAAAGCGCCAGCTCTAGAATAAATTCTCTGGAATAGTTTGCGCAGGAACAGTGTTTTTGTCTATTTAAAGTTTTGCTGCCGAGTCTCCTTCCACGCTTCTACCCGCTGTCGAATCCAGATCTCCCGACTGCTTCTTTGCGATGTACCTCACGACTTCAAAAATGGGCCTTAAAACACCTTATAGGATGAATAGAACACGCTTTGAGACTGTTCTTGATGACTGAAACAGAGAATCGTAGAACCCGCTGACCGCAATTATGTCTGAAAACTCTTGCTGGTGCATAGACTGTGATGGCAGTCATGTTGAACGGGTGGCCTTTGAGGCAAACCTTTGCCAAACGGGATAAGACTGGCTGCCATTTAATTAAGAGCTTGCTGCTCTTCTACTGACGAGTAGCCCAACCCTCATATTACTAGAATAAATGGTGGGTCTAGAGTTGAAAAAATGGAATTCGGATTAGCTGGCAGGGATAGAGGACAAGCTTGTCATCTAGAGTTCCTTTAGCTAGGTTTTGCATGAAAAAAATGTCTACCCAATATGTGCTGCATTCTCCTGTTAGGACCATTTGAGTCGCTTAGGGTGTTTGTGTTGAACATACGTCCAGCACCCGCAATGAGGGGTTGTCGAAATTTTAATGTTGACTTGTTGTCGAGGTCATGGAGGTATATGTGACGCATCGCTTGCCTGAATGCTGTAGCCAGAAGGGTTTTGTTTATCTGCTATTCCCTCGATTTTCGGGAATATTTTTAACTGATTGATCTCTAGTCCGGTGGCACCCCTTCTGCGTGTTAGCTGGCATCTGCCAAGGTTAGGTTGGCAGGGCATTTGCCATACTTCTGTTCGCGGTATAACCATGCAGCTGGATTTCTTCCTGAAGATCTAGGGGCGGTAAAGGTACCTATGGTGGTATCACAGACATCTGCAGCCGTTTCTATGAGCGGGACTGCAACCTTCGTCTGCCCAAATTTGTTTACATGAAGCTTAGAGAGGTAAGGGTAGAAAGATACGTATTGGAGCAGCCATTAAACCATAATCTGTGACTGTAAGTGGAACAATTGTGCAAAACAAAAAAGAGTTAGAAAGGGGGAAAGCTTTCAATTTTGTGGATCTTTAGCAGTATTCCAGAAGCATGCTTACCTTGTAAGAAATGGAGGAAGCGTGTATTGATTCGACCAAAAAATAATTCACTGTGGATCTGAAAGGCCTCTAACTACCTTCTATACGCATTCTACACCACAGGCAAGTTGGGGTGGTTCCAGGAGTTTGAATACTTCACGCTATGTTATTTTGTCTATTTTACGATTTTATTATTTAATACTGTAACCGTTCACATATGGTGCAAGAGTAATGTGTGCTAGACTAGTTAGGCGTGAAAACAGTTTATGAGAGTAATGAATCATTATTGAAAGGAACTTAACCGGTACGAAATCAAGTAACACTCTGTAGCCATAGGAAATATGTTTGAAATTAGACACGTACGTGGTGGAGTGAGGGGGGGGGGTCCTGGGACACGTGACAAAGCCTAGGGTTTTTAGTTTTTTAATTCTATGAACGCTTTGTGGAGGTTCATGGGTTTTAGATATCTGTTTATAATAACCCTTCTTTTTCGTTTAAAGAAGTATAGGAATGGAGAGTGTGCGGGGGAAAAGAAGCGTCAGATTGAGGTCTAGGCGGGAAGTGATATTTTCAACAAGAGTTCCAATGGACTCTGAAAAGCGAGATCTTAATAAGGGGCATATGGGGAAAAGTGGTAATTGACAGAGGGGGAAAGAGGAAGTCAAGTGCAAAACAGATAATATCAATTTTAATATGAGACAAAATATATTGTTAGGAAGAGTGAGTTAGGGGACCACGAGGAGCCCTGAGACAAAAAAGAGGTGTGTAAAAGTTGCAAAATTTTGGGTAGGAAGGAGAGGGAGGAAGTGGAGAAGGTGATTAGGGAGAAGTATCATGAAATAAAGGAGAGCTTGAGTCGCAGAAATTATGGAGGGGGAGGGAAGATTCAGGAAGAAAGAAAAAAAAGTGCACCAAAAAAAACTCAGATGAAAAGTATGGTAGAGACAGAAGGGAGGGAAGATGCGAGAAATAGAGGGAAAGAAGAAGTAAAGAAGAGGAATACTAAGAGGGTAAAAAAGGAGAATCGAACAGGACTGTGTCAGATGAACAACGATAAATCTGAGACAATTTTATTTTCTTATGCATCCCGTTTTCTTTTTCTTACTGATCTAGTTGTGTATTTGTACTTTTTTTATCTTTAAGTCCTTATTAAACGTCTTATTTTATTGTTTGCAGTGGATTGATGACAAATTAAAATAAAAGCTGACGATGATGATGACATCATTTTTGAGGATTTTGCACGACTTCGACTTAAAGGAGAAACTGAAGCAAAACCACCGCCATCCATAATAATCAAAACTACTACGTTATTTCAAAAATAGTTGTTTCTTTGAAGGAATAGCCCCTTGTGTGTTCAAAACTAACTCCTGGCAACTCCCGAGTAACTTGGTCCTCATAAGATAATCAACAAACACCACATGTTGTATGGAGGCTTTAAGACTAGTTTCGAGCTACCACTGTAGTGACAACAAAAATTTAAATTGCAGTACAGAAACTTGTCATGCCGAGTAGTAGCCTATCTTAAAGTAGTAAACCATATTCATTGTCATGGATGTTACGTTTAAAGATGGCATCGAACATTTTCACACCTCTGAGGTAAATGCCAAAAACAGTTTGGTAAGGTGTTCTCAAAGGGACAAGCTTAGCAAAACAATGTAGATCAAGAGGTTTGAAGTTTGGTTGAGCAGAAATTAACCCCTCCCCCCTAGAATGCAACTTAGCAGGCGGTATTGGCAATTTTGTCAGAAGTTTAAATACGTCAGATACGTCCTTTAAGCGAATACAATTTCCATTGTTCTTTTAATTATCGTTATGATGTGGGCTGCTTCAAATGTTATGTGTCAATAAGCCACTTATGTTGACTAATTTTCTATTGACTAATAATTGACTATTGACTAATAATTAGTCCTATTGACTAATTATTGACTATAATGCTTCAAATGTTCTATGTCGATAAGCCACTTATATTGACTAATTTCCTATAGACTAATAATTGGAAACGATTTTTTTTTTTTTTTTTTTTTTTTTTTTTTTTTTTTTTTTTTTTTAGCTCACGTCTCTCCTGTACGAGCAAATATCTCCAATTAAAAAACAACTGTGAATGGTTTCTGTATTTTTAGTTTTACTATTGCATCTATACTTTTTTTGGAGTTGTGAAAGAATTTTTTAAAATCATTGTTTCCAGATTGGGTGTATTCCATGTTTCCTGAACGAAGTTAAAAAACAGTTCCAAGAATGAAAGTCGGAAGTATAAATAATTACATATAGCCTAATATCTAACAAAGGAAAAAAGTTTCTATTTTTAGTTTTGTATATCTGTTGAAGTTTGAAAGGGGTGTCTAATTCTGCATTTTCAGATTTGGTACCTCTCGTTTCTCCTGCACAAAAAAAAAAAAAAATCCAAATGTCATAAGTTAAGATGTAACTAAAGAGGATTTTTGGATTTTTATTTTTGTATTCATTTTGTGCTTCATTTCAGATTTAGTATCTCCTATTTCTTTTTGCACAAAATAAAAATTTGTTAAAAAAATAAAGATTAAACTTCCAAGTGTCTTAAGTTAAGATGTAACTATAGAGGATTTTTAGTTTTGTATTGCGTTTTGTACTTCTTTTGAAGTTTGAAATCGGGTTTTAAATCAATGTTTAAATATGAGAGTCCCATTTTTAAATTTCACGCACCCACTGAATATATTCCCGCAAATTGTTCCTATCAAATTTTTGCTAATTGATTATTAATTAAATTAATAACAAATGAATGACAATTCTGTTGCCACGAACCAACAGAAAATCGTTTATAACGGCAAAGATGGCAAAGTTGGCCTAGAGTTTTTTTTAAATCTTTCATAAATGATAGGTTTGATGAGATTAAAAACTCCATGTTCTCTGTTGAGATAAAATCTAATATCTTTTTTATTTGAAATCTCATTTGAATTTAAATCTGTTAAATTAAAAGAAGTAAAAGGCTAGCAATTAGATTAGCAAACACGAAACTTTTTATGTAACTGAAAAGAAATAGATGGCGATTGAAACATTGTTTAAAATGGTGCCCCTTTTGTATTCTCCTTTTTGTTTGGTTATGTAATTTTTTGTAAGTGTATTTTAATTCTCAGCAATTATATTTTCAAATTGTATGCATTATTTTAAATTTTTTTTTTTTTTTAGCTATTCCAAAATGATAAGCATCAAATTTGACATCAAGTTCGAGTTGAATAATAAACATGACGAAATTTCGGATTTTTTCCCCCAGCTTACCAATATCGTATTGAATCAATTGGCCTTATCTTATAGTTTTTTGAGTTATTTCGAAATGATAAGCATTGAATTTGGTATAGAATTTGAGTTGAATAGTAAAAATAATGAAATTAAGATTTTTCAGCCACTTAACCGGCATCAGATTCAATCATTTGGCCTTATTATAATAATTTTTTTTGCGCCTTTTTGAAACTATAAGCGTCTAGTTTGGCATTGAATTCGAGATGAATAGTAATCATGACAAAATTAAGATGGAGTCAAGCGATGTCGAGTGGAATTATTGTTTAATTTTTACAGTCTTTTAGACTAAGACAGAGCCGAGTACATAGGCTTAAGTGTATTCTTAAATTGTATCTCTTAATTAGTATCAATGACCCAGTTTGTGTTTTATTTACTTACTTAGTTTTAACTATATCTCATTTTTCCATATTTCATGTTGGAATATATGATATAAATAAAAAATGAACTTGCTTAAAATTAATGTCGGTTATTTTGATCGTTATGTAGAATATGTATAGGGTAGAGTGTTGCTTTTCGGACAGAGAAATTTTAGTTTCTTATATATAGACCTAAATATGACCAATTCAGACCTATAGGTCTGAATGTAGACCTATAGACATAATTTATTAAATCCTAAATCTAAAAAAAAAAAAGAACGACTATTTTTTTTTTTCAGTAGTAGAAAAAAAAAGCCAGATATTATGGGTACTTCTGGGGTCATTAGTGGCTAAATGTTAGTCATAATCACATAAAAACAACCTAAGAAAAATTATTTGTTTATTTTTTTGTGTAATTTTGATTTTAGCATCGCCACGGAAAACGGGTTCAGAGAACAAGTCCTGAAACATATTGTTTATCCTACTATGTTTTTGGTTTCATTGTCAATAAATATTCCTCTTTTGCTTTCATATAAATATTACGGAGTAATATTTTAGGAATTAATCCTAATTCCAGATGGGGGGATTGGAAAGCATGGTCTGGAGCGAAAAGCCATCCCCTCCCAAATCAACTATGGACTCTGCTGAAACACTAATGACTTTGAGGTGACTACATAATTTTCATGGTGAAAATTGTTTTATTTTCGAAATGTCCGGGCATTTCCAAGAAGTTTGAGAAGATGCTGTATAAAAATAAAAGTGCATTTTGGAAAAAGGGGACGGGAAATGGAAGAAAATAACCATAAAGAAAAAAGGATGGTAATACTTGCGTGCATAGACAATTTTCCGCCCCTTTATTAGAAACACTACACTTTTTTGCGCGGAAAAAAAAAAAACGCTGTAATAGTACTGGGTTTTTTCAAAAGTATTATCGCCAGAGAAAAGTACTATCCGTGGCAAGTGACAATCTTGACGAGAAGTTAATGAGAGACTAAAAAGTTAATGTCTTCATATTAGAGACCCATTCATTTTCTAGACTAAAAATGAAGAGATATTTTCGGAGCTATCAGAAACCACTCTAAACCATCTTAGCCTACTACTACTAGTGTCGAGCGAACAGGCATATATAGGAGTAATATTAACTGTTATTTTAGGAGGTACTTGAAAAATATTGTCTTGATGCAAAAAAAAAACATCAAGACAATAGAAATTATTGTTATACCTCAACTATCTAATGTTTCAAAAAAGATATTTAATTTAATTTTGCAAACACGTGCCATTAGTTAATCAATATTCTTTCCATATCTTCCTGCAGTTATGGTGTCAATTAATCTCTACCTTACAATATGGGGCCGGGGTTCGATCCCGGCTGCTATTTGTCTCTCTAAAACCCGGCTGCCTCTGTCACTGGGTGACAAGCTTGTTATATGTCCCTCTAATAAAGATCGGGCAACTGAGATGTCGACGCCCAATGCGCGACCAATGGCTCTGAAACATCTTTACTTTTTTCATATCTGGGAGGGGTGGAAAGAGGTATTTATTCTGGATACAACTGCAAGGGGGTTTGAGGAAAATGTTCTTTGTCTTTCTTAATTTGTCAGTGTTGCTAAATGCATCTGAATGTAACCTAAAAAAAGGCAATCCAAAAACATCCGAAAAGCGTTAAGTGACCGTGCTAGGAATTTTGCAACAATAATTTAGGCTTTTTTTGTGTTGACAATATTTAATTCTTGATTTTTTACAGCTGCTCAGGCAACCACAAATAATGTATTTCTTTTGAATTCAATTCCTTGATTGTACTGTGTAAGTTGGACATAACTTTGTGTACTGTTTTTGCTATAATTAGTTAATTTATACTTGTTTATGTAGCGCTATTTTAGACCTATTCTTCTGTTTGTGGAAATCTTAGGCCAACTCTATGAATTTTTATTTTATTATTATTTTATTTTATTACTACCCTTAAAACATCTCGTTTTTCGTATCAAGGCTTCCCTGTCCGTTGAAGTATTTTCTAACGTGTTTTACTTAAATTTTTCTATAAATAAGATATTTTTTCTAGGCTTATATTTGGCTTATGATATTATATGAGTGTTTTGATTCATAGGAAAGTTTTAGTAATTAGAGCCTGCAAGCTTTCTGTTATTATCAGGATCCCTTCAAACAGGAAAAGCCTTTGGCCCCCTGTTAATTTCTCCTTTCTTTTTGTTTAAGGCTAATTATTCGCAAATATTTTGGATAGAGTGGCTCACCAGAGTCAGTCTAAATAGGAAACCTTGGAACACCTGTAAAAAAGCGAATTCTATATACCCTCTTCCTGTTAAAAGTTCATTTAATACCCCTTCTCAAAATTCATATTTATTGATTTGAGTTCTCATTTTGGATAGGCCTATACGATGCCTATAAAGGCCTTTTATAAGCCTGTATTTCTAGATGGGGAATAAAGGATATCAATTTTTATGGTCCCAATTGGTCCTTAAGGCAACATAGAAGGAATTTCAGCGACGAAATTTAGAAATTACAAATTTGTGGGCCATTTCCCCTTTCCCCCATGCAAGAATCTTGTAAAAAAGTAGTTTGGCCCAAAATTAAATATTTCTCTAAAAAAATACTTTATCGTTTTCATCATTTAAACATTTATTGCACAAATCAAGTTCCTATGAAATATTTACAAAGTATTTATCATTATTTATTATTAATTACTGCATACTTATTTTCTATTTGTTTATTATATACTATTTGGTTAATATAGTCCTATACCGTCCAGATGACAACCCTACTGGGATTCTGTAAATAGGACCTGAAAAAACTATGTATTTTTTTTTTTACCTTAATTTCTAAGCTAAACTTGCGAGTGCTTATCTCCTACAAGGCTTTCCCCCCGTCCTACAGCAGAATTCTCTGATTCTCCAACAACTTCCCTTTCAAAAAGCTATATTTTATTAATTATTTGTTTACCCTTTTTATCTTTCATCTATATTTAATTGAAACTGCTATTCACTTTTTTATTCATTGTTTATTTCAGAGAATGCTTGGTATTAATTGATTAATTTGGTATTATTAATTCGACCTATAACAATCGGGGATTGAGGTTTTAAATGGAGATAGATAAGAGGTTATAAAAACAGGTTAAGGGTTAGAATGGAGGAGTGTCCAGCAACCTCCTGGTTTTAAGCGACACTGCTATATTGAGTCTTTACTAGTAATATGCCCTTTTAAATCTGAATATATCTGAGTTTATTATTTACTTTTATTTTGTTTATTTTACAAGATTTGAATTTTGTTTAAACGATTCTTACCTTGTTAATCTTCCAACTTGTATATCGTCATACCCAAAACAAAAGGGTGTATCTCACATTTTCATAACTTTAAAGAAGGGCGAAAGTAACCTTTGAAACTTATCAGAAGAGTAAGCTTTTGCTCAATTTCAAATGAGAATACATTCTGGGTTGAATGATCCAACAAATCTAATATTTAGAAAAATTTAAGAAAAAAGAGGTTTAATGCCGAACGCAATAATGCAAAATGATATTATGGATATAGACAGATTTGGCACAGAAACCAACCTTTAGTGAGCTTGGAAGTTTTGACTATAATAATTTAATATTTTAAGTTCTTTACCCTTGGCGATTTCCATTGATTTCCCATGCTTAGCTCCATAACTAAATCGCTGCTGTCGCACCTAAAGATTGTATCTGGCATCTCCACATTTCTTGGATAATTGCCAAAACCTGTTTGCCAAGCTGTTGTCATATGGAATATTGACAGGATAATGTAGATCTAAAGGATTGAAGTAATTGCTCCGCTGATCCTCCCATTGAGTACAGCTTAGTACATGCTTTTTGGTAATTTTCTCAAAGTGTGTGAATTTCAGGTATAACCTTGAAGCATAGCAGCAAATGGTATGCTGGGAAAAGTTACGTTAAGAATAAGAGATAATAGACACATTTCGTTTCAACTATAAAGGGGCCAGGGCCCATATCCAGGTTTTTTTTTTCGGGGTCGGGGGGTGGTACTAAAAAAACTCAAAAAACGCATAATTTTTTTTTTACATCCATTCTTGTTACGTTTTTACGAGTCAAAAAAAGCATTTTTGGGAGTTCAACCGCCGCCCCCCTGGATACGGCCTTGAAAGGGCCTACTCTTCTTCTTCCTGTATAAATATAGATCTACCTCTATTTCCTCTGTAAACGCAACCTATGAATCTAATCCATTCATAGGATCTTTCTCACTTTTTGACTTCCCCTTTATAGATGCCCCCTTCTATTTTGGGCTTGGTGATTTTTTGTTCTGTATATTTTATATTTTAATAAAATTGTCTGTCTAATTTTAATGTATTTATTTTTTGACATTAAATGTTTTGATGTTCAAATTTGCTATTTTAGGCCAGGAACACAGGAAATCAAGTCATTTTGAGTTCTGACTGCACTTACTTGCTTTCTTTCCTTAGGATCCATTCACAGGGTATCTCACTTTCTGACTCATTCTAAAAAAAAAAAAAAAAAAAAATTGCGGTGCTGCCATTTATTTTCGGCCTGATGACTTTGTAGTATATTTTGTATTTTAATAAAATTGGCTGTCTCTTTTTAATGTATTTATTTTTTGACATTAAATGTTTTGATGTTCAAATTTGCTACTTTAGTCCACGAACTCAGGAAAACGTCAATCATTTTTTCTTTCTGATCGCACTCACTTGCGTTCTTTTCTTGAGTATCTTTCAGGCTTTCTGACTTTCTAAAAAAAAAAAAAAAAAAAAAAAAAAAAAAAAAAAAAAAAAAAAAAAAAAAAAAAAAAAAAAAAAATCAATATAAACGCCGGTATTTATTTTGGACTCGATGTCTTCTTTTCAGTGTATTTTGTATTTTAATACAAAATATTTTATTTATATTTATTTAAAATATTAAACAAAATATAAAATACAAAATTTTGTAATTTAATAAAAAATTGTCTTATTTTAATGTATTTGTTTTTGGAAATTAAATATTTTGATGTTCAGACCTGCTATTGTAGCCTGCAAATATTAACGAAGAAATCTCAACAAACATAGCTGAAATAAATGGAAAACAAATGAGGGATATAGTGTTTTGAAATAAACACGAAATGTATTTATTATCAAACACATTATTTACGATTTTTACAATAATTGTTATAAAAATAAATTATTTCTATAAAATAATAGTTTTTATTATTGTTTTCAAATACAAGAAGGAGCTTAAGAAGGAGGAGCTTAGGGCACATCGAATCAAGTGAAAGAAGAGCTCCAGAAAGAGGGAAAGGAAAGGGTTGCGCATGCGTCATTGAAGATAGAAAAGTGATGTCGTAGACAAAGAACGTAGTCTGAAAATAGTGGACGATAATAACAGGTTTATGAAAATGCAGCGCAGGGAACATAAAGAAAAACGTGAAGCCTCGATAGCAAAAGTGGATAAACAATATAAGATAAAATTGGCTTAGAGACCAAATGAGATTCTTCAGTGACTCACTAAAAAAGGCGCCGTCACATAAATTGTTTTAAGCAATTTATAGACTTGCAAGGAGTTGCGGGGCGGGGGGGGGGGGAATACGAGGTTCAATTAAGTGTCGAGAATGGTTTTTTAGACAGTGGTGTGTATATTGGTCAAGGTAAAGATTAATAGGACAAATATTTCTTTTGGGGTACTCCCCGTAATTCTTTTGCCTGTGTGTAATACGTAATACTAATACTACGTGTAACATGTAATACGGTTGTGAATGTGACCTCTTGTTTGACACTAAATTTATGAAATAAGAGGGGCGCCAGTATTCACTTAGCATCCATACGATTCAAATTGTTCAAATATATTCTTCCAAATTAAGGGATGCTTGGTATGGTGTAAATCCACCTCGATGTTGATCTGCAGAGCCTCTAAAAAAATTTGGAAAGTTAGACCCAAACATACATGTTTTTTTGATTCAGGATCTCCCACCTACATTAACTATCACTCTCCCCTCTCCCCCTAGCAATAGAATTACAATTATATAACCGTTTATAACACTACCTGCACGCTCCATATAACAACCGTTCGTTTTATATATACTGTATGAATGTCTTAGAATGAATACACCACCACGGGGCAGTCTCGGCTTTGAAACTTGAAGGCTGTGTGTATAGCTTTTCTATTGTCTTGAAAGGAGTAGATGTCTCAGAGATATTCACTCCATGCCATTTCTGCCCAAATTAGGCTAAAATTTCTGTTATGGAACAAAACCTACTTTTGGAACATGTATTTGGCACAATAAGAATCTGAAAGAGTTTACCCTTAGCCTTTCAGTAATTTTGACCCAAGGGGCGTTCTTTTAATCCCTACCCGATAGCATTTTTGCTCTAATTGTTTTGTGGCAGAAAATGACAGAAATTAATACTTGTCTGCAGCACAATCTGTTTTAAAAGAGGCAACGCTATGGCGTTGCCAATAATAATGAGTGATGTGCCTTTCATGTGTTATGTATTTCTTCCTATACTTTCCGGCTACTTTGTATGAAAGGCATGATCGTAGGAACTACGGAGAGGGTTAACCTGATCGGAACTTGAAAATTCTAGTACTCTTTTTAAGGCTAAAAGTGACTGCAGGGCAACTAGCCCCCTCTCACTCTCATTTTTGATACTTCCCCCGTAACCGCCGAAAAACATCCGATGAAAACTGTTAGATTGCGATTTTGTTCAGAATCGATGAAAGATCCGATAAATACGTCTTCAGGTATGATACAATGCCGTAAGTCATGCAAATTGTCAATTGTTTACATTTGTCAAACTATAGCACAAAGTGATTGAGAAGGTAAATTGTCCAATCGTCTTAGGAAAAACATTGCTTTTTTAAGGTGTTAATGCCGTTCTTTACTTTCAAGTTTTTGTTTCATTTATGTCCTTTCCAATTCTAATACCTTGCCAAGGATTACATGAGGAGGACTGCCAGCCTTTCCTATCTATTTTCTTATCTTGAAGTTTAGCTTTCGCACAGAAATGCTTCAGGAAAAGACCTTTTCCAACACATTATGCTTTTTAAGCGAAGTACAAATTTACAAAATGATGTATCGTATCAAACAGTTCGCGGTAACAAACTGTAACTACGAAGCGAATAAACAGTAAATAGTAACCAAACTAAATAGTAACCAAAACTATAAACAACAGAGTTTTGATAACAATAGATACATTTAAAAAAACAAATGTTTATGCTGATTAAAAATATATGAAGTTTATTAAGCTTAATAATGCCCATTGAAAGTTACGAGCCTGAGAAAATTTGCATAATTTTTTTAGAAAGGAGGAAACATCTTCAAACATTAAACGATCTTAATAAAAATCAGACCATCAGATTCAGCATATCAGAGATCCCTATTGTAGAGGTTTCAAGCTCCTATATACAAAAAAATGTGGAATTTAGTATTTTTAGAATTTTTTTGCTGCAAAATAAAACGAACACAATTATTCCATGTATGAGAAGGCTGCCTCCTGCTCAATATTTCACTCTGTACGCTAAAGTTTGACTTTTTGTCCCAATTCCTTAGGAACGACACCTGAAATACAAAAGCCGTTTAATTAGAATAAGAAGCTTTTTGAAATACTAAGAAACTTTAGTGTGAAGAGTGAGGCATTGAGGAGGAGGCAGCCCTTCTCATATAAGTAATAATCTCTATTCGCTTTAAGTTTTGCTGTTACTCCTTACTTTCAGTAGAAAAAAAAACTTGTTTTTTACTTATTTAATCCATAGTAAGAAGCGGGCTATAATTATTGTTTGAATTCTTGGAGCAGGCCACAGTTTGTTTCTACAAATTTTATGAATGAGGAATCTCTCAAGTAGAAGTTAGGACGGCACACTCCTCAACTCTTTTTTCTATTTCAAGTTTAATGCTTGCATAACAAAACTTCAATCGTCCTTGAATGGTAATGGTCCCTGAAAAAGCAGAATATTTAAATTGCTTTTCAGGGAAGCGTGGATATCAAAAGTACCAAAATTCTTAGAGTTATCAATTTCACGGTTTTCGAAAGAATTTATCCGATTTTTTTTATAGGGATTTTCCTACGTCCTTCTTTCTCTTTGCAGATTGTTTGCAGTTGTTTTTCTCTGATTGTTCAGGTTGTTCTTCTTTTTCTTTGCTGATTGTTTTCTCTTTGCAGTTGATGCATATGACTTTAAGTATTTGAAAGTTACACCTAGTCTGAATTTTGAAAAGGTTTGACATTTTGAATTTAAGCAATTAATTCTACATATAAATGGGAGCAGTTACCAAAAAAAAGATTCTTTTTCGATACTCGAGGTCCCTCTGGAGGCAGAGGAGGATCTAAGATCCAAGGTAAGTCCCAACCAAGCACCCATATTCTAGACTTGGGTAGGAATTCATAAAGCCTCACTGTCTCTTGATCTTTCTCTCTCTTCTTCCTTACGTCTAAATGTTCAATATATGTTAGAAGAAGATTTGGGCATAAAAATGTACTTTTTGAAACCTGAGGCACTCCACCCACTCACAGAGAGCCCTCCTTCCCAATAGCTGATGTACAACCACATACTACTGCGAATAACTTCTAAGGAACCATTAATTAACAAACCAAGTTAAACCAAAAGTAAGTATCTACGTTATCTTACGTTATCTATTTGTATTGTATAGACTACATGTAGCCTTAGGAACAAATAGACAACCAAGTAACACCGCTTGGGGCCAAACTTTAAGCGATGAACGCCAAAAACGGGCAGAATAAGGAGCATTCTAACAATTTTTGAACCGTTTCGCTGTCTCATAATTGTATTACGGCAGAATTTTAGCACTCGAAAGCTCAAAATTACTGCTTCTTGCAACAATAAAGCAGAAAACACTGCCTCGAGGTGGCGTTATGTCTTATTCTACTTAAAGAGGGCAATAGAACTTTCAACTTCCGATTGAATGAGCTTCGGCCGTTATTGGTTGATTAGATCATCTAATCAACCAATAGGGGAAAAGAAAAGACAAATAAATAAACTGGCGTCTGGGACCAACCTTATCAAAAATAAACAAACTTTGCATTTTCGTTGAAATCTGAACAAAATCGCAATCTAATAATTTCCATCGGATGTCCTGGGCGGTTACGGGGGGAATTCTCAAAATGAGATAGAGAGGGGGCTAGCTGCCCTGCAATCACTTTTAGCCTTAAAAAGAATACTAGAATTTTCAATTTCCAATCGAATTAACCCTCTCCATAGTTCCTACGATCATACCTTTCATACAAAGTGGCCGGAAAATATAGGGAGAAATAAATAATACATAAAAGGCAAATCACTCATTATTATTGGTAATGCCATAGCGTTGCCTCTGTTTAAAACAGATTGTGCTGCAGACAAGTATTAATTTCTATCATTTTCTGCCACAAAACAATTAGGGCAAAAATGCTATTGGGTAGGGATTAAAAGAACGCCCCTCGGGTCAAAATCACTGAAAGGCTAAGGGTAAAGTCTTCCAGATTCTTATTGTGCCATATACAAGTTCCAAAAGTAGGTTTTGTTCCATAACAGAAATTTTAGCCTAATTTAGGCCAAAACGGCATGGAGTGAATATCTCTGAGATATATATTTCTTTCAAGACAATAGAAAAGCTATACACACAGCCTTCCAGTTTCAAAACCGATGTTGCCACGTGGTGGTGTATTGATTCTAAAACATGTATATAGTATACATTAAATTAACGGTTATTATATGGAGCGTGCATGCAATATTATAAACGGTTATATAATTTTAATTCTATTGCTAGGGGGAGAAGGAGGGCAGAGGCGGATCCAGCTGTTCGTTCTAGGGGGTGGGGGGTGATTCTTACCAAAAAGTGTGGGGGTAGTGTCCTTTTTGTCGGCCAAACAAAGGCTGATTTATTTCGTGTTTTAAGTGTCCCTGTCGGTCTCTTATTTAACGATAATGAGGTTTTCATATATTACAATAATGCTTACAAAAACTGTACTTGATCAACTGAAAAAAACTGTGACAAGAAAAATTCAAGCTACCTGGGTCCACTGTTCGCAAACCTGTCGATTACCCTACCAATGCTGATATCGATATCATGGCGCACATTAAGGATGGCCAAACCACTGAGTCTAGTTTGCCCCATTTGTGCTCTGAGCCGAGTTTTCAGTTTGCGTAAGGTTGAGAAGCTTCGCCTGGCAGATGCCACGCTCACTGGAAGAGATATGAAAATAGCAAGAAGTGAGCTGACTCACGGATATAGGTCTCTGTCATATTCCTTGGTAGTTTCTTCAGCTGAACAAGTAAAAATACCTCCTTCTCTTTTAATCCGGAGCCATCTACTTCTCCACACATGCGCTTTTGCCAAAACAAGCATTGCGCTGGTAGACAGCACGGTTAAGCCAAGAAGTTGACCGTACATGCTCAAGATCTCTTTGATGGAAAATTGCAGCAAATCATCAGTACAATTTATAATGTTTGATGCAGCAGTACGGTTAACCGGATAGAGTTCAGCGTGTTTCTTGAGAATCGGCTCTTTAAGTCACTTATGACTGAGTTGAGCATAGTTAGAAAAACAGCACGTCGATAATATTCTTCAGGCGTAATATGAGGAAGATTATTTCGATGAACCTGTCTTTGTGTAATCCTTGGAAATTCAACAAACAACTGGATTTCATCTGACAATTCTTTTACTTGCTCGAATACTAATGCGAACTCTTCGTCACACGTTTCCCGTTGCTTTTCCAGAATATCTTAAAGATTGGAAACGTGGCCATCGGCAGCACCCAAGTCCAAGCTCTTCTTCTGGAATAGCCGACTAAGAGGCAAGGTCACAGCGAAAACGCTGCACAAACACTGAAGGGAAACCACGAATTCCGCACTATGTAACGCTGTCACAAGCGTCTTTGCCTTCGGAGCGATTACTGATTCACTCCAGTGACTGATGTGTTCCAAAGATTGATGATTTTTGGAACTTCAGACATACGCTGCATAAATGACTCGTGCCGCTCGATCCACCTAGTCTCGCACATTCCCGTGAGCTTAGCTTTCAGAACCTTATTCAAGACGTAATTTCTCTTCACAAATACATAAAAAAAAAAAATGCAAACAACTTCTTTATAATGCCTATGGCATTTCTGATGCTCGAAACAGCTAGGCTTCTTGATAATGAAAGGTTCAGGGCGTGGTTAAAGCAGGGACAACGAGACGCGTTTTTAACTTTTTTCTGAATTTCCACTACAGCACCACAGTTATTTGATACCATCATTGCACACCCATCCGTCCCGATTCCAACACAGTCAAGTAGATTCAAACCCATTTCTTCTAAGAGGCTTAGAACTAGCTGGCCAATCACTTTTCCGTTGACAGTCGGCTCTTTGTCTGCATCAGAAATTTAAAAGGTGGCATGATGATGAACATCAACAAAACCTATGAAGTCCTCGCGTCAATGGTTATTTAAGGCATAGCAGATAGCTAAACTAAGTTGCGATGAATGTGACATATCTGTTGTCTCATCAAAAATGATGCTGTAATACCTTGCTGACTTTACTCTCTCTAGAATGACACCTATGACTTCTTTCGCACAACACTCAATCAACTGGTTTTTAGTTGTTTTGCTGATATAGGTAACATTTTTTTCTGATGTTTTCAGTTGACCCTTTAATTTACTGTCATCACTTTCAGCACGATAACGTAGTAGTTCTCGGAAGTTTACCTTGTTGGAAAGCGGCATGCCATCCAAGTTTAAGTTACCATCATCCCGATGGCCCCTCAGTGGAATATTCTGCCTTCCTAGAAATATTATTGATTCCAGAATCGGCTTAAGCCTCTCTCTGTTTTCTGTTACTTGCTTCATTCGCTATTCGTTAACGAGGTTATTTACAAATTCGTGTGGAGAATGGTGGGCTCTTCTTTCCAGCTTCTACTGCGTCACGATGGTACTGGAAGTATCATGTACTGTCAGGTCTCCATATTTTCCCAGCAACTTAGCAAATTTTGTGACAGGCTTTGTGACCAGCTTTTGTAGGGCAACCTGTCTGTTTGAACCCCCGCTAGCCCCAGTTACAAAAAGAGGGCAGTATTTGCAAAAAAAAAACGCCTTTCTGGGCAGCAGAATATACAAGCCAGTGGAAACTATGCAAATGAGAGTTGGTCAAATACCTTTTTTCATCTTTCCCCCACTTTAAATGAACAGAATGTGGCATTTTGTATCCAATCGGCAGTTTCCATGGCCTCTCCAGAAGCTCGCACTTTATTCGGTCGTCAATGGTATTTATTGCACCGATGTGGAACCCAATACCGTTTTCCGGAAACAGGTTAGGGGCGGGGTGTTGTTGGATGATCACTCTGCACGCTTACGGGGTTAACAGAAGATTGCAAAGTGTCCCGAATTTGTCCATGTTCGCCATTTCCAACAGACCTAATTGAAGAGCTACTTGCAGCTACAGATACACTATCCGTTCTGCAAGACTTTGGAATGACAAAGCTGTCAAGCGTCTTTTGTCCACGTTTTCCCGACATTAATATCCCTTAAATGACAAAAGTCCTCGTTACAGACGCACATTCAAATTTCACTATACACTAGAATGAAATGTTAGTTTTGACATTTTAGAACATTCAGGTCCGGTTGTGTTGCGTCTCGAACAGAGAGGCGACAGGCAAGAACTAGCTAAAATTTACTGGGTAAACTGTTCCTATGCTATGAGGTGAGAAATACTCGAGGAGGAAAGACTGTGGACTGTTACAAGAGCTACAAAAAAGGCTAGAAAATAAAAAAATAAAATTATTATCCTTTTTGCTGCCATTTTGAGGAAGATTACAATTATTATCCTTTTTTTGGTTAAGTATCTTAGCCGATTTATTTGTTGTATTGATTTGCTGGTTATCAATATATTTTGCCATTTTCCTTGACTGAATGCCAAAACCAAACCCACCTGGCCCCCACTTGGGAGGGGCCAGTCAAAATATAAACTTTGATTTATTATCTTTTTTGTGGACATTATGTCAATATTTTACATTTCGAATTCCCGCCGTATCGACAGATAATCAGCCAAACTGCACAATTGCTTATCGTGTGGATCAAGACGTTGCTCAGTACTGTTTCGAAACGTATTTTTCTAGTGCCAAACAGTTCGTACAAACACAGCTAACTTCAACCACTATTCCTTTTCATGTCAAATTAAGCAGCCAAATGGACAAGTTGCCAGTAGCCCATTTTGCAGGTACTGTAATAACACAGAAGAAACCCCTGAGCACATATCATTTAATTGTAGAATATTGGAAAGAAAACAAGTGAATCTCCTCAATTCGAAAATTAAACTAGGACTGATATAAAACCCACTGACAGATGTAAAAACTTTAACTCAATCTTCAAAAAGAGATTTACATACATGCTTTTAAACTGTTAATGGATCTAAACCTACAACACCATATATATAGTAGGTCAATTTATGCTGACTTATTGAATTGGACACACCCTACTATGATTATACCACATATTTTTACCTAATTAGCTGATTTACATGTATACATATTCATCTATATTTTGAATATTTATAAGCAGTGTTTACAAAGTTTTGGTTTGTTTACAGGAGCATCTTCTTACAGACTTTAGCATTAACGTTTTGCGTCGGAGCCTTCATCATGATGTGTTTTGTACTACTGCCAGACCCACAAGAGGCCGCCCATCCGGCGGGCTAGCTTGTGTTTTTAAGCGCAATCCTAATTTGGTTTCACCGGTGATTTTTTACTCGGATGAGTTTTTTTTGGCTGTTCGTATGGGCACTATAGTTTTCATCAATTCTTATCTGCCTTATGATGACCGTTCTTCCAGATCGATGGCTAGATATGCTAAAGCCTGTAACACGTTGAAGTTTTTAGTGGAAGAAATTCTTTTTATTTCTCTAGATTATATGATCATTGGTGACTTCAATACGGATATAAATAACTCATCAGTGAGAAGTGATTTGTTGTTAGATTACCTTCCATCTTATCATATTATACCCAAAACTCAGCCGTATTCTTATATTCACCATTCAGGCAGTAAGAGCAATATTGATCACATTATTTGCTCACCTAGTATTACTACATGAATAGTGTTTGTACATGCTGAAGAACAAGACTTAGACCATCTCCCTATCTCACTTACTCTTACGCTGAATTTAAACCCTGCAAGTTTTTGTAAAGTATCCCGGTCTTCAAAATGGTTTGAAAAAAGTAATTGGAAGAAAGCTGATGTTCCTCTGTATGCGTTTACACTAACAAGCCTGCTGTCTGCTTTACGAGTTCCCTATCTGCTTCAGAGCTCTATACAAGTGAATTGCAAAAAGGAACTGGACTGCTATAATAATCAAATAATTAAATGTCTAAAAGATGCCGAGGCAGTTGCAGTGCCGCTGCAACGTGTTAGACGTGGTACGCAAAAACCTATTTGGTCTTTAGATCCTAATTTAAAAACTTTGAAAAATAAAGCTAAGTTTTGGTTAAAAGTCTGGAATGAATGTGATAGACCGCCTTGTGGAATTGTATCTGACCTTAAGCGTAAGACGCGCAGTGAATATAAAAAATATCTTAAGTCAATGCGCTATCGTGGTATGGATTTTCCAGTGTCAAAGACAGAATGGCGAAAAGTTATTAATTCTGAGTCGATTAGAAGTGTTGTGCCAAGTAGTGATTGTCTTCCTGCATCTGCTTGGCATGGCCATTACTCGTCTATTTTTTCTAATGTTAATTATCGTGTGCATTCTTTGTATTCTCATTCTCTTTCTTCTATTTTTAGTACCCCTCTATCTCGGCGTCTTTGTGTTCCCATTTCTCTTTCATCCTTAGTTGAAGCAATTAAGAAACTTAAATAAGATAATGTTGATAATGATGGTATATCTAGATTTCACCTTTTATTAGATTGCTCCCCCCTTATTGACCATATACACCTACTTTTCCAAATGTGTATTTGTACTTCTAGTGTACCGGAGAGTTTTTTGTGTGGTACTGTTTCTTCAATTTTAAAGAAGGGAAATTCTCCTTTTATTTGCTCTTCTTACCGACCAATTACTGTCTCTTGCACTTTTAGTAAAGTTCTTGAGCATATATTACTACCTTTTGTGACTAATAATATGCTTGAGAGAGATAACCAGTTTGGGGTTATCTCTCTCAGCAGGAGTAGGAGTCCCGGAGTAGGTTGTCAACACGCACATCATGTATTATCTTCTTTGCACCTTGAAAATTCTTCTAAGGGAAGGAGTATATATCTTTGTACTTTAGATCTATCAAAAGTTATTGATAGCGTATGTCATAGTCAGCTTTTTTCTGCTCTTCGTGGTTGCGGTGTCCATCTATCGGTTATTTTGCTTCTTCGGTACTGGTACTCCAATTCTTCCCTTCGCTGTAGTGGCTTTACTATCCCTCTCGTAGATTCTCTTCGATGGCTCGGTATTTCTATTACTAATAGTCTTCCGAGCTTGCGCCAGCACACAGTCTCAGATATTAATATGAAAATTAAATTAGGATATACTAAGATTGTTGCCAATAGAGGTAAATATAATAAACTCGCGTTGGCCAAGCTCTACTCAACTTTTTTGTGACCATTCAATTCTTTTTGCTTCTGGAATTTTCCTCCTTCTGAAGAAAAATGAGTTAAAAAGAATCCGGATTAATTATTTTAGATTTTGTAAATTTTTGTTGTTTCTTCCACCTTGGACCAAAAACCGGGTAATTATTAATAAATTTTTTGTTCCTAATATTACTGAAACACTGGAAGCACTACACAGAAAACTTTCAAATACTGCTTGTATCCGTTTTTTCTCCGCACCATCACCTTATCAGGTTTTTTCAGTCGTAAGTTGTTTTTCTTTTATTTGTTTAGTTGTTTTTCTCTGTTTGGTCATTCTACATTTTTTAGTATTGTAAAGAGTGAGTAAAAATCAAATAATGATAATGATAGCTTGTGTCCATATTTCTGCATATTACTGCTTATTAGACTCTGCAAATTGTGAGTTTTTTCTCTCTTCCTCTTTTCCCCCTCCTTTCATGTTATTTTCTTTTTTGTTTTAGTTTCTTTTAAATTTGATTTCTATATTTTTTTGTGTTGCATTTTATGTGTTTTTCCTTGTGATACTCCACGTATTGTACCTCTGTACAGTGTGGGTTAGAAATAAATAATAAAATAATAATAACGCCGTTTACTGTAATAGTAATATAATTTTTGCAACTAGAGAATTTACATCGTAAGGCAACATCTCATTCAGCCGCAAGCGAATTATCCCAAGAAGAAGCCTGCGAATTTATTACGAGAAGAGAAGGAAAATTCAAAGATTGGGATACATTGTCAACCCAAACCAGAAAGAAGAGGGGCAATAATCTGATTTTCAGGACGCACGCCTCGATTGTCTACAGTTGATTAAACGTAATGTAAAAAGGTTTTAGAGACTAGTTACAGTAGTTTGAACATGCGTTAATGCAGACTTCCGTAAGTGCAGCAAAACAAAAAACAAATTACAGCCCGTCTAGGGGGGGGGGGAGCGATCTCCCCCCCCCCTCCGGATCCGCCACTGGAAGATCCTGTAGGTGGGAGATCCTGGATCAAAATATGTGTGTTTGGGTATATAGTTTTCCAAATTTTTTGAGAGGCCCTGCAGATCAATATTGAGGTGGATTTACACCATACCAAGCATCCCTTAATTTGGAAGAATATATTTGAACCATTTGAATCGTATGGATGCTAAGTGGATACTGGTGCCCCTCTTATTTCATAAATTTAGTGTCAAGCAAGAGGTCACATTCATATACGTGTTACATATTACGTATTACACACAGTATTAGTATTACGTATTACACGCAGGCAAAAGAATTACGGGGAGTACCCCAAAAGAAATATTTGTCCTATTAGTCTTTAATTTGACCAATTTACAAACCACTGTCTAAAAAACCTTTCTCGACATTTAATTGAGTCTCGTATCCCCCCCCCCCCCGCCCCGCAAGTCCTTACAATACTACAAAAGTTGTATAAAACAATTTATGTGACGGTGCCTCTTTCAGTGAGTCACTGAAAAATCTTATTTTGTCTCTTAGCCAATTTTATCTTACATTAATTATCCACTTTTGCTATCGAGGCTTCAGTTTTTTTTTATGTTCCCTGCACTGTATTTTCATAAACGTGTTTTTACCGTCTACTATTTTCAAGCGACGTTCTTTGTCTGCGACAGCGCTTTTCTATCTTCAATGACGCATGCGCAACCCTTTCCTTTCCATCTTTCTGGAGCTCTTCTTTCGCTTGATTCGACATGCTTTAAGCTCCTTCTTCTTAAGTTCCTTCTTGTATTTGACAATAATAATAACGATAATTATTTTATAAAAAACAATTTTATAAAAACAATTTTATAATAATTTATTATAAAAAATAATAAATAATTTATTTATAATAAATAATTTTCGTATTTATTTCAGATACACTATGTCACTCATTTGTTTTCCATTTATTTCAGCTATTTTTGTTTGAGATTTCTTCGTTAATATTGGCAGGCTACAATAGCAGACCTGAACATAAAAATATTTTATTCAATAAATGAATACATTAAAGTGAGACAATGTTACTAAAATACAAAATATACTGAAAAGGAGTCATCGAGTTCAAAATAAATACCGGGATCTATATATATATATTTTTTTTTTTCCCTTAGAAAGTCAGAAAGCCTGAAATATACTCAAGAAAAGAATACAAGTGAGAGCGATCAGAACGAAAAAATGATTTGACGTTTTCCCGAGTTCGTGTACTAAAGTAGCAAATTTGAACATCAAAACATTTAATGTCAAAAAACTAAATATATTAAAATGAGACAGCCAATTTTATTAAAACACAGAATATACTACAAAGTCATCACACTAAAATAAATGGCAGCATCTCGATTTTCTTATACCGATTCAGAAAGTGAGAGACCCTGTGCATGGATACTAAGGAAAGAAAGCAAGTAATTGCAGTCATAACTAAAAAATGACTTGATATTTCCTGTGTTCCTGGGCTGAAATAGTAAATTTGAAAATCAAAACGTTTAATGTCAAAAAATAAAAACCTTAAAATTAGACAAAAAAATTTATTAAAATATAAAATATACAGAACGAAAATCACCAACCCCAAAATAAAAGGGGGTATCTATAAAGGGGGAGTCAAAAAGTGAGAAAGATGCTATGAATGGATTAAATTCAGAGGTTGTGTTTACAGAAGTAATAGAGGTAGATCGATGTTTATGAAACAGTTCGTGGTAACGAGCTATATAGTAAGAGCGACTCGTCTCAATAGTAACCGAAACCCTAAAAAACGGAATTTTAATATCAATAGATACATTAAAAGAATCGAATTTTTATGCGAATTTTAAATATTTTAGTTTCACCAAGTTTAGTCTTACTCATCAAAAGTTACGAGCTATAGAAAATTTGCCCTATTTTAGAAAAAAGGAGAAATCCCCCCTAAAAGTCATAAGATCTTAATGAAAATCAAACCATCAGTTTCAGCGTATCAGAAAACCTTAGGGTAGTGGTTTCAACTTCCTATCAACAAACTTGATGAATTTGGTATATTTGCCAAAAGAAAGATCACGGATGCGTGTTTATTTGTTTTTTTCTTTTCTCCAGGGGTGATCATATCGGTCAGTGGTCCTAGAATATCACGAGAGGGCTCATTCAAACGGAAATTAAAACTTCTAGTGCCTTTATTAATAAAAAAACAAAAAAAAAATAGAAACAGAATCACTTTTTACAAAAAAACTGTATTTTTGAATTATTTTCATACAGCGGTCTTTTAAAAGATGTTTGATTTTTGGAAGCAAGTCTGACTAACACCGATTGTCTACTAATAACCACATATGACGTAATAAGTGACATGACGTAATATCTAACATCGATTATGTACTAATAACCATATATGACGTAATGAGCGACGTGACGTAAAAATTGAAGAAATCAATTTTTACTTTTTTTAGTTTTCAGTTCAGAATCGCTAAAGTTGTAAACTGCAAATATATATATGGTATCTGAGCAATAATTTTAATCTTTTATACACTAAGGAATGAACTGTGTAGCCCATAGTAACTGAAGTATCCAGGTTGTCGAACAGTTCGTGATAAACTGTATAGTAAGAGCGACTCGTATCAATAGTAACCGAAACCCTAAAAAAAGGAATTTTATTATCAATAGATACACCAAAAGAATTGGATTTTTGGCTGAAACTGAAACTGAGGTACACCAAAATTGTCCCGAACAGGGGAAGATATAACAGAAAAGCATTGGCTAAATTGTACTCGAGCTTTTGTGACCATGCGGTTTTGTTCCCAGCTGGCCTTTACATCCTGTTTCGGCCAGGGGATATTAGCGATATTAGAATTATGTATTTCAGATATTGCAAGTTTTTATTGTATCTGCCTCGCAGATACAGTAATAGAAAGATGATGCGGATTTTTGGCGCTCCGGATATTGTAAATTGTTTTGTCAGACAAAGTAGCCGTCTTCAAGAGAACATTTATGCTACTTTGGGTGTTAATCACCCACTTATTCGGGTAGCTACAGCGCATTGAGTGTAATATTTATTTATTGTGTTGTTGTTAAATGTATCTTTGTGGGTTTTTTTTTCTCTTTTCTTGTGTTACTCCACTTCATTTTCTGTATAGTTGGTCAAAAATAAATTATTATTATTATTATTACTCATCAGTTTTACTCAGTCAAAAGTTAGGAGCCTGAGAAAATTTTCCCTATTTTCGAAAAAAAGGAGAAAACACCCCTATGAGTCATAGAATCTTAATGAAAATCACACCATCAGTTTCAGCGTATCTGAAAAGCCTACTATAGAGGTTTCAAGCTCCTTTCTGCAAAAATGTGGAATTTGGTATTTTTTGCCAAAAGAAAGATAACAGATGCGTGTTTATTTGTTTTTTCTTTTCCCCAGGGATGATCGTATCAACTCAGTGGTCCTAGAATGTCACGAGAGGGCTCATTCAAATGGAAATGAAAACTTCTAGTGCCTTTTTTAATAAAGCAAAAATTAAAATTAAAATAGAATCACGTTTTACAAAAAACTACATCTTTGATATCTTTTCATACTGCAGTCTTTTCAAAGATAATTGATTTTTGGAAGCAAGTCTGACTCTAACACCAATTGTCTACTGGTGTGACATGACGTAATATCTAACACCCATTGTGTACTAATAACCATATATGACGTAGTAAGTGACGTGACGTACAAATTGAAAAAATCAGTTTTTGTTTTATTGAAGTTTTCAGTTCAGATCAAAGGGAGCGCAATAGTGCTGCCTAAGTAAAGAATAATGTCGGCACAATGTATTATTTTTTTTTCTTGGTTTTAGAACAGGGCACTTCGTATCGAATGAGTTGTCGTAGAAACTTCGAAAAGGGGTCATTCCATTGGAAATTGGAGTGAATAGAGCACTTTTTAATAGTCGAAAGTGATTGGAGGACAACTAGACCCCCTCCCACGTCCATCATTCCCCCTAACACATCCAATCGAAATTTTGAGATAGCCATTTTGTTCAGGGTAGTAGATTTCCAGATATATCACAACCCTCAGGGCAAGGGCTTTAAGTTATGCCCTGGGAGGCAAATAAGAACGATGTTGGCACAATGTATTATTTTTATTATTTTTTTTTCCTTTAGACCAGGGCACTTCGTATCGAAGAAGTTGTCGTAGAAACTTCGAAAAGGACTCATTCAATTGGAAATTGGAGTGGCTTGTGCCCTTTATAATAGTCAAAAGTGATTGGAAGGAAACTAACACCCATTCCACGCCCACGATTTCCAAAAACACATCGAATCAAAATTTTGAGATAGGCTTGTTCAGCGTAGTTGATTTCCAGATAGAAAATATGTTTTTGAGGAGGTTACTATCCCTCAACCCTCAGGGCAAGGGTTTTAAGTTATGCCCTGGGGGCATATAAGAACGATGTTTGCACAATGTATTATTTATTATTTTTTCCCTTTAGACCAGGGCACTTCGTATCGAAGAAGTCATAGAAACTTCAAAAAGGGCTCATTCAATTGGAAATCGGAGTGGCTTGTGCCCTTTTTAATAGTTGAAAGTTAATGGAAGGCAACTAACACCCCTTCCACGCCTACGATTTCCCAAAACACATCCAATCAAAATTTTAAGATAGCAATTTTGTTCAGCGTAGGTGATTTCCAGATAGAAATTATGATTTTGGGGAGGACACTCCCCCACAGCCCTTAGGGCAAGGGTTTTAAGTTATGCCCTGGGGGTATATAAGGTTTATATAAAAAGCGTTGTCGTAGACACTTCAAAAAAGGCCCATTCAATAGGAAATTCAACGGGCTAGTGCCCTTTTTGATAGTCGAAAGGGATTGGAGGGCAACTAGCCCCCCCTCTCACGCCCACCTTTTCCCCAAACATATACAATCAAAATTTTAAGATAGGCATTTTGTTCAACGTAGTTGATAGTTATGGAAGTTATGTCTTTGAGGATGGCAACCCCCCTTCCCCCCACAGCCCTCAGGGCGAGGGTTGTAAGTTATGCCCTGGGGCATATAAGGTTTTTATAGAAGGCATTGCCTTAGAAACTTCAAAAAGGGCTCATTCGATTGGGAATTGAAATGGCTAGTACCCTTTTTAATAGTCGAAAGTGATTGGAAGGCAACTAACACTCCTTCCACGCCCACCATTTCCCTAAACTCATCCAATCAAAATTTTGAGATAGCGTTTTTGTTCCACGCAGTTTATAGTTCAGGAAATTATACCTTTGAGCAGGACACTCCCCCCACAGTCTTCAGGGCAAAGGCTATAAGTTATGCCCTGGGGGCATATAGTTTTTTTTTTTTGAAATCTTTGTCGTTGAAACTTGAAAAAAGGGCTCATTCGATTGGAAATTCAAAGGTCTAGTGCCCTTTTTAATAGTCGAAAGTGATTTAAGGGCAATTAACCCCCCTCTCAAACCCACCTTTTCCCCAAACACATCCAATCAAAATTTTAAGATAGCTATTTCGTTCAACGTAGTTGAAAGTTCTGGAAATTAGGTCTTGAGGATGACAACCTCACCACAGCCCTCAGGCAAGGGTTGTAAGTTATGCCCTTGGGGCATATATGGTTTTTACCTTAAATAACCGAGGTCTTTAAGGATGACAACCCCTCCACCCCTGTAGCCCTCAGGACAAGGCTCGTAAGTTATGGCCTGGGGGCATATAAGTTTTTTTTATATAAAGCGACGCTGTAGAAACTTCAAAAAGGGCTCATTCAATTGGAAATTGAAAGGGCTAGTGCCCTTTTAATAGTCGAAAGTGATTGAAGGGAAACTAACCCCCTGTCACACCAACCATTTCCCCTAATACATCCAATCAAAATTTCGAGATATCCATTTTGTTCAACGTAGTCAAAAGTTCTGAAAATTAGGTCTTTTAGGATGATAACCCCATCAGAGCCCTCAGTGCAAGGGTTGTAAGTTATGCCCTGGGGACATATAAGGTTATATAGAAAGTTGTTGTATTAATTTAAAAAAGGGCTCAATTGATTGGAAATTGAAATTGTCCTTTTTAATAGTCGAAAGTGAGTGGAGAGTAATTAACCCCCCTCTCACGCCCACCTTTTCCCCAAACACATCCAATCTAAATTTGAGATAGCCATGTTCAGCGTAGTTGATTTCTAGATAGAAAATATGTTTTTGAAGAGGTTACTACCCCGCAACCCTCAGGGCAAGGGTTTCAAGTTATGCCCTGGGGGCATATAAGAACGATGTTTTGCACAATGTATTATTTAATATTTTTTTCCTTTTTGACCTGGGCACTTCGTATCGAAAAAGTTGTCGTAGAAACTTTGAAAAGGGCTCATTCAATTGGAAATTGGAGGGGCTTGTGCCCTTTATAATAGTCGAAAGTAATTGGAAGGAAACTAACTCCCATTCCACGCCCACATTTCCCAAAACACATCCAATCAAAATTTTGAGATAGCCATGTTCAGCGTAGTTGATTTCCAAATAGAAAATATGTTTTTGAGGAGGTTACTACCCCACAACCCTCTGGACAGGGGTTTTAAGTTATGCCCTGTGGGCATATAAGAACGATGTTTGCACAATGTATTATTTATTATTATTTTTTCCCTTTAGACCAGGGCACTTCGTATCGAAGAAGTTTTCGTAAAAACTTCGAAAAGGGCTCATTCAATTGGAAATCGGAGTGGCCTGTGCCCTTTTTTAATAGTCGAAAGTTAATGGAATGCAACTAACACCCCTTCCAAGCCCACCATTACCCAAAACACATCCAGTCAAAATTTTTAGATAGCCATTTTTGTTCAGCGTAGTTGATTTCCAGATAGAAATTATGATTTTGGGGAGGACACTCCCCCACAGCCCTCAGGGCAAGGGTTGTAAGTTATGCCTTGGGGGCATATAAGGTTTTTATAGAAAGCGTTGTCGTAGACACTTCAAAAAAGGCTCATTCAATTGGAAATTCAAAGGGCTAGTGCCCTTTTTAATAGTCAAAAGTGATTGGAGGGCAACTAGCCCCCCTCTCTCGCCCACCTTTTTCCCAAACACATCCAATCAAAATTTTAAGATAGCCATTTTGTTCAACGTAGTTGAAAGTTATGGAAATTAGGTCTTTGAGGATGACAACCCCCCCTCCCCCCCCCACAGCCCTCAGGGCAAGGGTTGCAAGTTATGCCCTAGGGGCATATAAGGTTTTTATTGAAGGCGTTGTCTTAGAAACTTTAAAAAGGGCTTATTCGATTGGAAATTGAAATGGCTAGTGCCCTTTTTAATAGTCGAAAGTGATTGGAAGGTAACTAACACCTCTTCCACGCCCACCATTTCCCCAAAGTCATCCAGTCAAAATTTGAGATAGATAGCCTTTTTTGTTCCACGCAGTTTAAAGTTCAGGAAATAATACCTTTGAGCAGGACACTCTCCCCACAGTCTTCAGGGCAAGGGTTATAAGTTATGCCCTGTGGGCATATAAGTTTTTATTGAAATCTTTGTCGTAAAAACTTGAAAAAGGGCTAATTCGATTGGAAATTCAAAGGTCTAGTGCCCTTTTTAAAGTCTAAAGTGTTTTGAGGGCAACTAACCCCCCTCTCACACCCACGTTTTCCCCAGACACATCCAATCAAAATTTCAAGATAGCCATTTGGTTCAACGTAGTTGAAAGTTCTGGAAATTAGGTCTTTGAGGATGACAACCTCCCCACAGCCCTCAGGCAAGGGTTGTAAGTTATGCCCGTGGGGCATATAAGGTGTTTACCTTAAATAACCGAGGTCTTTAAGGATGACAACCCCTCCACTAGTAGAAATGCCCCTATTGATCCCACCGGGGCTCCTTATATGGGCATGGAATCCTCAGGGAGAGTGATTGCGTAATCGGTCAATGACCTATTTTTCCAAGGTCGATTTATTTGTTGTTATTTTGGCCAAGTGCATGCTCGGGGCGAATGTTATGATCCAGAAATAGGAAACAGTATTTGTTGTTGTTGTTTTGGCCAAGTGCATGCTAGGGGCGAATGTCAAGGTGTCCAGGAATAGGAAACAGTTAGATCACGTGTTTCCTTCTCAGCCAATCAGCGAGTCGGTTACATTTCCTTTCTCAGCCAATCAGAGGCTTGCTTACATATGGTTTTCCCCGTTACATAACAATTCACCCTTGAGATTTCGTATATAACGGACATGCATTGTGATTAAATTATCAGAAAGTGTTGTTACACAATGGATAGAACAACTGACATAATTGATGAGCTTGAAGCCTTGGCAGCCACAATTAGCAATGTAAGTTCCGTTTTAGTACATTTTCATTTTTTATTTTCAAAATAAAATTACTTTCCTTGATCACCCTCCAGTATATTTAGGTAAGTCCCCCTTCCCCCACAATACAAACACCGCTATGCTATCTTTATACTCACTAGAAAACATAAAATATGTTCTTTTTAGCACATAAACCTAACCCCTCCCCCACTGTTTTACAACGATAATTCTCGTAATAGAAATAATTCTCTTTTTCGATAAATTTTGGCTTTTCTGTATTGTAATCTTTTCTCTAACTGACATCCGTCGCTCTGTTGTTATTAAGCCGCTCTGGTTTTCACATAAGGGTCTCCAGCGCGAGGTTAAAATTAGCTGTCACCCTTTTTAAAGCACTTCCTGTAAAAGGTTTCTCAGATCAAAATGGTTTGTTTTTCTCGTCAAATTAAAAACAATTTCGCGTTGGAAAGAGATTGTTGTTGATTAACCTATGTAAGGCTACAGGCTTTTGCAAATTCTATGTTGTATGGAAGTAGGGAAACGATTTATTTCCAAAATTAATGCCTAACAAATATTTTTAGGACATTATGTAAGAGGGAGAGGGAGGGGGCAATGCCTCAATTCTATCGCCGTTATTGTAAAATGAAAAAAGTGTTTTTATTGCATGAAAAGTAAGGGGCTGGGATGTCTATGAATAAGCTTTTTTAATTAATTAAAATAGCATTTGATTTCTGAGTTTAGTAAATTTTTTCTTTTTGCTTTACTGAAAATGCTGGGGGGGGGAGGGGGCTTTCTTAGTGATAAATGCTTTTCTAGACAAAATTATGGCTATGTGGATGGGGGTACTAATTTTCCTTCTGTAAAAAAAGGGGGAAATTATTTCGATACTAACTTTTTTCTCTTCTTTAAGGCAAATTGTGAAGAATGCCCGTCGCCTCCCAGTAAGAGAGCTAGGGCCAAGATAAAACCCATGTGAGGGCGTCTGTTATACAATATGGCCGCTGTCCGATGCCCTCTAGCTCTACACTGCCTGCCCAAGCTTCATCTGCACAGGCAACAATACAGCCAGGCCGAAAACCCAAAAGAGAGTGGATGGATGCTTTCAATGCCGCAGTTGCGGAAAATTGTGAGGTAGCTTGCCCGTCATCCTCTTATCCTACATTGTCGAGGGTCTCAGGAACTGCACATAACCATGAGGTTGCCCTCGAACACAGGCTACCTGGACCATCCGACACCCAAGCCCAGACGGAATTTGCAAATGTGAGCATTTTTACCTCTAGTTATAGAAATATATATCTATTTCTTCCAATGTTTTTTTTTAGTCTTTTCTTTTCACTATTTTTCAACACTGTAAAAGTGTATCTCAGAGATATTAAAATATTAACCCCTCGCCCCCAACCATTGTTTTAAATTTCTCTGCTCCCCCCTACCTCAGAGATATCTAAATATAATGTAATTTTTTTTGCTTGCTTGTCAAAAGAAAACCGCTCTTTTTCTAATCTTTGCTATTTTCTCTGTTCCCCTACTGTTGCTATCTCTAAGATATTTCATAATAATGTTTTTAGGTAATTTGTAGTTCACTGCTATCCCTCCACTATGAAACTCAAAATGCTATTTTTCACAATTGAATATTATAGTTTTAGGGGAAGGACAGAGATTATCCCATTTATCTATTGCACTTATGGATTCTAATTTGCGTAATATTTTTGACAGCTTTCAACCTTACAACTTGCCAAGATTTTAGGGGAAACATTGACAATATGAGTTAACGGTTTCCCATTTAATTGTATTTTCCTGCTGAACAGTCTTGGAACAGAACAGACGCGGCTTACAATAATTAAGCTAATGAGTCCTAGACAACCTGTAGGGAATTAGAGAAACGACTTATGGTCTAACAATTTTTTTTTTGGATATTATGTAAACGGCTGGGAGCCACGGTGGCGGTCGGGAAGCGCCGGTGGGCCAGAGAAGCGCTGTGGGAAAGCGCCGCGGGAAGCGCTGCGGGCCGGGAAAGCACCGCGATGGCCGGCTCGGAGGGGGGAGCATTAAATAGTGGAAATTGGGAAAGGGGATGGAGTTGTTTGAACAAAATCAAAATTGTCAATTCTATGTAATGTGTTTTAGATTGTAAATATCTTATGTTAAGTTGGAAATTGGAACTTTCAGAATATCGATAGTTGTGGGGGAACAGTGAATTAAACAAATGCTACTATGTGCATACTGCTACTACTACTACTAAGCGCGTTTTAAATAATACGTAAATAATAATCCAAATTTAAAAACAGTAGGGGTGATTTGAACACTTTGAAAATAAGCTATTTTTCATTTATAGGTTGGACCATTGGTCCCATACTCGTCGTCATCTTCATCTTCATCATTATCATCCTCATCAGTTGGTGAAGGAGAGGAGGCCATTCAGGACATTGAAATAACGGCTATCAACGGATGGCATGGTATTATTAATTCTATTGAAATACCATCTAATATTGATGAGTTTTTGACTGATTTTTTAAATGTTGATTATAGCGCGGTTGGGCAGGGGGACTTGAGTCCTAACACACTACAGCTTTTGGAGGATTTTACAAATGAATTAACTGGGAACCATCCCCCAATGATTACATTTCCCCACTTCAAACAACTGAAGTGGAGCATTCGCATACCCCAAATATTGAACAATGCGGAGGGGGAGTGTTGATGATATACAAGAGGGGGAGGGGGGTAATGACCAACTGACAACATTTCCAGACTTTCAGCTGTCCAACACAATATTAAATGCAATAGTTGTCTACACTGCGACTTTTGGGGATGCGTTTAATTCACTTATGGGGGGAAATTTTATGTTTGACCCCGTAGAAATTGTGCATGACTATATAGATAAAATTCGTGCACTGCTGAAGAACCAAATTCAATTATGGGGTGGGGGTCAATTAAGGTTTCTATTGTTTTAAAGGTGTTCTATTTAAATGAGGGGAAAAGCGAAGTTTACCACCACTATATACACTCCGAGATGCGCGTGATTTATACGAATTTAGAAAATTTTGAGGGTGTTTTCATGGATTGGATAGATCATATTATTGCGCATCTTGAGAACTTTAATGAAAATGGAAGCGGCTCTGTAGTTTTATTTGTTGAAAATTTAAGCGTTAATATCTGTAAATTTAAGAAAGATTTTATTTTAAGAGGGAGGCATAGGGACACGGGTACAGTTTTAAATTATAATCCAGATTTAGTAGGTTGTCGTGGTGTCCAGAAGATCTGTTTTGAAACAGGTCAAAAATGTTTCAGGTATGCTTTCCTCATATCAGCATTCGAGCCTCTAGCAGATGACGCTACCAAGACAAATTTAGATCACTGGGCTGTACATGGGAAGGAAGGGTCAATTTCCCCATTGTAGATTTCTCTTGTTTAGAAGGAAAATACCCAGTAACGCTAAGATCTATTGATATTTTTGAAAGGGCTAATGCCCATTTAAATATCGGCGTTACTGTGGTTCAGTATGAAACTGAATTTGAAGATGGGGTTCGTTTAAAAAAGAAGGGGGTGGTTTTCCCAGTAAGAGGCCCGTCAATTGAATTAGTCAAACACTGGGTTTGGTTGTTGTATACACCACCATCTAGTGACTTTGCCAATTCAATTGGCCATTTTAACCCTATTACAGACATTAGTAGAGTTCTGGGGGACGGTAAGAAACACATGCCTCTCTCGATTTTGGACTGAATTAAAGTTGCAAAATCACATGAGGCATTGTAGACGGCATGGCTACCAGACAGTGGAAACGGTTTCAGGGGATAGGGCCATTTTACGCTTTAAAAATTTTCAAAACACCCTCCTCCAGTGCAACAAAATATATTTGGATTGTGAAGCTAAGCTGGTGGAGGTGAACGATCCTCGATTTCCAAACCAAGTCAAAGAACATCAAGCTATTGCAGTGTCCTATGCTCATGCGCAAAGAGACAATTCTAACACCATGCGGTTGTTAGAAATATTAGAAACATTGGATGAGGGGGAGTGCATGGTCAAGGCACTGACTAAACTAATTGGCACAGCTAATGGTGCTATTTCTCGTTTGAGAAATACCCATTACCCAATGGTGTTGTCTGCAGAGGATCGTTTCGCGATTAAAAATAAAAAAATATGTTGGGTTTGTAAGGGGGAGTTTGTAGAGGGGGATAAGGGGACTAAAGGGAAAAGAGGGGGGGAGGGAGAAAGTCAGAGACCATAATCACTTGTGGCAGGAAATATCCTCTGGGAGTAGTAATTTTAGAGGGGTTGCGCATCAATCGTGTAACTTAAATGTTAGCAAGCAGTTTTTTATCCCTGTTTTTATTCACAACTCAAATTACGACTTAAAATTTATTTTACCGGCACTGGCACGTATGCACAGGAGGGAGGGGGAGTAGATAGTCCATGGGTAAATAATTCATTTACCTATAACATTATTCCCAAATCGGCCGAGAAGTTATTGCTTCTCGAGCTGAAATGGCAGGTAGTAAATAATGGGCATACCTGTTGGAATAAAATCAGGTTTTTAGATTCTTTTAGTTATTTTCCCAAGGCATTGAGTCAATTGATTCAAGTGCAGAAAAGCGACAATTTCATAGCTTTCCCTTGCTTAAACAGCTCTTTCCAGACAGTGAAATGTGTGACCTATTGACCTGCAAAGGTGTATATGCATACGACTTTTTACTGTTCTGGCCCTCACTTAAGCAAGGTGAAACTACCACCAATTGAAGCTTTTTACAATTCACTGACCAGTAGTGAATGCACAGCCGAGGAATATGAGTTTGCCAAGAAGGTTTGGTCTAAGGGGGATTGTAAAAATGGGTGGGATTATTGTAGACTGTACTTGGCCAGTGACGTTTTAACTCTGTTGGATATAGTCTGCAAGAACACAGACCAAGTCTATTCAGAGTTCGGGTTAGATATAGGCTACTATTTTTCCACACCCATTTGGTGATGGATTTGATTTTAAAATTAGTAGGGAGGAAATAGGCCTAATCACCGATGTAGATCAGCACCTTTTTGTAGAGCGTTCAATGAGGGGAGGGTATGTTTTTCATGGGGACCGCGTCTTGTCAACCGATCCGAGCGACAAAACAGCACCGGTGCAAAGTCAAATGCAGTGTTCTTGGAGATGAACTCATTGTACCCCTCGGCAATGTCTCACTACTCTTTGCCGTGTGGGAACTATCAATGGCTTGAGAATCCTTGTGAGTTCCCCGACATTACCACCGTCGAGGACAATGGGCCACAAGGATGGTTCTTTGAAATTGACGGGCACATTCCTCTAGCGCTTGACGATTCAGTCAGGGATTTTGTTTTTCCCCGTATCAATCGACCCGTGAGCAGGGACTCATTGAGCCCCTACAATCGATCATTGGTTGAGGATATGGGGATGCACTGGACTCCCTCTAAGCAAAAACTGATTGCTGATTTGGACCCTAAGGAGAATATCGTTGTTCACCACGTGCTTTTTTGCACTGGATGGTGAACAATGGTTTCAAGATCACCAAAATACATAGGGTCCTGCAGTTCAATCAGAAACCATATTTAAAAGACGTTTATCGACACTTTTGTCGATAAACACTCTAGGGCAAACTCCAAGGTAGAGAAGGAAATGTACAAACTCATTCTAAATTCAGTGTTTGGCAAAATGTGTGAAAGCGTACGTAACAGATCTCGCTGCGACGTTGTGACTGACCCTCTAGAGTGTGCACGAATTATTGCCGATCCCAATTTTACATCGTTCACGAGCATAGAGGCTGGCATGGTTCTTCTACACAGGCGAAAGCAAAATGTGGTACCGAACAAGAATATAGCAGGAGGTAGTTCAGTACTAGAAATTTCCAAAAAGCTCATGTTGTCGTTTTTTTACAATGTGTGCAAGGTGCAATGGCCACGGGAGGGGGAGGTTCAAGTTTACTATGGGGATACAGATTCTCTGCTGTTAAAGGTAAATGGGACCGAAGATTTATTGGGTGATTTAGAAAAGGGGGAACACATCAGCTCGCGGATGGATTTCACCAACTGGAATCCATCCCTCTACCCCCGAGTTGGTGAAACGTCAAGTCCCCAACCAACTATTAATGTAAAATCAGAGACGGGGAGTGCTTTGATATCCAGGGGGGTGTTTCCGGGTCCTAAAGTTTATTGCATTAAAACTCATAGTGGGGATGAAAAGAAGGCGTGTAAAGGGGTGCCTACACATTTTGTAAAGAGCAATTTCAACATGAGCGTGTACAGAGACTGTGTAGAAAGTAGCCTAGTGCCGAGAGCACAAGTGCTTGCAATTCGCTCTCTACAGTATAGAAATTATACTGTAAGAGTGGAAAAAAATGCAATGTCGTGTATATCCGACAAAGTTTATGTGCTCGAGAATGGCGTGAGTGTCCTGCCTCATGGCCACTACCGTATTTCAGACCGAGTTGAATGCATAGACTATCGCAATCAACTTGGTCTGGATAAATTAACCTAACCAACTAACCAACTAACCACCACCACCACTCAACCCGTTCATAAATTAACTAACCACCCAAACCCGTTCATAAATTAACTAATCTCACCTTAACCACTGACCCAACTTAACCTGTAGCAGCAGCAGTGACGACAACTATTGTACAGTTTTTTCCATCGCGGCTCCCGGGGGTGGGGGGCCCTTTCCGTGGCCGGCCCCGGGGGTGGGGGTCCCGTCCGCAGCTCCCGGGGGGTGGGGGTTCCCGCCCGCAGCCGGCCTTCGGCCCTGAGGCCCCGGGGGGGACCCCACTTTTAAATTCATAATGTTCAACTGTGCTAGTTCATGTTCCATGTGTTGTTTTTTCAAGTGTTTTTTTTTGTTGTATAGAAAAGTGTGTGTTTGCTACTAATGTACATAAAGTGTTGTTGTTGCTCATGTTCATGTTGATGGACAAAAAGTGTTTTTTAAGACAATAAGTGTTGTTCATGTTGATGGACAAAAAGTGTTTAAAGACAATAAGTGTTGTTCTTGCTGTTGATGGACAAAAAGTGTTTTTATTTATGTTGTACATAAAGTGTCATTTTTATCATTGTTCATGTTCATGTTGAACAAATAGAGTTTTCATGTTGCCGAAATAAATGATCATGAAATATTGTTGTCAGGTTCTTGTTGAACATAAAGTGTTAATTTTATCATTGTTCATGTTGAACAAATAGAGTTTTCATGTTGCCGAAATAAATGACCATGAAATATTGTCAGGTTCTTGTTGAACAAGTGTTATTTTTATCGTTGTCCATGTTGAACAAATAGAGTTTTCATGTTGCCGAAATAAATGACCATGAATATTGTTTTTTTTGTTGTTGTTCTTGTTAACGTAGATAGATCTATGGGAAAATTATTACTGCTACTACTTATTCATTGGACACGTATGATTTACAGTTAGTTATAGTCCAACTGTTGTCAGCAGCAGCAGCAGCAGCAACATGCATCAATTTAAAACACCCTTCAGGTCGTTTCTGTGTGGTCCCTCAATGTCGGGGAAAACAACACTCTTAACTAAAATAATTAAAAATTGCGATAAAATGTTTTTGGAAAAGCCGAAAAAATCTACTATTGCTATAGTATTTGGCAGGAGTCCTATTATCAAATAAAAGCAATTGCCACAACCATACCAATACAATTCATACGCGGACTTGATGTTTTTCAATAGTATTGAACCGAACTCGTGGTTGATTATTGATGATTTGGCTGAATCAATTGAACAGTCCTCACAGGAAATGCTGCAACTGTTCACCGTTCACTCCCACCATGAACACATTTTCATAACCCTAGTTCTACACAATCTGTTTCATCAGAGCAAATGTATGCGAACCCTTGCTTTGAATTGCACTATCTATATTATCTATCGAGTTGTTCGTGATTCTTGCTCGCTCATAACTCTCAATAAACAGATATACCCCGGCGCCCCTAAATTTCTGTTGTCAGCGTACACTCAGGCGACTATATAACCCTACGGTTACATTTTGCTGGATCTTAATCAGAGCACACCCGAGGATCTACGTGCAGTCACCGACATTTTCAACAATGAAATTACAGTATATCTTCCGGTAGTGAACAGTAGAAAAGGCTATTAGTTGCCATTATGACACTGAAGAAACTACACGAACAACGGCATTTATTTTCCGTTTTAAGCACTTCAAAACCCTTGCTTAGGAAGGCCATACTCAAACATGGTGTTGACAATGATTTCATTAATCTAATATCTGAACTTTGTTTAAATTTAACTGAGGGTAATGTTCAACTGCCAGAAGGTGTTAGACAACAGACAAAGCAACATCGTTCCACTCTACGCGCCTTGGCTTGTAAAAACAAGGGAAAAAATTTTAAAAGAAAACATCTCCTTCAAGCGGGCGGTAGCTTTTTCACACTTTTACTGCCAATAATTGCAGGACTTGTAAACAGTTTTCTCTAGAGAATGGCAAAACCCTATAAATTGACACCATTTGAACTTGTCCTCTCACCCGTCGAACATTTTGAAGACAATCTAAGCAAATTCATTAATGATGAGAATATTGCCGATGACAAATCACTGCTTTTACTTCAAGATGCATTGCGACGTGTAGACAAACATAAACCATATCGTGAGAGACCCACCGCCGCCACTGATCCCTCTAAACAGGAAACATCTCCTCAAGATTCTGCACAATCAAAGGAGAAGGAATTGAATTCAATTGTATCGAAAATTGAAAACCTATTGCCAGTGACCTATCGAGAACAGAGCAAAAGAGTATTATCTTATCTCATGTTGGAAACTGGTGGTGATCAAGTTCAAGTCGATAGCACACTGAAACGAATTATAATTCAGAGAAAAAGTTATAATCTAGTTGATTTAATTTGTGATATGGTGACGAATCGTAAAGGACTTTTATCATTTGACAATAATCTATACACCTTTCTAAGTGTATCAAACTTTCCCAAAAGTCTTATTGGCAATAAGCAAATTCTAAAGAAACTAAGAGAATATAGTCCTCCAACAACACCAACACCATTTAAAAAAGAAGAAGATTCAATATTTGAAAATACTAGCATCAGCAGCAATGATTTTACAACACCCGTGGCTGCTAGTCAAAAGCGAAGACGAATTGATTCACTCTCCAGTGTGCAAAAGTGGAGTGGACATTGTACTACGTGTTTACCTTCAAAATGGATGAAGTTCTGAAAGGTGTCTATGAAAATATTGGTGAAGCGGGGAGTTTAAGTTCTCCCAAAACGCTTTCTAAAGTTGTCTCCGGCAGCACATTGAAAAAAGCAAAAGAGTATCTAGAGAATGAACCGAGTTACACACTGCATCGGAATCACAGGCTTCGTGGCAAACAATATCGTCAAACTAAAGCCTTTTTCCCTCTGCATATAATGCAAACGGATCTTTTAACTTTAGACGCAGTTCAACGGCGTCACAATGGACCCTACAATTATATTCTGGTGGCAATCAGTGTCTTTAGTCGCTATGCCTATGCCATTCAATTACGGTCAAAGAGAGGTGTTGAAGTTGCTCGGGCCATTGAAAGTATTCTTGAACAGGATTCGTATAGAAAAATTCAATCGGATCGTGGCAGTGAATTTGTTAATCCCCATGTGCAAAGGTTCTATTGAAATATAATACAACACTTTATCATAGTCACAGCCCGATAAAGGCTGCATTGGCTGAACGATTAATAAGAACGATTCGTCTATTAATTTCAAGATATTGTACACTGAAAAATACACCGGCTTTTATTCATGATTTATATAAATCATGCAGATATACAACCATCGACCTCATCGATCTCTGTCCAACTCAAGCCCTCGGGAAGTTCATTACAGGTTAGGTTGATTCTACAACTCAGATTTTGATTCTTGGATCAGTGCTGAAGATATTCACAATGCCCAATGATTTCTATGTGACTTTCATGTCCAATGTTTCTGATCCTCTCTACAATGACTTGAATAGAACAAGTGATTTTTGGACAAAACTCTCCCCCACCATCAAATTCGACGACGGAAAGTATGAAGTGGCTCTTGTCGACTGTATTCTCAAAAATACCTATGACATCCTGAGAAAAGATCGTAAATATGATATAAAAATTAGACCCTATGATTGGCCGCCACCACCTTCAGGTGATCAAGAACAAATTCAAAAAATCAATTGGATGGATTATCCATATATTGAATTACCCTACGAGGAACTCACCTGTATGAATGATTTATGTCGTTCTATTAATAAAAGAATTTCCGCTCGTAAAAAGGGAGCTTTTCATTTCAACTATTCAAAGGAGGAGGGCAAGATCTACATTAGTTCACCTATTGCCGATGAAAAGGTTATTCTCAATGATAATCTAAAGGATGTTCTTGGCTTTAAGCTCAATATAATTAATGGTAAAAGTGCCGGAAACACTAATTTCATTTTTGCTGACTACCCGCCTGCCTTCTCCACAGACACTTGTATATTTCTCTACGCTTCATTTGTGGAAACATCTCGGGTTGGTAATTCAAATGTTCCCCTCCTACGAGTTCTTGAACAAAAAACCAATCAAGAACATATTCACCACTACAATATAAAGCATCTTCAGTATATTCCCGTAAACACTTCCTATTTGGAACTCTGTCAGTTAACACTAAGAACTGAATTGGGTGATCCCATAGCAATTTCAAAAGGTTTGGCTGTGATTACATGCCATTTTCGTCCCATCGTTCAACAACAAGATGTCTAATAGAAAAGTGGTATTCATTTGTCCTGATATTGACTGTTATGTTAATACTCTTGGCCCAAGACAACAGGGCAACGGAATTGACTATTACAAAGGTCGCTCGTCATTGTCTGGCTACGGTCTTGGCAGTTGGTTTGCTAGCTCTTTTGCTCTGCACTACCTCTGGCTAGAAAATATCTTGTACCGGCTGCGACAGATTTTGCATCCTCTACACTGTACGATTGGGGCTCTGGCAAGGATTTTAAAAAAAAGTGCTTTGGACAATCTCAGGTCCAGTGCGCGAACCCTTGGCGAGAAATTAAAAACAAAATGGAAAAGGCTTAAAAAGGTCGAGAAACACTGCATCACTCATCAGTCTCCACTCAGGTCAGAAACGAAAGACATCACCACTCTTGTCAAAGAAAAGAAGGAAAAAGCCAACACGTAGTGTAAACAGAAGAAGAAGCCCCAGGAAGAAAATTGTTAGATCAAAACTAGATTTCTTCTCTTAAGATGTCCTACCTGCCGCATAAGGATTCTCAACCTTCAATCACCTCATCATTGAATCTATTCAATGCAGAAAATGTTGATGTGAGTGTCAAGCATGGATACTATGAACAATTTTATCCTCAACAACCCCTCTCCGATAATATCCACTTTCAAATTTATTCCAATGAAGACTAATTTATGGACATGTCTTCAACATTTATAGATTTACAAATGAAAGTCCGGAAATCCAATAATACAATGCCAATTCGGGCCGATGGTATATCCTATGAAAATTGTATATTGCATAATTTATTTCGTCAAATTAGTGTCTACATCAATGGCACGCTGGTGAGCACAAGCAACAATCTCTCAAATTATACTAGCTAAATGCAATTCATGCTGATGACACCCAAGTAATACAAGGAATTGAGAGGCACCTAAAATGGATATGAATATATTACTAATACTGATAGTACAGATGCACTTAAAAATTCTACAACTAGTGAATTACATCTAGTTGGAAAAAATATATCATGAAATATTTAATATACCCCAATGGCTGCCGCCCAATGTTAAAGTGGATATAAAACTAACGCTTGCACCCTCCAATTTCATATTGAGAAAAGAACTTGCTGCCAATCCTGATTTAAGTCTCTCCCTCACCTCGGCAATTCTTCATGTACGCAAACAACAGGTCATGAGTTCTGTTGCTTTGGCAGTGGAAAAACTGAGAGCCAATGGAAATAATATTAAACTACTTGTTCCTCATAAAATCACCAATCAACGTCATATTGCCATGGGCTCACGCACCTTCACCGATTCATCCTTTATCAATGGCGAAATTCCGTCAAAACTCGCTTTGGCATTTGTAAAAAGCGCTAGTGCAATAGGATCGTGGACTGGATGTCCACATAAATTCGAGATGTTTGGACTTTCATCTCTTGTGTGCAAAGTAAACGGTATCCCACTCTACAATCTATCTTTTGATAAATCCTATAGAACATTGTATGAGTTGACCATGCAAACCCTAGATCATGACTCTCAACTATTTGAAAATGGTATAACCGAAGATATGTTTGCTAAAACACATGGTATCATTGTACTAGATTTGTCTGGCACACAGGATATGAGTATAGTACGTACGGAGAGTGTGCGTTTAGAGTGTACATTTTCCGATCCATTGGCTGAGAGTATTGCACTAATCTCACTAAATCAATATGAAACCTATTGGGAAATCACTCCCGAAGGCAGTGTTCTACTAGACTTGGCGCCATGAATACCAGTCAAATAATCAATGTATTTAATATGGACCCCTACATGTCCCAGTACAAATCCTATTGTCTACCCTCGGACTTTCTTGGAAAAATTCAAAGTGTTAACAATACCTTGATTATTGTTAATAGCAGTCCGTCGACTGTGCTGACGGGTCATTGGCTGTGCATCTTTCAAAAAATGAAGACGATTGAATTTTTTGATCCTCTTGGTCTACCCTATACATTTTACACACCCCACATCAGCAACTATATTGAGAGCAGTGGGAAAACTATTATTCAAAATCGGAAGAGGGTTCAGGATCTAACGACTAAAAGCTGTGGCTTCCATGCACTACTATATTTTGTGTTCCGATGTCGCGGCTATACTTACAAGCAGTTTCTCCACATTTATGGTGACAATCCACGTCTGAACGACTTTCTAGTGGAAAATATCCTCTCAGACCTATACAGTATTGATTTCAGTGCCCTAAGAGTAAAGTGCTTAAAAAATGTTTGTGAATTTGTTTATTAATAAAATGCATATATATATACAACAATGTCTTTAAATCTTCACGTTAGATTTCTTCTCCGATGTATAGGCAACTGTCGTGAACCGCTAATGTTGGTAAATCATTTGGATTCACTGTATATTGATCTTGATTGACTGCAAAGTCAGGGTCACATTTTCTACAGTGTAATGTAACTTCACTCTTGTCATATCTCTTTGTATAGTCAATGATACTATTTGCATTCATATTATGAAATTCACGAGTTTCAATCCGTCTATTTGAAGCAATATCACGTACAGTGTTTTCAAATGGTGAATCACATTTGGTAACTGCCAAATAAAAATCACTTGGTTTATAGTCATAGTAGGCAGTGTCGTCACAACGATGACGTAGAAACCAAATTGTCTTGTTACCCCAACAGTTGAATCGTAGACCAGATTCCTCTTCCCAGAATAATTTAAATCCACGACGATACCAATCTCGTAGAAATAAACTAAAATCACGTTTGGGATTCTTTCCAATCATAGCGGGGTAAGTATTCTCCCACTGATCACATTTATCATAGTGACAATTGGAGCACGGGTGCCCCTCTAGGGTGAGAGTCACAAATCTCTTCAAGACATGAATTACATCCTTTAATTTGTACTGCATAGCCTCTATATAATTTACAAGGATTACATAATTTACACTTTTCACTATAGTCATCAATAATTGTACAATTCTCACATTGAGTCCAACTGCCAAGAGTGTACATGCACAATGGACATGTATAGAACATTTTTGGTTTCCAATGTCAACTCTCTCACAGCTAAAACGAAACTGATCGTCCTCGTTCGATAAATTCAAGGTGGAGAGGAGTAGCTCTGTGACGTTACCTTTTTCGAATGGTGGAGCCATCTACACTGAATCCATTGGCAATGTTTTCAAAAGCATATCCACGATATGATTTTGCTTTGTTCCAATTAATATATCAATAAATTGACTATAAGCATTTGAGTCACATTTTAAAAGTTTCATACAATAGTCCAATGGGGGAGAATCAGTCCTCATCATATTGTCAAGTGTTCCCTGATGAGAGAATATCCTGCGTTGAAGAGATAACTCGAGAAATCGTCATCCAAAATCAAATGTTTTTCCATAAACACTAGATTTGATCTAATTATCTCTTTCTCAAATTTATTCATTTTTCAATCCTTTTACTCTGACTGCTGACTCTACACTGACCCTGATTCGTTAGCCCCTAGCCTAACCTAACCAGAGAAGAAAGGGAACATTTTCGATTTCGAAACAATTTTATTGAATAATTACAACAACAATAATACTAAGCATGTACAATTAGCGATACAGTTTTATTGTCTTCAATATGTTTCACTAATGCACTTAAAGCACATTGAAGTCTATTCACATGTGCTATATCAACTTTTGCAGCGAAACATAATTGATCCTCCATTTTAAATTTGCTCAAGGATATCACATATCTTGCATATACTTCATCCTATTCCAGACAAAGTCGTGATCCTCTCGTGATTTCCACCGCAATGTTTGGTGCTCTTGTATTATTCCCATCAACTCCACTATCAACTTCTAATAGGGTAAACATTCCACTCATCAACACACAAATATATATATCCAAATGAGTAAAGTCAAACTGTTCTTACTCCTTTAAATTCTATTCACAGACTAATAAAACTATAGCAAAAATCCTTTCCTCATATTCTCTGCAAACCTCCGCCGCTAATATGTAAGCAAGTCTCTGATTGGCTGAGAAGGAAACACGTGATATAACTGTTTCCTATTCCTGGATCTTAACATTCGCCCCGAGCATGCACTTGGCCAAAACAACAACAAATAAATCGACCTTGGAAAAGAAGAGGTCATTGACCGATTACGCAATCATTCTCCCTGAGGATTCCATGCCCATATAAGGAGCCCCGGTGGGATCAATAGGGGCATTTTTACTTCCACCCTTGCAGCCCTCAGGGCAAGGGTCGTAAGTTATGCCCTGGGGGCATATAAGGTTTTTTTTATATAAAAAGCGACGTTGTAGAAACTTCAAAAAGGGCTCATCCAATTGGAAATTGAAAGGACTAGTGCTCTTTTAATAGTCGAAAGTAATTGAAGGGAAACTAACCCCCTGTCACGCCAACCATTTCCCCTAACACATCCAATAAAAATTTTGAGGTATGCATTTTGTTCAACGTAGTCAAAAGTTCTGGAAATGATGTCTTTTAGGATGATAACCCCATCAGAGCCCTCATTGCAAGGGTTGTAAGTTATGCCCTGGGGATATATAAGGCTTATATAGAAAGTTGTTTTAGCAATTTCAAAAAGGGCTCATTTGATTGGAAATTGAAATTGCCCTTTTTAATAGTTGAAAGTGAGTGGATAGTAAATAACCCCCCTCTCATGCCCACCATTTCCCCAAACACATTTAAACAGTTTAGAGATAGCCATTTTGTTCAACGTAGTTGAAAGCTCTGGAAATTATGTACTTAGGATGACAACCCCCCCAGAGTCCCCAGGGCAAAGGTTGTAAGTTATGCCCTGGGGCATATGAGGTTTTTATTGATAGATTTGTCGTAAAAACTTCAAAACGGGCTCATTCAATTGGAAATTGAGAGGGCTAGTGCCCTTTTTAACAGTTGAGAGTGATTGGATGGTAACACATACCCCTCTCACGCCCACCATTCCCCCAAACACATCCAATCAAAATTTTCAGATAGGCATTTTGTTCAACGTTGCAGAAAATTCTGGAAATTAGGTATTTGAGGATGACAACCCCCCCAGCCCTCAGGTCAAGGGTTATAAGTTGTGCCCTGGGGGCATATAAGGTATTTATTGAAAGTGTTGTCGTAGAAACTTCAAAAGGTCTCATTTGATCGGAAGTTGAAAGGGATAGTGACTTTTTTATTAGTTGAAAGTGATTGGAGAGCAACTAACGCCCCTCTCACGCCCACCATTTTCCCAGGCACATCCAATCAAAATTTTGAGATAGCCATTTTGTTTAACGTAGTTGAAAGTTCTGTAAATTAGGTATTAGAGGATTACAACCACCCTCACAGCCCTTAGGGTAAGGGTTGTAATTTATGCCCTGGGAGCATATAAGGTGTTTATAGAAAGCGTTGTAGTAGAAAAACAAAAAGGGCTCATTCGATTGAAAATCGAAAGGCCTAGTGCCCTTTTTAGGAGTCGAAAGTGATTGGAAGGGTTGACATTTTTATAGCAAAGATCGATGTGGGTATAATGTATTATTTTTTGTTGTTGATGTTGTTTAGACAAGGGCACTTCGTATCGAAGGAGTTGTCGTAGGAACTTCGAAAAGGGCTCATTCTATTGAAAATGGGAAGGGCTGGTGCCCTTTTTAATAACGAGTCACTTTAGGCGAAAGAAAAACCAAACTAATTTCAAAATTCTCAGGTATTTTTCTGGTTTGAATCAAATATAAAAATTATTGCTCATACATCATAAATATTTTTGCAGTTTGCAGTGAAATAAAATAATTTTATGTAAAATTTCTAGGATTATTCTGGTTTCAGTTAACAAAATTTTTGGTTAAAACACGCCAAAAATTACTGCATTTTACGTAATGATGAATAATTACATTTAAAAAACGCATTTACAAAAACCATTTATGATGAACTATATCGGCCCCTTGTGTAATTTAACATCATTCCCTATTTAATAAGAAATCAAATATCTTTGAAAAGACTGCAGTATGAAAAGACATCAAAATGCAGTTTTTTCGTAAAAAGTGATTCTATTTTATATTTTTTTTTTATTACAAAGGCACTAGAACTTTTAATTTCTATTCAAATAAGCCCTCTCGCAAAATTCTAGGACCTCTGGGTCGATACAATCACCGCTGGTAAAAAAGGCAAACAAATAAACGCGCAACCGTGATCTTTCTTCTGGCAAAAAAACAAAATTCCACATTTTTGCAGATAGGATCTTAAAACCTCTACTGTAAGGTTCTCTGATACGCTGAATTTGATGGTGTGACTATTATTAAGAATCTATTACTTTTAGGGGGTGTTTTCCCCTTTTTTGAAAATAAGGCAAATTTTCTCAGGCTCGTAACTTTTGATGGATATGAGTAAGGTTGATGAAACTTATATATTTAAAATAAACACAAAAATCCAATTCTTTTGATGTATCTATTGATATTATAATTCCGTTTTTAGAGTTTCGATTGCTATTGCGACGAGTCGCTCTTACTATATAGTTCATTACCACGAACTGTTTGACTAGCTACCACTGCAACACGGATCTTCACTAGAAAATTTTATATTAGCTAAGGGCAAAAGTAATTTCTTATATTATTATCTGGCAGAAAGATAAGCGTGTATAAATATTGCATTCACTTATTACTTCATATATGGTTATAACCTATACGATTATATCGACATTCATCAAGCTTGCACACGAAAATGCAGTTTTTGTCAAAATTGATTCTATTTTAAAAACTATTTTATTTTTATTACAAAAGGCAATAGATATAGTAATTTCCTTTAAAATGAGCAATTATACAGGTCTTTATGCATTTCCAGTGCCCAGCTAATTGAGGAGGAAAAAAGTGGAAAAAACTTAAAAAGATGCGGTTTATGCAAAACATCGTAGTAGCTGTAACTTTTCTTGATTTTCAAGCCAATATATTTCCCTTGTTGTTCAAGCCAAGGGACGGTAAATTTTCTATATAGAGGTTTTGGACAAGGTGGTTCTAATGGTGTACTTTGTGTTTTGATCTATTTTTAGGAGTTATGGGTTACTATATTTTTTAGCATTGGAGGTGATCGTCTCTTACTAGGTTGCTAGATAGGTAGCTGCAACCAGGATACTGCAGTTACAAAGGGCTACAGATCGTTCTTTAATGTACATTTATTATGACCACGAACAGTTTGATTTAATACTTCAGTTACTTTGGGTTGCACTTCGTTCCATAATCTAATTACAAACAAGAAAAAAACCTATGGCTTTTACTCAATTGGAATAGTAAGAGACAACCTGGCCACAACCTACGATTATGACATCATTGATCGGTCTTTAACTTGATGTAGAAATATTATAAAAACTGAAAAAAAACAAGGTAACAGTTTGTAAATGTGGGAGTGCTCGGTTCTATATGTAATATATTACAAACAGGAAAAAACCCTATGGCTTTTTCTTAATTGGAATAGTAAGAGACGATGGCGACAACCTACGATTAAGACATCATTGATCAATCTATAACATGATTATTTTTGTTAATTATGAAAGGTTTTTAAATACATCAATTTTCTTTCAAATGAGCCATTAAACAGCTCTCTATGATTTTCTAGTGCCGATCTAGCTGAGGTGTAAAAACGGAAAAAATGAAAAAAAGAGGCCGTATAGGTAGAATGTTGTAGTAAATGTCTCTTTTCTTGATGTTCAAGCCAATATATTTGCCTTGTTATGCAAGCCAAGGGAAAGTAAGTTTCCTATATAGGGGGTTTCGGACAAGGCGGTTCTAATGGTGTACTTTTTTTTTGATCTGAGTCCATTTTTAGGAGTTATAGGTTATTATATTTATTACTATACAGTTCGTTACCATGAACTGTTTGATTTGATCTGAGTCTATTTTTAGGATTTATGGCTATTATATTTCTTAACATTAGAGGTGATCGTCTCTTACTAGGTTGATAGCGACCGCTGCAACCCAGATGGGTTTTTATATTTCTAAGTATTGGACGTGATCGTCCCTTAGTAGGTTGCTAGCTACCTCTGCAACCCAGATTTCTTACTAGGATGCTAGCTACCGCTGCAACCTGGACTAGATTGCCGCTAACGCAGCCAATCACAAACAGGAAAAAGCCTACAGCTATTTCTTAGTTTGAATAGTAAGAGACGAAACTCAGAGAACCATGAAGCTAATTAAGCTAGCTTGCTAGTAATGCATAATACTTCAATTACTAGGGGCTGTGGTTCGTTCTTTAATGAAAACCGTATTGAAAAACACCATTTATAATGAACTTTATCGGTCCTTTATGCAAACTGTACTAAACTATACTACAGCTAAGTGCCCTATAAAATTTAGTATGGGCAAGAGGTCGTTATTTATTATAATTTGATTGTTTCAAAAACCAAATATCTTTGAAAAGACAGCAGTATGAAAAGATGTCAAAAGAGCAATTTTTTGGTAAAAAGTGATTCTATTTTTAAATTTTTTGGTTTTTTGATTAAAAAAGGCACAATAACTTTTAATTTCCGTTTGAATGAGCCCTCTCGTTGTATTCTAGTACCACTGGGTCAATACGATCGCCCCTGGTAAAAAGAAAAAGGCAAACAAATAAACACGCATCCATGATCTTTCTTCTGGCAAAAAATACAAAATTCCACATTTTTGCAGATAGGAGCTTGAAACCTCTACAGTAAGGTTCTTTAATACGCTGAATATGATGGTGTGATCTTCGTTAGGTAAAGTTCTACGAAATCATATTATTGAGTTAGGACTAAAGTGAATACACCATTCGATGCCTTTTTTTATGCTGATTACGAATATAATAAGCATTTCTATCGGAAATGAATTTCAGCCCCCCCCCTATATTCAGGGTTAGGTTATGTATAGCCTATATAGGAGGGGGGGGGGCTTAAATTCATTTCCGATAGAAATTCTTATTATATTCGTAATCAGCATAAAAAAAGGCATCGAATGGTGTATTCACTTTAGTCCTAACTCAATAATATGATTTCGTAGAACTTTACCAAATTGAGCAGGTCTGAGCTGAAGCCCCAGCCTGCCCAACAGCCTTGCTTCCCAAGTTTAGAAAGGCATAAATTGGATAACCAGCTGTATATGCTCTTTCTGAGGAGCATTTGGGTGGCTGTGCAGTTTTGGTTGTTTAAAAGTTTGCTAGATAATGATTCATATTTTTTGTTTTTGTTATTTTGAATGGGCTGATGAGACTGTATGTTTTTGTGTTGTTTTTTTTTACTTTTCTTTTCTTTATGGTTAATCATTTGTCAAATAGTTGAGTTTTGAACTGCATGGTTTCAAAACCTGTAGACCATTCTTTGATTTAATATTTGTACTGAGAATGTCAATGCCAGTCATAGGAAATTCAAGGAAAAATGAGCTGACTATTAATGTTGAGAAGTCAAAGAGTATATCCATCAGAAATTTATCACTTATTCTGTATTGCAAGAATAAGAATTGGTAAGGTTCTATGAAATCATATTATTGAGTTAGGACTAAAGTGAATACACCATTCGATGCCTTTTTTTATGCTGATTACGAATATAATAAGCATTTCTATCGGAAATGAATTTCAGTCCCCCCCCCCTATGTAGGCTATACCTAACCCTCACCTAACCTAACCCTGAATTGGCATATATAGGGGGGGGGGCTGAAATTCATTTCCGATAGAAATGCTTATTATATTTGTAATCAGCATAAAAAAAAGGCATAGAATGGTGTATTCACTTTAGTCCTAACTCAATAATATGATTTTGTAGAACTTTACCCTTCGTTAAGATTCTATGACTTTTAGGGGGTATTTTCCTCTTTTTTTGAAAATAAGGCGAATTTTCTCAGGCACGTAACTTTTGATGGATATGAGTAAAGTTGATGAAACTTATATATTTAAAATCAGCATAAAAATTCAATTCTTTTGATAGTATTCACACAATAAGCCTCATCATTTCTGTAATTGATTGATACAGACTTGATAGTATTCACACGATAAGCCTCATTATTTCTGCATTTGATAATTGTTTCAAAAATCAAATATCTTTAAAAAGACTGTAGTATGAAAAGACATCAAAAATACAGTTTTTTTTGTAAAAAGTGATTCTATTTTTAGAATATTTTTAAAAAGGGATGGCCCTATCCACCTTAGGCCACTAACAATCAAATCTAGGCCTACTGATCTGTGGATGAAACATTAGGGTAATGTGATAAATAGCCTATGTGTAGGCCTAGGGTCAAAAACCAGTATGAAATTCAAGAAGAATTGTATATATCAGACAAAAGCTTAAAATCTAAGCTATACATCAATATGGTTATTACTAAAATTGTTTAAGATCAAATACTTGAAATTATTAGGGTAAAATTCATTTAGCTACTTTTGGTTATCTTGGAAATGGGTTAGGTTAGGAAAATGAAACTTTCAGGGATGGGTCTACAGGCTAAAGTATGTCCTGGGAAGGTATTTTTGAAGTACCTACCTCCACTCCTTCTCCCTCAAAAGGGTCCTGAAATTTGCCTACATAACAGGTCTGTACCTGTTATAATTTTGACACAAAAACATTTTACCATAATTTTCAGTTATCAGTTTCTTTTTCTCTGGTTTTAGTTCTGAAAAATGCAATCCTGTTATTTGAGTAGAATTTTAAGCCATATCAATGGATTTTTTTTTTCTAAATTTAGGAAATTTATTTGTGGATCTTTGAAACCTCATAAATTGGGATTGAGCAAAGTTGTTTAGCCAAGAACAGTTTTGTTGTATTTTATTTAAGCAGAAGATTTATTTTGTAAGGATTCACTTTTATAACATAAGGATTTTTAAAGGTCAGGACCCTCCAGGCCATTCAGCGTGTCCCCAGGTGGTGATAGGGGAACGCTCTACAGATATGTAGGGTATCTCCATAGGGGGCACGGACCAAGGGGGGAACTTGTCCCTGGGGGTCCATAATAGAAACTGGATTACCCTCGCCCGGGGTCATAAATACAGGCGGAGGAAGAAAAGGGCCCCTCAAATGTACACTCAAAAGGGCCCACTGGTTTGTCCACAAGTCCCGTGAGTTACAAACCTACTCCCAGTAATGGGTTAAATGTGGCAGGGCGTAAGATCCAGATCTATGGACAACAGCCTCTGCAAAGAGCTGCCTCGACCCTTTCGGGGTACCTGCAAGACTGGGGACCTTGCGGTCAATCCTATTTCCATTTGAGGAGTGGCGCCCCTCGAGGAAATTATAGCCTAGTAAACGACACAGCATTCGCAAGGGATTCTGACTAATGGGCAATTCTTCTGGGCTTGGTATGTTTTGACGGGCGTCTTCGGGTTGAAAAACCTCTTTCTAGCTAATTTATCTATTATGGGCTGGCTCCCCGTAGTAGCATAATATTTGAAGGCATAAACATATAATGAGTCGGAGGTAATAGGCTTGAGATGGTCTGTGCAGGATTTCGACTCTTGTTGATAGAAGAGTATCGCCAAGTGCTGAAAACCATGTTGTGACCAAGATGGGCCCAGGATTGCATAAAGCCTCCTTTCATGGAGGTCCCAGGGACTTCTTGCTGTCCAGTTCTAAGCTGGCTTAAGCACTTCGGTGTAGACTTGAGAAGATATGTGATCCCCCTCCTGCACTGGTATTCGGGATCATTGCTTTTCCTGAGGCGAAAATAATTTCAATGATTTAAAGAACATGAAAATTGGAACTTGGAATGTTAAGACGTTAAAAAATGATTATCGTATCGACCTTTTGACTAACGAATTCAGACGATTCGAACTGGACTTATTAGGAGTTTCAGAAACTCATATCCCAGGGGTAGGAAGCATGAAATTAAGTGATATGGAATTTGTTTTTTTCAGGCAGGAAGGATGGGGCACATAGACAGGGAGTAGGGCTCATGATGAATAAGGAAGCAGCTGAGTCTTGGTTAGGCTGGGGAGGTATTAATAATAGAACACTAATTGCTCATTTTATGACTAAAAAGTTCAAGGTATCAGTTATAGTAGTATACGCCCCTGTAAGACCGACTGACAGAGATACTAGTGACTCAGAAGAATTTTACTTACAGTTACAGGAGCAAATAGACAGGGTCCCAGGTAGAAATATGATGTTATTACTGGGATGTTTTAACGCCCAGGTTGGTAGAAATAGGGATAGATGGTATCCTAGCCTAGGTAAATTTGGTGTAGGAAAAGAAAACAGTAATGTATACAGACTTTTGCAATTTTGTAGGTATAACAATCTAGTTATAACCAATACGGTGTTTGGTCATAAAATGGCTCATAAGTTAACATGGTATTCACGTGATGGTAAGACAGAAAGCCTTATTGATTATGTTAGAGTAAACTGAAGACTGGCAGGATCAATACAAGATACTAGGGTATACAGGAGTGCCGTTATTGATGTTAAAAGTAAAGATCACCATCTAGTAGTGTCAAGGGTTAATTTAAAGCTGAAATATCAGAAGGGTAACTACCCCCCGGGAAGTTCTGATGTTGGTAGACTCCAGGATGAGAATTTGTGAGAAACTTTCCAGGAACAGTTGAATACTAAACTTGAGAGTTTAAAATTTGATAATGTGGAAGATGGTTGGAATAATTTTAGAAAAATAATTTGTGAAGTTGCTGAAGGTGTCTTAGGGAATAAAGCTGGAACTGCAGCTAAGAATATTACGGCTGTGATAATTAAAATGGCGACATATGCTATTTTGGTCGAAAATGAGTTATGTGTATGTTATGGGCAAACCCAGCACGAGGAATTGAATGGTGAAGTCAGAATTCTCCTATCTCCTATCGTTGCGAAGATAAAAAAGTGACTAACGCCACTTTTGGACGCGGATCGCAGCCGGGCCAAAAAGGAGATACGTGCAGAGCACGTGTCACCTTTTGACCCTGTTCTTTTGAACTTTAATATTTGGCATATGTCTCCTTTTTGGCTCAAGAATCAGTCGAATTTCAGCATAATCATCGTGATTTGAAGAAAAGAAGAAACAGTTTGTTGTAATGTGATTGAGACCACAATGCATTCCAGAAGCTTTGCTCTTGTCCAAAAAGCAATTAAAATAGCAAAGGAGAAAGGAATCAGCAGGTGAGAAGTCTTAGAGTTTTATCTTGTATGAATTTGATTAATAATTTGAGCAGTGGAAGACAACAGAGGAGAGCAGATCATGATGCTAGTAAGTAAATAACATGCAATTGAATAAATAATTTGGTTAACTTTTGTCGTTTAACTCACCTGCAGTGTAGCTACCGCAAATAAAAGATGTTTTTTTTTCTGGGCATTTATCGCTTACCTCCATGGGAATTGGCTCCTTTTTTTTTTACTTATCTATAAAACAGTTGAAGTTTATAGATAACTTCAATTCTGTATTTCCGTCTGAATACAGCTTTTTTCTTTCCGCAGAATGTCTGGACATTTGTGTGGATCTTCCAATAACATACTATATTTGTTTTGGGAAAGTAGTCTAAAAGTTTCTTTTTTACAGGCCTCCAGATCCTTTGTCGAAACACGATTCGTCTACAGACATCTCAGAAAGGCGAGACAGCAGGTTATATAGTTTCAGCCCAGCTTATTCAGAACCAAGCAACGATAGTCAACAGCGAACTCAGCTTTCAACCCAGAGCTGGGGAATTTATGACAATGTAATGGAGCCTTTTGACAACACCTCCTTTGTTCGTCACTGGCTTGATCGTCAAGAGTTGGCCACAGAATTGAACAATAATGGTGATGCAAAAATAGAGAAAAATCTATATCGAAATCCAAGTGAACTTGAGTTTTTGCCTGATGGAAATATACTTGATTTGGATTTGGTTCAGAGCTTGTGTAGTGACAAAAATCCTGAGACGCGATGCTCAAACACCGGAAAAGACGAGGAACTGGACGTATTGGAAATTGTATGTAGTGATGGCACTGCCAGAACTCAAAGTTCAGACCACCCCAAAAATGAGGAACCAAAGGGATTGCCACCTGTCCCTGCCAAAATGAAAAATCTGACGGCTTATTCAGACACCGACGAAGCTTCTAACATTGGTTCAGATGATTATTTGCCAGTTGAGGAAAGTTCAAGTGAGAGTAGCGGAAGTGAGAAATGCGATAGAAAAAGAAAGAGAATGAAAAAAGTTCGAAACAAAAACAACAGAAAAACTTGTAATCAACTGTAGTCAAATGTTGTTGTGTACAACTGTAGTCGAGGAAAATTCAGATGAGCTGGAAGAAGGCCCAAGTAAAGAGCAAGACAAAGATTCTCTACCAGAGTCCAAGATGAATCCTGTATTCAGAAGTGCAAAAGAGAAAAAGAGAAAGGAAGCGAGAAGAAAAGCAAGCATTAAAAAAGCCAAAATGAAAAGTCCTTTTATAGATAAGGAATGCTCGGCTGGCTGTAAAAGGAAATGTTTCCTTTTACAGCCTTTTCCTTTTCCTTTTACAATTCAGTTCCTTAAAAATAAGGAACTGAATTGGCACAACCTCTTGAAAGAACTTCGAAAAATGCAAAGTAAAATATAAAAAAAACTCAATCATTGGCACGACCTGTTTGGAACACTGGAAGATTTACTTCCACAAGACACGCCAAAGTGATGCTGTTTAAACAATGACTAAACACGTTTGCAGTTCGTAGTATCCCAGAACCAAAAATGGATTTTGATTAGTGCAAAATTGTTTACAAGAAGAAATGAATCACAAGGTAGCTTATTAGGTCGTTATTTAAATATCATCACTTTGGCATCCTTCAAAACACGTGGTTAGATCAGGAGACTCTTCATTCACTTGCAAGTCAATCCAAAATTGCGTTTTCCGCTCATCGGAAATGTGTGTGGATAGCCTCAAAATTCCTTGCTTCTTTGCCTTTGAAATTCCTCTAGGACCTTTCACGTTCTCTGGAAAACCTTTCATGCGCTTCGATTTCTGTTTAAGAAAATCAAAACGTTGTAAAGTGTCGACTGAGTTTTTTATATTTTACTTTGTATTATTCGAAGTTCTTTCAAGAGGTTGTGCCAATTCAGTTCCTTATTTTTACTCTTGTATTATTTGAAATAAAACAGGTATATTATTTGAAGTCCTGGAGTACAAAAAGAGAAACAAGAAGACTACGAATAGTTAGAGTCGGGCGAAGAAAAGTTTCAAAGTACTTTGACGAAACGATGAATTAATATAAAAGGAGGGTAAGATGCGCTCGGTCTGATAATATGAACAAAATGGCCACAATCCGGGAGGTTCTTGTAAGTAATTTTGTAGTACACCAAGAAAAAGGAAGAGGAAGCTAGTGCAAAAAGTAAGATTGGATTAGAAGTCTCTAGTACTTCAACGGAACGATGGTTGCAGGTAAATTTCATATCAAAAGAAAGCTCAGAGGCAGCCTCTGTTTGATATTGCAGACAAAATGCCCAGATTCCTTCAGTATTTTTTGGAATTCGGAATGACAGAAGAGGATTTTCTTATGGAGCCATAACATGGGGACCTGGCATATGTCTCCTTTTCTTGTCAAGGAAAAAGGAGACATACGCCATAAAATGGAATAATTTCCAGCTTGCTCAGAATACTTGAATTCAATTTATACCACTGAAAAAAGCAGAAAAAGCAGGTCTAGAATATGTTCCCTTGATCTCCATTAGCCTCACCCTTCAGAGCGACCACAGCCAACAAACTTTTTTCCGTTTTCTGATTCTCCTGAAAAGTAGCAAAAATGGCGTATGTCGCCCTTTTAATTATCACAGCCGATTAGTGAAAAAGATTTATGTTTAATAGAAAGGAGAAAGGACTCTTACAAGAATTACCTGAGTGATAGATCATATGAAAACAAAAGGAATGTGAAGAAAGTGGAAAAAGTATTAAAATATGAACTAAGGAGGAGTGAAGTGGAGGCCATGGATAATATTGCCGGGGATCTGGAAGATGTAGCTAGACGGCATAATAGAAAAATATTGTACTGGCATGTTAACAATTTGAGAGGGAGTAGTCAATTCGGACTAGGCACAGTTCAATATAGGAATGGGGCCGCAATTAGCGATAAGGAAATTACTAAAGAGAGATGGGCCGAACATTTTGAGAATTTGCTTAACCGAGATATAGTTACAGGAAAATATATAGAGGAAAATGAAAAAGTTTGTGATACCTTGGATGTGAAGGAAGATTTGTTTTGTGAGGAAGAATTAGCGACAGTACTAAAAGGATTAAAAATAATAAGGCTTCAGGTGCTGATGGGGTGGTAAATGAGTTTCTTAAATATAGTGGCTCTGAGGTTAGAAATAAGTTACTGAAGATTACGATAATGATTTTTGAAAATGGGGAAGTACCTAACGATTTAAGGAAAAACTTAATTAAGCGACTTTATAAGAGAGGTGAAAAAAGCTAGCGTGGTAATTATCGAGGCATTAGTCTGGTCGAGGCTGTAGGTAGTAAATTACTTAGTAATATGATACTTTTTAGACTGAGAGGCTGTAGACTGAGTAGACTGAGAGGCTGTATCGAAGCTGTAGGTAGTAAATTACTTAGTAATATGATACTTTTTAGACTGAGAGATGCCGTAGACAAATTTTTAAGAGAAGAACAGTGCGGTTTTAGAAAAGGTAGGGATGTGTCGACCAAATTTTCACTCTTAGGTTAATAATTGAGAAGTGCCTGAGTTTTCAAACACCTTTGGTATTCAGTTTTATAGATTATGAGCAAGCGTTCGATTCAGTTGATAGGAGAGCTTTAGTGAAGGTTTTATCCTTGTATGGTATACAGGATAAATACATTAAAGTTATTAGTGCTATGTGCGAGAATAACACTGCTGCGGTTAAGGTAGGAAATGAGGTTAGCAGCTGGTTTTGTATTAAATGAGGAATTAAGCAGGGTTGTTTTCTATCCCCCTTTATATGGATTATTTTGATGGACTTTGTCTTAAGGAGCACAGGAAAGGCAATGGGAGACCACGGAATCAAATGGGGAGGAAAATGTCTCCTGGACTTAGATTATGCTGATGATTTTAGCATCCTAGATGAAAGTGTGAGCAAAATGAATGAAGTTTTAGAGCTTTTGCCAGTTCAAGGGGCTAGAATAGGTTTGAAAATTAATTTTAAGAAGACTAAGTCACCAAGGCTAGGAATAAGTGAAGATGAAAAGGTGACGTTGGGTAATGAAAAAATTGATCAGGTTGGCAGCTTCACTTACTTTGGTAGTATTATTAGTAAAGATGGTGGGAGCAGTGAAGATGTTAAAAGTAGAATAGCCAAAGCTCAGAACGTTTTTGCACAGTTAAAAAAGTTTGAAAGAATAGGAAGATAAGTCTGCAAACCAAGATTATAATATTAGAAGCTACAGTGATGACAGTGGTCAAATATGGCTCTGAAGCATGGACGCTCCAAAGCGGATAACGATTTGCTAGATGTTTTCCAGAGAAATTGCTTAAGGATTGTTCTGGGTACCCGGCTGACTGACCGTATTTCAAACAATAGGCTATACGAAAAATGTGTTTCAATTCCGCTCTCTAGGGGTATAATGAAAGAAAGGTTGAGGTGGCTAGGGCACGTTGTGCGGATGAAGGATGACAGATTGCCAAAGATTGTTCTTTTCAGCCAACCTTCTGGAGCTAAGCAGAAAGCAGGTCGTCCTTGTCTACGGTGGGAGGACGTCATAAAGAAATATTTAAAGGAAATGGGAACTTCGTTGGCGGGTATAAAAAGAGAGGCTTTGAAAAGATTGGGGTGGAGGAGCGTGCGTAGCTGTGCTGGTCTAAGGCGGCTTGGTGCTACGGTGAGTTGTTAGTAGTAGTAGTAATATCTTGACATTCTAGGACCACTGGGTATATACGATCACCCCTGGTAATAAGAAAAAAAGGACAAATAAACACGCACCCGTGATCTTTCTTCTGGCAAAAATACCAAATTCCACAATTTTGCAGATACATTAAAACCTCTTGAAACCTCTACAATAAGGTTCTCTGACACGCTGATACTGATGGTGTTATTTTTAGTAAGATTCTATGACTTTTAGGGGGGATTTCTCCTTTTTTCTAAAATAGGGCAAATTTTCCCAGGCTCGTAAGTTTTAGTAAGACTAAATTAGATGAAACTTAAATATTTAAAATCAGCATAACAATCCAATTCTTTTAATGTATCTATTGATATTAAAATTCCGTTTATTAGGGTTTCGGTTACTATTGAGAAGAGTCGCTCTTACTATACAGTTCGTTACCACGGACTGTTTGATTGTAAATTAATAAATTTATAAAAGAATTATTGTCAATAATAACTTGCAATGACGTAGTGGATAAGGCTTTACCTTTCTGACCAAAGGTTGGCACGTTAAATCCCACGTGTAGCAAAGAAATTAATTTAGATGCATAAGCTTTGTCTCTAAGACATCGGCTTATAATATAATTTTTGTTAAAAGGGATTTTTTTTTTATTAAAAAGGCACTAGAACTTTTAATTTCCTTTCGAATGAGCCCTCTTGTGACATTCTAGAAACACTGGGTCAATACAATCATCCCTGGCGAAAAATAAGAAATAAACACGCATCCGTGATCTCTCTTCTGGCAAAAAAAAATACCAAATTCCACGTTTTTGTAGATAGGAGCTTGAAACCTCTATAGTAAGGTGCTCTGATACCTTGAATCTCATTGTGTGATTTTCATTAAGATTCTATAAATTTTAGGAGATGTTTTCCCCTTTTTTCGAAAATAAGGCAAATATTCTCAGGTATCTATTGATATTGAAATTCCGTATTTTGGAGTTTTGGTTACTATTGAGACGAGTCGCTCTTACTATACAGTTCGTTACCACGAACTGTTTGAACATGGGCTAAATTTATTCTTTATTTTAATATTTATGTTAGTAATAATTGTGTTGAATCATAATGAATATGATATTTCAATAGTATTTACTGCCTGATTAGCTCAGTTGGTAGAGCGTGGGGCTTTTGACCCCAAGGTAAAATGTTCAAGTCCCTAACCAGTTATTTCTATTTGATATTTTTTACAATAATATTTTTTACAGTAATTCCTATTTGACTGTGCAAGCAGCAATCTCCAAGTTAGTTTGATTCCCGGTATGGGAAATTTTTACCTATCATGATTTCCTAAGAAAAATTCATCATGTATATAATGATTCTTATAATACTTCAGTTACTATGGACTACAGTTCGCTCTTTAATGTAAAGGCCCCCAAAAATTACTGCATTTTACATAATAATGGATAATTATATAAAAAAAAACGTATTGACAAACACCATTTATGATGAACTATATCGGTCCTTTATGTAACAAAAAAGGAAAGTGCTACAGTGTTGGTGAAATTGTTTCAAAAATGGCAGAGGAAAAAGAAGTACAGGTTTGGTGTTTCAACAGGATTGCTCCATTCTTGAAATTCATTCCTACTGATGCTTCATACTGGTATCTTGCGAAAGCCTGTTCCTTCGGGACAGACCGAAAGACAGGCTGGACATTTTGTCTTTCCCCTTGATTTGTCACCACTTAACGTGTTGTGAACAAGTGAACGACTTCTGGTTTAAGCTTGTTTTATACAGCTGTGCTTTGTTGTTCAATTTTTTATGTTATATATATTAAATAAATGAGTTTTGCATTGAATAAAAGTTTTTATTGTCTGTTTCAAGTATGGTTTCCACTTGTCCCATCTATGGTGCCCAGTTCCGTACATGGGACAAAATAGGTAGTTGTCAAAAAAACACATTTTCTTGAAAACAAATTTATTTCACGACTTGAAAACTTGACAACATCTTCCTTGATTAATGCAGGTGATGCTGAGAAATTTTCGGTTTTGCACAGCGAAGTGTCAAGGAGAAAGAAGCAAACGGAAAAATATATATGTTGAAACTATTTCTGTCTGTAAAAACAAACACTTTTTTTAATCTTTGAAACGTTACGAGCAATATTTCCAGCTTTCCAGCTAATAAAATTCCAGCTTTCTAGCACTATTCCAATATTTCCAGCTAATAAAAAAACTACCATTGTACTGTTCAATTAAACTTTCAACTGATACGATAACACGATCGTTCATGATACGATTTGCGGAGCCGGAAGACTCACCAAAAGGAATAATTAGAGGTGATGAAACAACAACCTCTAGTGGCTGCCATAAACAAAGTTCACGGACAACAGAAAAAGGCACACAGTGGACGTCAAATAAGTCCCAGACAATGTGCAGGGACAATCTTCAATAGACATTGTGCAGGGCATTAGACACTTGTTGAAACTAATGTCAAGGAAAATCAAAGACTTGGCGTGGATTGATCCCATTAGATAAAGCAAATCGTCTCGGTTGAGATCACAGCCTCCTACACTTAGATCTAACAATCCAAACTTTAGATTGCATAGCAAAGATTGTAAACATCCTCTGAGCAAAATTTTCGAAATGTTAAGAGATCTTAGTTTTGGTAGGCAACCTATACACTTAGCAAACAAGTCAACGGTCATTGTACTGCCTTGAAAATATTCCTCTGCCTGATGCAAATATATGTTTTCGCCAAACGTAAGAGCTACCAGATTTTGATATTTGGGCATTCTGAGCTCATTCAATATCTCCGTTAAAGTATCCTTTTCCCAGATTTTGCCAATGGCAAAGCTTTTTAATTTGCTTGTAGTAAAACTAATCAACTTTGTAAAATGGTCTTTTTTCCAAACTGACCCATATGTTAAATGAGAATTTAGATAAAGGTGACCTAAATGCACCTGGAGTGTACACTTACTTTCAGGATTGATCTCAGGGTTGTACGCCAGAACACGAGTGAGCTGGTCAATAACTTCTATATCCATATCTAAAAATATAGTTACTTCCATATCTAAAAAAATTTGTCGCAAAGGATTACTATCCGATTCTCCTGCTTCATTCAAAAGCTCAAAAAATCTTGGGAGTTCACATGGTTGTAAAAAAGTTACACCTCTTACATCTAATGTCAGGAGAGTACATTCTTCCCTTCGTAGAATAAGCTCCATAAAAGAATTGAATAATATATGGGCAAATGTCTCTCTTTCTAAAGAGGAAAAACACTGAAAGTAATGATCCGACAGGGCATTCACTAGAGAAAAGGATTCAAAAGGCGAATTTTTCAAAAGGTTCTTAACATTTGAACAGTTTTTGGTTAGAGCCACTAGCATCAAACGACGATACAAAGAAATTGGCATTGCTGCGGGAGAAAAATTTTCGTAGTTGGCTAAGACATTTAAAGACAGGTTTTGGAGGGTAGGCACTCCATTCTCAGTGTAGGATTTACAAGATGGACAACGAAGTGCGGGACATATCGGAACTTCCTCAAAGAGAAACGCTGTTCGATAACTTCCATGCTCATCTAAGTTGGAGAGCCATTCGTCGACAGCAGCTCTCTTTTCCATAAGATTACTATTAAGCCTTTTATCTTGAATATGAATGCTTTCTTGAATACGATAAAGCCTTCTCGTGGCATACAAGCCTTCTTCAACCATCCTGTGCAAGATATCTAGAAAGAAAATGCTTTAAAAACTCTCATTTCAAATAAAAATTAAATTATTTGCCAAATATAGATAAAACTAAAAGACAAAAATTATCAAAGAGAGACGGGGTGGGGGGATTTCACACTATTTGATTCTGTTGTAAATGATTTAGGCTACTATAGCCTATGGTGAAATCAATAAGAATTCCAAATAGGGATAGGTCCTTTTATTAGACAGTGAAACGAAAATATAAAACAAAGACTCTAAATATTTCGATGACACAGTCGGTTGTCATCATCAGTAGAGTTACTAACAAATCAAAATTAAAACAAACTGCTTTTATAATCATTTCCGGGTCAAAGCAAGGTACCGGTCCATTGACTTAAAAAGTTCACTAACTTGTTCTTGAATTTTTTAACACTGCGTTGAGTAAAGATGGTACAAGTTTCTTCTAATTCTTCTAATTTTATTCTATTAGAAGAATAAAATGATAAATTTAGCACCTGTAAATTCAGCATTATTTCGTTTTTAATTAGAAGAATATTCAACGCAATATTACAAGATTCAAGAAGAGTTAGTGAACTTTCTAAGTTAATGGACCGGTAACCTACTTTGACCTGCAATTTCGAAGAAACTTGTACCATCTTTACTCAACGCAGTGTTAAAAAATTCAAGAACAAGTTAGTGAACTTTTTAAGTCAATGGAATCGGAATCGTAGTCAGACGCTCATTGTCAGGGGCTCATTGGAATCGTAGTCAGACGCTCCAGTGCTTTTTTTAAGAGTCAAAGTGATCAGAGGGCAGCTACCACCCCCAACCCCCACATACACACCACACACACATGTTGTATTGTCCCAAAATGCATCTAATAGACATTTTGCGATAGTCATTCTTTTTAAAATAGTCTAAATATCATAAAACAAGGCTTTTGGCGTTGAAACAAGCCCCAGAGATTAGGGGCAAGGGTTATAAGTTAGGCACAGGGGGTATTTAAGTTTTTTATGAAAGAGATGGTTGTTTAACTTTAGAAGAGGCTCAGTCTTTTTCCCTGAAAAAGACTATCAAACAGTTCGTGGTAACAAACTGTAAGTAAGGAGCGACCCGGCTCAATGGTAACTGAAACTCTAAAAAACGGAATTTTGGTACCAATAGATACATCAAAAGAATCAGATTTTAATTCTGATTTCATATAAATAAGTTTCATCAAGTTTAATCTTACCCATCAAAAGTTACAAGCCTGAGAAAATTTGGCTGATTTTTGAAAAAAGGGGGGAAGACCCCCTAAAAGTTATAGAACCTTAATGAAATTCACTCCAACATATTCAGCGTATCAGAGAACCCTACTGTAGAGGTTTCAAGCTCCTATCTACAAAAATGTGGAATTTTGCATTTTTTGCCAGAAGAAACATCACGGGTGCGTGTTTATTTGTTTGTTTGTTTTTTTTTCTTTTTCCCAGGGATAATCGTATTGACCCAGTGGTCCTAGAATATCGTAGGAGGGCTCATTGGAACGGAAATTAAAAGTTCTAGTGGCCTTTTTAAGTGACCAAAAAAAATGGAGGGCAACTAGGCCCCCTGCCACGCTCATTTTTTTCTCAAAGTCACCCAATTAAAATTTTGAGATAGCCATTTTGTTCACCATAGTCGAAAATAAAATAAATATGTCTTTTACGATGACTTAATCCCCCACAGTTCTCAGGGGAAGGGCCGCAAGTTATGAACTTTGCCCATTGCTTACATATTGAATTGGTTATTGGGAAGTATAAGTAGTAACCGTACAATGCATTGAAAATATACATTCAGATATACGCCTTAGGCATGGGTATGTGTGTATATTTTAAACGAATTGGGGTTACCAAGGTCATTTGCAAAGAGGTACCGTTTCTATAGAAGCTATAGTAATTAGAAATATCATATAGAATTTGCTTGAAGGTATATACTTTGCATACGTGCCCGTACCAAACAGGTTGGTTATAATCTGTTCTGCTTCAAGTTTTTTCTGGCACAATTAACTGAATTTCTATTTCATGACATACAAGTTTTTTTTTAGGTTACATCCGTGTTGGAAAAACAGGTGTATCTTTTTAGTTTTCTTTACATTACATATTAGTAATGGAATTGAATTCAAAGAGAATAGTTTTTTATTTGCAAGGATACTAGTAGAGGAAAAAAATGAGGGGTGCATTTACATTATTGGAGATTAATGATGGAGCTAACAACAGTGATGTAATTACTTCTTTAGTTTACGAGATTTGCGAATTTTTTGCGAAAAGATCTCAGTTACATACGGATTCAGTTACACGGGGATTAGTTAAATGAGGTCAAGTTGCATGGGGGGTTCAATAGCACGAGGGGTTCAGTTGCATGGAGGAGTTCAGAAGCTTGGGATTCAGCTACATGGGGTCGGTGGTCGTTATAATACACAAGTTCTATTTGAACAGTGTTGTGAGTTCCCCTACCACACCCCCAAAGGACTCCGATCCATCCCATCCCAACCCAGTGTATTAGCGAAGTTACTCTGTGGTCGTTTCATCTTTGGTATTATTTGATTAATTGACTGTTTGATCAATGACAATAACGTTTGATAGATTTTTTTTACGTGAAATACTCTAGTTTCTTTTCTTAGTTTTGAAAACATTTTGGAAGAAACTAAATTTCAGTTGGGGTGGGGGGGGGAGGGGGCAAAATGAGGTCTGGGGTGAAAATTTGGTCTGAGAGAGGCAGTTGTCCCCTCTGTCCCATAGGAAATTACGCTCCTCAACCCAGCCCCTTGCCACTTACTGACAGGGGTGAATCCGGGGAGAGGGTTAAAAGTTCAAGTGCCCTGTTTAAGCGACCAAAAAACTGAAGGGGCAACTAAGCTCCATTCAATGCTCAATTTCCCCAAAGTTATAGGGGTCGTGTGTGTCTCTTTGGGCTATGTGTATCTCTTTGGGAGCGTTTGAATCTTTTGGTTACTAAAGTATTATATTTTTATCATGTTTTAGGATATTCGATTAGGATTAACTTAACTTCATTCCTTGAGTGTTGTCGGGAGTAACACGTAAGTACCAAATTTTGAGTTCACTGCAGGGGATTTTCCACAAGGAGAATTTTCCATGGGGAGGGAATTTTCCAGGAGGTGAATTGCTACAAGTTTCGTCCACTAGCCTGAACGATGGAAATTCAATAGCTCAGAATTGGGGTCTTAGTCCACCAGCCTGAACGGTGGAAATTCACTAGCTCAGAATTGGGGTCTTAGTCCACCAGCCTGAATGGTTGAAATTCACTAGCTCAGAATTGAGGTCTTAGTCAGTGTTCAGATTGGAGCGTTGGGGTCCGACTATCAGGGCTTTTATTTGTCAAGACCTGAATGCTAAGCGATGGACATGAACTCGATTGGGAACCCATTGTGAAAATGGAAAAAACAAAAATATATTGTTGGTATGTGTGTAGAGCATGGCATGGTTACCGCTAGGGCAACAGTCTAACCGTTAACGGTTTTAGATATCCGTGAATAAGTTCTAAAGCGAGAGTGGAAGTTGGGACAAAGTTCTAGTGCCCTGTTTAAGCGACCAAAAAACTGAAGGGGCAACTAAGCTCCATTCAATGCTCAATTTCCCCAAAGTTATAGGGGTCGTGTGTGTCTCTTTGGGCTATGTGTATCTCTTTGGGAGCGTTTGAATCTTTTGGTTACTAAAGTATTATATTTTTATCATGTTTTAGGATATTCGATTAGGATTAACTTAACTTCATTCCTTGAGTGTTGTCGGGAGTAACACGTAAGTACCAAATTTCAGGGCTTTTATTTGTCAAGACCTGAATGCTAAGCGATGGACATGAACTCGATTGGGAACCCATTGTGAAAATGGAAAAAACAAAAATATATTGTTGGTATGTGTGTAGAGCATGGCATGGTTACCGCTAGGGCAACAGTCTAACCGTTAACGGTTTTAGATATCCGTGAATAAGTTCTAAAGCGAGAGTGGAAGTTGGGACAAAGTTCTAGTGCCCTGTTTAAGCGACCAAAAAACTGAAGGGGCAACTAAGCTCCATTCAATGCTCAATTTCCCCAAAGTTATAGGGGTCGTGTGTGTCTCTTTGGGCTATGTGTATCTCTTTGGGAGCGTTTGAATCTTTTGGTTACTAAAGTATTATATTTTTATCATGTTTTAGGATATTCGATTAGGATTAACTTAACTTCATTCCTTGAGTGTTGTCGAGGGTAACACGTAAGTACCAAATTTTGAGTTCACTGCAGGGGATTTTCCACAAGGGGAATTTTCCATGGGGAGGGAATTTTCCAGGAGGTGAATTGCTACAAGTTTCGTCCACTAGCCTGAACGATGGAAATTCAATAGCTCAGAATTGGGGTCTTAGTCCACCAGCCTGAACGGTGGAAATTCACTAGCTCAGAATTGGGGTCTTAGTCCACCAGCCTGAATGGTTGAAATTCACTAGCTCAGGGAGCGTTTGAATCTTTTGGTTACTAAAGTATTATATTTTTATCATGTTTTAGGATATTCGATTAGGATTAACTTAACTTCATTCCTTGAGTGTTGTCGGGGGTAACACGTAAGTACCAAATTTTGAGTTCACTGCAGGGGATTTTCCACAAGGAGAATTTTCCATGGGGAGGGAATTTTCCAGGAGGTGAATTGCTACAAGTTTCGTCCACTAGCCTGAACGGTGGAAATTCAATAGCTCAGAATTGGGGTCTTAGTCCACCAGCCTGAACAGTGGAAATTCACTAGCTCAGAATTGGGGTCTTAGTCCACCAGCCTGAATGGTTGAAATTCACTAGCTCAGAATTGGGGTCTTAGTCAGTGTTCAGATTGGAGCGTTAGGGTCCAACTATCAGGGCTTTTATTTGTCAAGACCTGAATGCAAAGCGATGGACATGAACTCGATTGGGAACCCATTGTGAAAATGGAAAAAACAAAAAAAACAAAAATATATTGTTGATATGTGTGTAGAGCATGGCATGGTTACCGCTAGGGCAACAGTCTAACTGTTAACGGTTTTAGGTATCCGTGAATAAGTTCTAAAGCGAGAGTGGAAGTTGGGACAAATTTTTTGGAAGTGCCCCGCCTCACCTGCCCAGAGTCTCAGGCAAGTGATCCTAAATTTGAAAAAGTGGAAATTGGCTCAGATTTTCTAAACTGAGCTGCGACAATGAATAGATACTATTGGGAAAGTGATTAGAGACGCTGGACATCCGTGAACAAGTGCTAAATTGAGAGAGGAATTTGGGACAGTATTTGGGGGCACCCACCCGCCCAGAGTCTCCGACAGGTGACTCAAAAATTTAAAAAACACACAGAGACGACAGACACAAAGAGACGAATCAAACACAGAGAGGACAAACACACAGAAACGACACATAAAGACGACACATGCACAGAGACGATACGTTTTAATTCAAAAGTGTGACCCTAGGATTCCACTTTTCAATCTAGAAGAGTTTAAGTGTCCTAAATTTGAAGGGGGCTATCACCGTCCTGAAGACGAGATTAGGTTCTTCGCACAGTGGATACCTAAGAACATACCTGATCGGGATAAATCCATAAGACATGTTAAAAACTATCCTATATCATGGGACCATCGTTTGTGGATGTTTAAGAGTGAACTCTAAGTACTATTTTTATGTAAACATTTGTTGTTGTTGTTTTTTTTTTTTTCTCAAAAAAAAAAAATCTGTTAATACATTTAAGCAATAAATATCTTTAAGCTTAACCCCTTCATGTTCTTTAGAATAGTTCTATTGTAAGCAAGTAACAAACTCTTTCCTGAAGTCACCTCTTGGATACACAATACAGAAATTTTCATTAAAGAAATTATGAAAAAATTGTAAGTAAGTAGCAAATTCTTTCTTGAATTCACCTGCTGGATTAATTATTTATTTTAGTAAAGTAATAATTTATTTTAGTAAATTAATAATTTATTTTAGTAAAGTAATAATTTATTTTAGTAAAGTAATTATTTATTTTAGTAAAGTAATTATTTATGACGTTATGTCTGCTTTACAAACATATTGGATGAAGCGTTTTATTATAATACTTCAACAGAATTTAAAATGAATATTAATAAATTAATGAAATTAATAAATAGGAGTTCAGTAATGATAAACTCGCACGGTTTAGTACAGATGGTTTTGTAGTGCAGTGAGTTGTTACTAGTAGTAGTATTTTCATTTTTTTTTTTGCAAGCCATTCATACTATACCTTAAATGCATTCTGATATTTTCTTGATAAAACATAGCCATGACTACATCAGATGGTTTTGTAGTGCAGTGAGCTGTTACTAGTAGTAGTATTTTCGTGTTTTTTGCAAGCAATTCGTACTATACCTTAAATGCATTCAGATATTTTCTTGATAAAACATAGTCGTGACTACATCAGATGGTTTTGTGATGCAGTGAGTTGTTACTAGTAGTAGCACTTTCGTGTTTTTTTTTTTGCAAGCCATTCATACTATACCTTAAATGCATTCAGATATTTTCTTGATAAAACATAGCCGTGACTACATCAGATGGTTTTGTAGTGCAGTGAGTTGTTACTAGTAGTAGTTTTTTTTTTTTTTTTTTTTTTTTTTGCAAGCCATTCATACTATACCTTAAATGCATTCAGATATTTTCTTGATCAAACATAGCCGTGACTACGTGACTACAGCCGTGACTACATTACGCGCGTAACCTCGTCTAAATGAACCTTAAAAAAAATGAAATAAAGCTATGTCGACTTTGCATACCACCTCCTGATTGGTGGGGAATCCCCGCTCGTTTGGAAAGGTTTCAAGTTTTTCGTACTGCTCACTTTTTGCAATGTGTAGAAACCAGTGGGGGATCCCCGCTCATTTTTGGAAAGGTGCCAAGGAAAGGCATGCAAATAGCATGTAGTTTCAAAACGTGTTTATTACTTGCTTACAAATATTTTCATAATTTCTTGAATGAATTGTACTCTATGCTTGTCCCTGAGACACGATGTGGCTTTCCCACTATTGCTCTATGGCCGGTTATCGACACTACCTAGTTTATTGCATATATTAAATCAGTATTTTTTACACAGTGGAACGATAAACACATAACTAATATCTCTAAAAAAGTGAAGATGAAGCATTTTAAGAAAGTGTGTTCACATGATAGTGTTATTGTAGCATTGAATGCTGACAAGGAGAAGTATTTAAACTATGAAATAAGTACAGGTGGTAGTACTATCGGATACGTATGCGTGTGTTGTCATGACAGTAAGGAATTGAATTTCTTTGGAGTACCAAAAAAATTCAACTCTTATGATGGTGGATATGCGAGATTGAGATCTCCGGAGATGATTACACTCAAAGAGAATGCCAACATAAAAATAATAGTTGATAAAGAGGGGCATCTTCTTGCTAGTGCTTGTGGTAACATGTTACCCAGTGTTAAACCATATCGTCAGCTTTCGGGTATTAGCATTCAAACGAAAGCAAAGACGAAAAGAAAGGCCTACTCTTCTACTAATATCATAAACCATATCCTGTCTACGTGCCGGAACTGTTACCTGTGTAAAAATAGTGTGATAATAGACAGTGAAATTTCTAGTAAAATAAAAAGGGCATTGGCAGAAAATATCACTAAGGAATATAAAGATGAATCGATGAAAATCAAAGTACCAGCAAACGTTACTGCCACTGATCAAACAGTCAATGAATCAAATAATACAAAAGACGAAAAGCATATTGACCCTGTCGATGACACACCTATTAAAATTGTGTATGAGTCAAAATGGAATAATGATTATTCTACTGATTACGAACTAAGAGAAGACAATAGCTATACTATCAAGAGAGTTCATGGTGAAGCATTTTATGGAACAGATTCAAAATGTCCAAAGTTGTTCAATTCTACATGACATTATTTCATTAAAAATATATTATACCTTACATTGTTATGTGTTCATTATTTTTAGAGTAAGCTAGCATATCGAACGTTTAGAATGTCTATTAAAACATCGGAGATGTAAGAAAAGGATTTACATACATCATATATTGGATAGATAGGTTAACATAGAGAAAATCTAGGTATAAGAATGAATCAAGAAAATATCTGAAAGCATTTAAGGTATAGTATGAATGGCTTGCGAAAAAAAAAACATGAAAATACTACTACTAGTAACAACTCACTGCACTACAAAACCTTCTGAGGTAGTCACGGCTATGTTTAATCAAGAAAATATCTGATTGCATTTAAGGTATAGTATGAATGGCTTGCAAAAAAAAAAAAAACGAAAATACTACTACTAGTAACAACTCACTGCACTACAAAACCATCTGATGTAGTCACGGCTATGTTTGATCAAGAAAATATCTGAATGCATTTAAGGTATAGTATGAATGGCTTGCAAAAAAAAAAAAAAAAAAAAAACTACTACTAGTAACAACTCACTGCACTACAAAACCATCTGATGTAGTCACGGCTATGTTTTATCAAGAAAATATCTGAATGCATTTAAGGTATAGTATGAATGGCTTGCAAAAAAAAAACACGAAAGTGCTACTACTAGTAACAACTCACTGCATCACAAAACCATCTGATGTAGTCACGACTATGTTTTATCAAGAAAATATCTGAATGCATTTAAGGTATAGTACGAATTGCTTGCAAAAAACACGAAAATACTACTACTAGTAACAGCTCACTGCACTACAAAACCATCTGATGTAGTCATGGCTATGTTTTATCAAGAAAATATCAGAATGCATTTAAGGTATAGTATGAATGGCTTGCAAAAAAAAAAATGAAAATACTACTACTAGTAACAACTCACTGCACTACAAAACCATCTGTACTAAACCGTGCGAGTTTATCATTACTGAACTCCTATTTATTAATTTCATTAATTTATTAATATTCATTTTAAATTCTGTTGAAGTATTATAATAAAACGCTTCATCCAATATTTTTGTAAAGCAGACATAACGTCATAAATAATTACTTTACTAAAATAAATAATTACTTTACTAAAATAAATTATTACTTTACTAAAATAAATTATTAATTTACTAAAATAAATTATTACTTTACTAAAATAAATAATTAATCCAGCAGGTGAATTCAAGAAAGAATTTGCTACTTACTTACAATTTTTTCATAATTTCTTTAATGAAAATTTCTGTATTGTGTATCCAAGAGGTGACTTCAGGAAAGAGTTTGTTACTTGCTTACAATAGAACTATTCTAAAGAACATGAAGGGGTTAAGCTTAAAGATATTTATTGCTTAAATGTATTAACAGATTTTTTTTTTTGAGAAAAAAAAAAAAAACAACAACAACAAATGTTTACATAAAAATAGTACTTAGAGTTCACTCTTAAACATCCACAAACGATGGTCCCATGATATAGGATAGTTTTTAACATGTCTTATGGATTTATCCCGATCAGGTATGTTCTTAGGTATCCACTGTGCGAAGAACCTAATCTCGTCTTCAGGACGGTGATAGCCCCCTTCAAATTTAGGACACTTAAACTCTTCTAGATTGAAAAGTGGAATCCTAGGGTCACACTTTTGAATTAAAACGTATCGTCTCTGTGCATGTGTCGTCTTTATGTGTCGTTTCTGTGTGTTTGTCCTCTCTGTGTTTGATTCGTCTCTTTGTGTCTGTCGTCTCTGTGTGTTTTTTAAATTTTTGAGTCACCTGTCGGAGACTCTGGACGGGTGGGTGCCCCCAAATACTGTCCCAAATTCCTCTCTCAATTTAGCACTTGTTCACGGATGTCCAGCGTCTCTAATCACTTTCCCAATAGTATCTATTCATTGTCGCAGCTCAGTTTAGAAAATCTGAGCCAATTTCCACTTTTTCAAATTTAGGATCACTTGCCTGAGACTCTGGGCAGGTGAGGCGGGGCACTTCCAAAAAATTTGTCCCAACTTCCACTCTCGCTTTAGAACTTATTCACGGATACCTAAAACCGTTAACAGTTAGACTGTTGCCCTAGCGGTAACCATGCCATGCTCTACACACATATCAACAATATATTTTTGTTTTTTTTGTTTTTTCCATTTTCACAATGGGTTCCCAATCGAGTTCATGTCCATCGCTTTGCATTCAGGTCTTGACAAATAAAAGCCCTGATAGTTGGACCCTAACGCTCCAATCTGAACACTGACTAAGACCCCAATTCTGAGCTAGTGAATTTCAACCATTCAGGCTGGTGGACTAAGACCCCAATTCTGAGCTAGTGAATTTCCACTGTTCAGGCTGGTGGACTAAGACCCCAATTCTGAGCTATTGAATTTCCACCGTTCAGGCTAGTGGACGAAACTTGTAGCAATTCACCTCCTGGAAAATTCCCTCCCCATGGAAAATTCTCCTTGTGGAAAATCCCCTGCAGTGAACTCAAAATTTGGTACTTACGTGTTACCCCCCGACAACACTCAAGGAATGAAGTTAAGTTAATCCTAATCGAATATCCTAAAACATGATAAAAATATAATACTTTAGTAACCAAAAGATTCAAACGCTCCCTGAGCTAGTGAATTTCAACCATTCAGGCTGGTGGACTAAGACCCCAATTCTGAGCTAGTGAATTTCCACCGTTCAGGCTGGTGGACTAAGACCCCAATTCTGAGCTATTGAATTTCCATCGTTCAGGCTAGTGGACGAAACTTGTAGCAATTCACCTCCTGGAAAATTCCCTCCCCATGGAAAATTCCCCTTGTGGAAAATCCCCTGCAGTGAACTCAAAATTTGGTACTTACGTGTTACCCTCGACAACACTCAAGGAATGAAGTTAAGTTAATCCTAATCGAATATCCTAAAACATGATAAAAATATAATACTTTAGTAACCAAAAGATTCAAACGCTCCCAAAGAGATACACATAGCCCAAAGAGACACACACGACCCCTATAACTTTGGGGAAATTGAGCATTGAATGGAGCTTAGTTGCCCCTTCAGTTTTTTGGTCGCTTAAACAGGGCACTAGAACTTTGTCCCAACTTCCACTCTCGCTTTAGAACTTATTCACGGATATCTAAAACCGTTAACGGTTAGACTGTTGCCCTAGCGGTAACCATGCCATGCTCTACACACATACCAACAATATATTTTTGTTTTTTCCATTTTCACAATGGGTTCCCAATCGAGTTCATGTCCATCGCTTAGCATTCAGGTCTTGACAAATAAAAGCCCTGCAGTGAACTCAAAATTTGGTACTTACGTGTTACTCCCGACAACACTCAAGGAATGAAGTTAAGTTAATCCTAATCGAATATCCTAAAACATGATAAAAATATAATACTTTAGTAACCAAAAGATTCAAACGCTCCCAAAGAGATACACATAGCCCAAAGAGACACACACGACCCCTATAACTTTGGGGAAATTGAGCATTGAATGGAGCTTAGTTGCCCCTTCAGTTTTTTGGTCGCTTAAACAGGGCACTAGAACTTTGTCCCAACTTCCACTCTCGCTTTAGAACTTATTCACGGATATCTAAAACCGTTAACGGTTAGACTGTTGCCCTAGCGGTAACCATGCCATGCTCTACACACATACCAACAATATATTTTTGTTTTTTCCATTTTCACAATGGGTTCCCAATCGAGTTCATGTCCATCGCTTAGCATTCAGGTCTTGACAAATAAAAGCCCTGATAGTCGGACCCCAACGCTCCAATCTGAACACTGACTAAGACCTCAATTCTGAGCTAGTGAATTTCAACCATTCAGGCTGGTGGACTAAGACCCCAATTCTGAGCTAGTGAATTTCCACCGTTCAGGCTGGTGGACTAAGACCCCAATTCTGAGCTATTGAATTTCCATCGTTCAGGCTAGTGGACGAAACTTGTAGCAATTCACCTCCTGGAAAATTCCCTCCCCATGGAAAATTCTCCTTGTGGAAAATCCCCTGCAGTGAACTCAAAATTTGGTACTTACGTGTTACTCCCGACAACACTCAAGGAATGAAGTTAAGTTAATCCTAATCGAATATCCTAAAACATGATAAAAATATAATACTTTAGTAACCAAAAGATTCAAACGCTCCCAAAGAGATACACATAGCCCAAAGAGACACACACGACCCCTATAACTTTGGGGAAATTGAGCATTGAATGGAGCTTAGTTGCCCCTTCAGTTTTTTGGTCGCTTAAACAGGGCACTTGAACTTTTAACCCTCTCCCCGGATTCACCCCTGTCAGTAAGTGGCAAGGGGCTGGGTTGAGGAGCGTAATTTCCTATGGGACAGAGGGGACAACTGCCTCTCTCAGACCAAATTTTCACCCCAGACCTCATTTTGCCCCCTCCTCCCCCCCCCCACCCCAACTGAAATTTAGTTTCTTCCAAAATGTTTTCAAAACTAAGAAAAGAAACTAGAGTATTTCACGTAAAAAAAATCTATCAAACGTTATTGTCATTGATCAAACAGTCAATTAATCAAATAATACCAAAGATGAAACGACCACAGAGTAACTTCGCTAATACACTGGGTTGGGATGGGATGGATCGGAGTCCTTTGGGGGTGTGGTAGGGGATCTCACAACACTGTTCAAATAGAACTTGTGTATTATAACGACCACCGACCCCATGTAGCTGAATCCCAAGCTTCTGAACTCCTCCATGCAACTGAACCCCTCGTGCTATTGAACCCCCCATGCAACTTGACCTCATTTAACTAATCCCCGTGTAACTGAATCCGTATGTAACTGAGATCTTTTCGCAAAAAATTCGCAAATCTCGTAAACTAAAGAAGTAATTACATCACTGTTGTTAGCTCCATCATTAATCTCCAATAATGTAAATGCACCCCTCATTTTTTCCTCTACTAATATCCTTGCAAATAAAAACTATTCTCTTTGAATTCAATTCCATTACTAATATGTAATGTAAAGAAAACTAAAAAGATACACCTGTTTTTCCAACACGGATGTAACCTAAAAAAAAACTTGTATGTCATGAAATAGAAATTCAGTTAATTGTGCCAGAAAAAACTTGAAGCAGAACAGATTATAACCAACCTGTTTGGTACGGGCACGTATGCAAAGTATATACCTTCAAGCAAATTCTATATGATATTTCTAATTACTATAGCTTCTATAGAAACGGTACCTCTTTGCAAATGACCTTGGTAACCCCAATTCGTTTAAAATATACACACATACCCATGCCTAAGGCGTATATCTGAATGTATATTTTCAATGCATTGTACGGTTACTACTAGTATACAGACATTTTCAGGAAGAATTTTTTTGTGAGGGGAGGCTGGAGGAGGGGGTTACTCGGGAGAATCTTTCCGTGGAGGATGTTTCTTTGGGGGGAGGGACAATTCTATGAAGGGGGCGCCGGATTTCAAAGCATTATTTAAAAAACGATCAGAAATTAAACTAAAAAAAAACAAGTTTTTTCAACTGAAAGTAAGAAGTAATATTAGAACTTAAAATGAACAGAAATTATTACGTATATGAGGTTCTCCCCCAAGTCAATACCTCGCTCTTTACGCTACAGTTTTTTTTGTAGCGCTTTCAAAGGAGCTATCTATTCTAATTAAACGGCCTTTGTGATTCAGGGGTTTGTGAATTATTTTTTTTTTTAACTTTTAACGTAAAGAGCGTGGTAGTGACTAAGGGGAGAACCCCATCATATACGTAATAACATATACGTAATAAAAAAAACAATAAAAAAAAACAAGCGATACGGCTCAATAGTAATCGAAACTTTTAAAAACGGAACTTTGATGTCAATAAATGTATCAAGAGAATGGGCTTATAATGCTGATTCTAAATACATGAATTTTATTAAGTTTAGTATTACTCATCAAAAGCTACGAGCCTGAGAAAATTTACTTGATTTTTTAAAGAGGGGGAAAACATCCCCTACAAGTGAAAGAATTTTAATGAAATCACACCGTCAGATTCAGCGTATCAGAAAACCTTATAACATAGGTTTCAAGCTCATATCTGCAAAAATCTGTAACTTTGTATTTTTTGCCAGAAAAAAATATACGAAAAAGGAAGTTCGTTACGTAAGTTAATCAGTAAATTACGTCAGAACCAAATTTAGAGACAGCCATTTATCAAAAGAAAAGTAAAATTTTTATGCAAATTTTGTTTACTTATTCAATGACGGTGAGCCAAAATAAAAACTGTATTAACTAAAAAACGATCAGAAATTAATTTAAAAAAAAAAGTTTTTTAAACTGAAAGTAAGGAGCGACATTAAAACTTAAAACGAACAGAAATTATTCCGTATATGGAAGGGGCTGTCCCCTCCTCAACGCCTCGCTCTTTACGCTAAAGTTTGACTCTGTCTCACAACTTTATTTTTTAAAACAATAAAAAACTTTAGCGTAAAGAGCCAGGCGTCGAGGAGGGGACAGCCCCTTTCATATACGGAATAATTTCTGTTCGTTTTAAGTTTTAATGTCGCTCCTTACTTTCAGTTTAAAAAACTTAAAAAACTAATGGTTTGTGGTAGTTGTATGCTTGGTAGATTATTTCATTCTATTTTATTTCATTTTTGGTTTAATTGAGTTCTTTAATTTTTTGAAAAACTTATTTTGTGGAAAAAGTATTTTTAACTAATTCAATTACATTGGCTACTCTTGCAATTGTGTGGTGAAGCTGACTAATTAAGTGAAAATTGGATTTTAGTAAAAACATTAAGACACAAAATACACAGTTTTGAAATACAACTTTTTATTAAGATAAACAGCACATCCTGGTATGTGTAGACTTGAATAGGAGATTGAGAAATCACCACTTCCTTGCTATGTGCGTCAGTGGGTCTGATAAGATGTGGTTGATGCTCGGTATATAAGATACATTTTATGGGAACGGGGCCTGATACTAATTATATGTCGGATAGACCTCTGGTCCGTTTTTCTTGGGAATCCCTTAGATTATATGTTCAAAATCGTAAATGTTTTGCAACTTGCATTAGAGTATCATTATATTTGTTTATTTTATGCGAAAATTAGTCCCAGCGACCTATTTATAGCCAAACTCTGTACCGTTGTGTGTTACATGAATAAAAGTATTATGTTATAGCCAACCTCTCTACAATCTTATTTTAGTCCCTCGAATAATCCAAGTAATAATTAGGCTGGGAAGTGCCGAAACTTTTGAATTTTAAACACAGTAATTAGTGCGTATTTAAAACAAAGATGTTCCATAAAGAAAAAAAATACATCAGAGATTTGAGAACCAAGAAAACTAAGAAACGCTTTTGGATGGGAGAATTTGAAAAATTTGAAAATCTGGTAAATAAAACTGGAGATATATAAATATAAATTAGAAAAGACCTATTGTACTGACGGGTTAAATCGCCTGCTAGGTTACACCTAGTAGCCCCAGGTGTAACCCTGGCCACAAATAAATAGAAATACTGAAGACATGCTCCAGGTAGAGAGGAAAAATTATGCTGTTCATGTGGGAGTCATTTTTGGAAAAAAAGACTAACCTGGCATAAACAATTTAAAGGACTACTAAAAGTAGTCCTAAACTAGTCTACTAAGTAGTCCTAGGTAGTCCTAAAAGTAGTCCTAAGTAAGTAAAAGTAGTCCTAAGTAGTCTACTAAAAGTAGACTACTAAAAAGCAAAAACAGGCATATCGCTTATGTCTTAAAATAAATTACCGTATGTAAAAAAAACAAGAAGGCAAGGTATATTCCTTGCAGTAGGGCTAATTTTTGTTTGAGAAGAAAAAGAGCCCAAGAGAAAACTGTGGCCACAAATAAAAGTGTGGCTATAAATAATTAATTATTGTGTGTGCAGGTTCATAATAGTCCTTTTAGCTGTAGCCAATGACAATCGAACCTAGAAATGTTATAGGGAGCTACGAAAAAGCAGTCGTGGTAAGCTAACCTTAGAGTACAGGCACAAGTCCATTGATAGTCTCAAAACAGGTAAAAAGGCAAATAGCTAAATTTTGAGTCTTATAAAATCTGAGCTGTAAGCAGAGCCTTGTCCCAAAAGGACATTAAAGCTGAAAAAGAGATTAAAGGCAAAGACGTTATTTAACTGTCTCAATTGCCTGAAATTCAAAAAGAATTAAAAAGCTCAAAAGTTTGTACACACAAACCGACATAGAGTAAGCTAAAAACAGTTACTGACACAGGTTTGTTCAAAATAGAACCAAAGAAAAGTTATAAAACAAAGATTAAAAAAAAATAATGTTTTTAGTCGCATATGGAAATGTATATAGTGGTAACCAATCTTATTGAGGAAATATATAGTAATAAAGGTATTTTGAAAACATTTAATAAATATGGAATTTCTATTGTACTAAATTGCAAATGTATAAATTTTAGTAACAAAGTCGTACTGTAAGAACTGTTGCTAAGCCCTTAAATAGCGGCTAATCACAGTTCTCTGTGATAATGTATAAATCTATTTGCTAGAGTACATTTTTCCTTCATATATAAATAGCGGATACAATATTTAACTTTGTAAAATCACGTTTCAAAAAGAGTGAATAGCCCCTAAGAGCTGTAATTAAACTAGTCTCCGGAAAAAGCCTTGTTTTTAGCTGTATAAGAGAAACAGTAAATAATGGATGCATATGCGGTAGTTCTGCTTAGTGATTGATCTGATTACATCTCGAATTAGATTTGTACAAAGAATAAACATTGCAGTGAATTTTAAATTGTAAGGGTACGTAATCATTGGTTGTTTTTAACCAATTAAGTTATGTAAAAACATAGCTTATGTCATTTTAAATCATCAATATAAATATATTGAATTAATTTGTTGAGTATTTTTTTTTTTAATGTCTTGCCTTTCCAATTGTTCAAGAAATATTCTGTATTAATGCTTTATAGCCATGTAACAAAGTACTAATTGGAATTAATTCCAATGCTTGTTTATATACCGTGTTTTATTTTTCGTAAGTAACTTTAAGTTTTAACCAATAGTTTAATGTTCTATCAAAGTTTTGTGATTTCTGGTCAAATCTTGTATAAATCTTTTTAAATATTAATGCAAATTTTAGTGTGCAAAGAATAATAATGCAACTAAAAGCCAACAAGAAACAGAATGTTTCTATTTAAGCAGCATATTGTATTTAAAGAAAAAGAGAGAAAAGTAATTAAAAGTAATTAACCTCTCGCTTAACAAAAATATAATGCAGTTATATATACAAAATTGAGTGTATTTTTTACTATATAACACTTTTTGTTACATAGTAAAAAAGACACTCAATATATGTAACACTTTTTGCTTTATTTGTAGCCTACAGCCTTAGTTTTTTTTGGAAACCAAATTTTTCGTAACATCTTTTTGGATTTATTTTTCAATCAATTTTTTGAAGCATTTTTGGAAGGCAGCAAATTTCAAAGCCAGTTCAATTATACCCTGATACCAACAGCTCACACCATCAGAAATTGAACCATAACTGGTCAACTAATATTTTGGGAACTGTATTCAGTATTAAAGAACTTTTCTACCAATTCATCATTGAGTGAGATCAACTCAGAACTTAAATTAGGCCTAGGAAAGATCAAAGGAAGTGCTACGTATAGCCTAAAGGACTTTATATTATTGAAAGAATATGTGAAAATGCTGTGTGTTAGGAAAAAAAAATATATGAGAGTTTAAAATCAAAATTGTTATGTATAATCTATCCAAGGCATTTTTAAATCCGGAAAATAAATAATAAATAAACCACATCACCCCGACAAATTAAATAATTAATGGGAATTAAATTTAAAATCAAATTAATCATATAGTTTCCAGTATAGCTTTAAATCTAATTTAAGTAGATACTAATATAATGCTTAAGCCAGTGTGGGTCAAACGAAAAGAGAAGATGCATATTAGAAAGAGGGTGAAAAAAGAATTTTATAGTCTTCAAGACAAAAACAAAAAGAGAATAACAAGGATAAATTCCAAAAATTGATATCCTTAGAAGAACATACATGGCATAACATTTGGCCATAAAGATGACCCTAATGAAACCCATTGAGATTATATGCACAGAATGCCCCATAAGTAATGGCAGCATAAGAAGGGTGTACAAAATACTTAAAATGTGGCCTATTTATAACCAGACTCTTTACCGTTGTGTATTAGATGAATAAAACTATTATGTAGTAGCCAACCTCTGTACAATCTTATTTAAGTCCCTTGAATAATCCCAGCTGGTACGCCAAATTAGTCAGGTCACAGCCGAAGGCACGCTACTAAAGTTTATTTACCTTAGGACCATAATTATCTCCCCTATAAAGGGAGTAATAAGGTACCAACCTAAACCTAAGATATACCAACTGATAACAGCTGGGTGGCACAATAACGGTACTTTACAACAACCATAACCTCACTTTAGCAAAATTGTGTCCAGTTGGCAAATGGGGTGGGCTTGTATTATAGGCTACACTTAATATGTTTTTCTGGTGATCTAATGTTATCTATCTAACATATTTTTTTTTAGTACAGTAAACAGAAAGTTTTTAGTTACCAGTTTGAAGAAACATAACAATTGGGCAGGATATTCACAATTGCATTCAAGCACAGAATCCATTTATATCCACAAAAACATTTAGGCCTATATCCAAAATCCATGAAACTCTAATATAATGCTTTGAGGGACCTGAGCCCACTAGCCCAGCTATGAATAGTGGTTTCAACCCCAATAGTTTACTCTTTTCTTCAAACTGATAAATTTTAAAATAATAATAACGAAAAATTCATTGCATAGGCTACATGAAAATTTAGAGTAAAATATATCTGGTCATTAAGGGGGAGGGGGAAAGTAAATTTCAATGGAAATGAATGGTAAAAATTGAGCAGTTTACATAAATGACTTATGAATAAAGTAAATATACCATTAAATGCTTTTTTCTAAGTTCTTTCTAAAATATATTAATTACATTATTCACAACTTCAATTTTAAGCCCTTTGCAGACCCTCACAAATGATACCTATTTCTCCTACTATAAAGACACCTTATATACCTCATTTAGCATCAATATTCTCAAAACCAGTTTACCCATAAATTGAATTAACTGTGACAAAACGAAGAATCAATAACTGCATGGGAAATATATAATATAGGCTATATATTTGGGTAATGTTAACTGAATTGACTGTGACAATATCAAGAATCAATAACTGCAAGGGAAACATATAATACAGGCTATATATTTGGGTATGGTTAGAAAGATTAAGCAGGGCTGGATAAACAGCAATTTGGCCCTATATCATAGGCAGCGCAATAGCGCTGCCTAAGTAAAGAACGATGTTGGCACAATGTATTTTTTTTTTCTCCATACCCAGGCAGTTTGTATCAAAGGAGTTGTCGTAGAAACTTAACAAGCCCCCCCCCCATTGCCGTCACTCCCCCAAACACCTCCAATCAAAATTTTGAGATAGCCATTTTGTACAGCATAGTTGATTTCCAGATAGAAAATATGTTTTTGGGAGGACACTCCCCCAAAAATCTCAGGGTAAGGGTTTTAAGTTATGCCATGATGGCACATAAGAACAATGTTTGCACAATGTATTATTTATTATTATTTTTTTTCCTTTAGAGCAGAGCACTTCGTATCAAAGAAATTGTCGTAGGAACTTCGAAAAGGGCTCATTCAATTGGAAATTGGAGTGGCTTGTGCCCTTTTTAATAGTCGAAAGTGATTGGAAGGCAACTAACACCTGTGCCACGCCCACCATTTCCCGAAACACATCAAATCAAAATTTTGAGATAGCCGTTTTGTTGAGCATGGTTGATTTCCAGATAGAAATTATGTTTTTGAGGAGGACACTCCCCCACAGCCTTTAAGGCAAGGGTTGTAAGTTATGCCCTGGGGGCATATAAACTTTTTATAGAAGGCGTTGTTGTAAAAACTTCAAAAAAGGCTAATTTGATTAGAAATTCAAAGGGCTAGTGCCCTTTTTAATAGTCAAAAGTAATTGGAGGGCAACCAGCCCCCCCCCCCATGCCCAATATTCCCCCAAACACATCCAATCAAAATTTTAAGATAGCCATTTTGTTCAGCATAGTTGATTTCCGGATAGAAAATATATTTTTGAGGAGGACACTCCCCCACAACCATTGAGGCAAGGGCTTTAGTTTATGCCCTGAGGGCATATCAGAACGATGTTGACACAATGTATTATTTTTTTTCCTTTAGAGTAGGGTACTTTTTATAGAAGGCGCTGTCATAGAAACTTCAAAAAAGGCTCATTCGATTGGAAATTCAAAGGGCTAGTTCCCTTTTTAATAGTTGAAAGTGGTTGGCGGGCAACTAACCCCATCTCATGCCCACCTTTTCCCCAAACACATCCAATCAAAATTCTGAGATGGCCATTTCATTCAACGTAGTTTTAGGTTCTGTAAATTAGGTCTTTGAGGATGACAACCCCCTCAGGGCACTCAGGGCAAGGGTTGTAAGTCATGCCCTGGGGGCATATAAGGTTTTTATTGAACGCGTTGTCATAGAAACTTCGAAAAGGGCTCATTTGAATAGAAATTGAAATAGCTAGTGCTCTTTTTAATTGTCAAAATAATTGGACGGCAAGTACCATTTTCCGCCCACCATTTTCCAAAACACATCCAATCAAAATTTTGAGATCACCATTTTGTTCAGCATAGATGATTTCCAGATAGAAATTATGTTTTTGAGGAGGAAACTCCCCAACAGCCCTCAAGGCAAGGGTTGTAAGTTATGCCCTGGGGGCATATAAGGTTTTTATTGAACGCGTTGTCGTAGAAACTTCAAAAAAGGCTCATTCGATTCGAATTTCAAAGGGCTAGTGCCCTTTTTAATAGTTGAAAGTGATTGGAGGGCAACAAACCCCCTCTCATGCCCAACTTTTCCCCAAACACATCCAATCAAAATTTTGGATAGCCATTATGTTTTTGAAATTATGTTTTGAGGAGATGTTTAGAAATTATGTTTTGAGAATGTTTAGAAATTATATTTTTGAGGAGGACACTCCCCAACAGCCCTCAGGGCAAGGGTTGTAAGTTATGCCCTGGGGGCATATAAGGTTTTTATAGAACACATTGTTGTAGAAACTTCAAAAAAGGCTAATTCGATTGGAAATTCAAAGGGCTAGTGCCCTTTTTAATAGTCGAAAGTGATTGGAGGGCAACTAACCTACCTCTCACGCCCACCTTTTCCCAAACACATCCAATCAAAATTTTAAGATAGCCATTTTGTTCAACGTAGTTGAAAGTTCTGGAAATTAGGTCTTTGAGGATGACAGTCCCCCCACAGCCCTTGGGGTAAGGGTTGTAAGTTGTGCCCTGGGGGCATATAAGATGTTTATAGAACACATTGTTGTAGAAACTTCAAAAAGGGCTCATTCAATTGGAAATTGAAATGGCTAGTACCCTTTTTAATAATCAAAAGTGATTGGAAGGCAACTAACACCCCTTCCACGCCCACCATTTCCCAAACTCATCCAATAAAAATTTTAAGATAGTATTTTTTTCTGCGCAGTTTAAAGTTCAGGAAATTATACCTTTTAGCAGGGCACTCCCCCCACAGTCTTCAGGGCAAGGGTTATAAGTTATGCCCTGGGAACATATAAATTTTTATTGAAATCTGTGTTGTAGAGACTTGAAAACACAACACATCCAATCAAAATTTTAAGATAGCCATTTTGTTCAACGTAGTTGAAAGTTCTGGAAATTAGGTATTTGAGGATGAAAATCCCCCCACAGCCCTCGGGGTAAGGGTTGTAAGTTATGTCCTGGGTGCATATAAGGTTTTTATAGAACACATTGTTGTAGAAACTTCAAAAAGGGCTCATTCAATTGGAAATTGAAATGGCTAGTACCCTTTTTAATAATCGAAAGTGATTGGATGTTAGGCAACTAACACCCCTTCCATGCCCACCATTTCCCCAAACTCATCCAATCAAAATTTTGAGATAAAATTTTTGTTCTGCGAAGTTTAAAGTTCAGAAAATTATACCTCTTAGCAGGGCACTCCCCCCAAGGTCTTCAGGGCAAGGGTTAATATAATTTGCACTTTACAGAAAATAATTTGCACTTTACTGAAAAAATAAAAATGTGTATTGTCAGTTTAACATACTTATACTGATATTTATTAATCAAAATGTTAATATTATTTGATTTATTAAAGTTATAAAAGTAAAAACATTTATATTTTTCAGTAAAGTGCAAACTATGTTCTGGCCTTGGGAAGGCATAGGGGTTTTGAGCCCAACTTATGTTAATTTCTGCTTGTTTTGAGTTTGACTTTGTTATTTATTGTAATTTCTGTTTGTTTTGGGTTTCATTTATTTATCAATGCTGATTTGTAGTAGTTTCACGCTTGGTAGATTATTTGATTTTATTTTTACTCATTTTTTGTTTAATGGAGTTCTTTACTTTTCTTTTAAACACTTATTTTGTGGAAAAAGTTTTGGTAGATTGGTAGATCTACCTTGGTAGAACGCTTGGTAGATTATTTTATTATATTTTTGCTAATTTTTTGTTTAATGGAGTTCTTTACTTTCCTTTGAATAACTTATTTTGTGGGAAAAGTTTTTTTAAATGAATTACTATCAAAAGTGGCAAATTTCTAGGTGGCACTATTATTTAGCTAAGATGAAAGTGAAAATATCATTTGATACCTTTTTTAATTCAATAATTTCTTCTGGGGCTAGTTGCATCTTAAGCCCTTAAAGGGGCCCCAAAGGTATTTCATTTTTGTAACCACACAAAGAAGCTATCAATACTAATTAAGTTATTGAAAAGTGGTAAAAAATATATCTCTAATTTATAAATATGTTGTTCAAGGATAATATATTCCAAAAATAATTATTTATAACTCATTTATTAAGCAACTCAAATGTAAAACATTTTCCTACCATTTCAAGTTTTTTAAATGCCATTGACAAAAATAGTGCAGAATTTTGCAATCCAAAATTTAGCCATCAATAATTCAGGAAATATATTTGCATATTAGGGGAGTATGGGGATGGGGGTAAATTTCGTGGTAACTTTGCAGTGGACCATAGGATTTAGCTAGGATAAAAGTGAAAACATTATTTGATGCTTTTGTTATGCTCTTTCATAATTCATATAAAATACATTTAGGGTCCCTTTAAGGGCTCAAGATGCAATTAGCCCCAGAAGCAACTATTGAGTTATGAAAGGGCATAAAAAAGGCATCAAATGACATTCTCACTGTCATCTTAGCTAAATTATAGTGCCACCTAGAAATTTGCCTCAAAATGAACAAATTTTTTTTTTAGAAATTTAAAGCAAATTATTTTTGACAAAAAATGGATAGATTATGAGTTATTGAAATAATTAATATATTTGTTTTAAGTTTTCATTACTAGATGAGATTTATTAGTGTGTTTATAATTATATGACATACACTTTATAATATAGAAGACCAATACCCAAAAAAGTTCATATCCTTGAATTTGGTTGGGATAGTTCTATATTAGAGATTTTGGACTGTATATGTACGCCAACTACTATGAAGGCATATTTTATTTAAACATTTAATACATATAGAGGACCCCACAAAAAAAGGGCATATAAATTTAGTTTGGATCAGAGATCCAACCTAACATTTTATTGGGGGCAAATGTATACAATTTAGATATGGCCTATACAACCAGTCTTATCAAACAGTTTGTGGTGACAAACTGTAAGTAAGGAGCTAACCAGCTGAATACTAACCAAAACTTTAAAAACGGAATTTTGATACCAATAGATATATAAAACAAAATTGGATTTTCATACTGATTTCAAATATATAATTTTAATTAAATTTAGTTGTACCCATCAAAGGTTAGAAGCCTGAGAAATTTTGTCTTATTTTCAAAAAAAGGTGGAAGCCCTTAAAAGTCATAGAATCATAATGAAAATCACACCATCAGATTCAGCATATCAAAGAGCCCTACTATAGAGGTTTCAAGCTCCTATATGCAAAAATGTAGAATTTTGTATTTTTGCCAGAGGAAAGATCACGGAGGTGTGTTTATTTGTTGTTTTTTCCCAGGAGTGATTGCATCGACCAAGTGGTCCTAGAATTTCAAGAGAGGGCCCATTTGAATGGATATTAAAAGTTCTAGTGCCCTTTTCAAGTAACCAAAAAGATTGGAGAGCAACTGGACCTCCTCCCACGCTCATTTCCCCCCAAAGTTATCTAAACAAAATTTTGAGATAGCCATTTTGTTCAACATAGTTGAAAGATAAAACAACTATGTCTTTAGCTGTAAAATGACCCCCCACAGTCCATGGGGAGAGGCCTGTAAGTTATAAAATTCATCCATTGTCTACATGTAGTATTTGTTATTGTGAAGTATGTACATTTTTTTTTTGGGGGGGGGGGAGGGGAGGGGGGGGTGTTCTGGGACACTGGGGGCAAGGCTTTACCCAGGATTTTTTCTTGGAGGGTTTTTTTACTAAAAAAAAATTTCAGGTGGGTTTTACACAAAAAACGCATACAAAGTTTGTTTATATGCATTTTGTTACGTTTTTACGAGTCAGACAAACATTTTTTTTTTTTTTTTTGGGGGGGGGGTCAAACTGGGTAAACTTTTTTTCCACGTGTTTTGTTTTACCCAAAAACAAAACAAACTATAGCCAATCATAACACATCATGGCCATGCTACATACTTGAAGTTTCAATTTTTTTTAATGAGATAGGTTTAATTACAATAGAATAGGAAAATTCAAGAAAGACACATTTTTTTCAAATCAAACTACTTTTGTCTTAATTCTCTGGTAATAATATAAATGCTTAGCTCATCAGAGCACTACAGCCTTATGTACACAGAACCCTTTCCAGGTCCAATTTATGACTAAGGTGACCTTGTTTACTGACAATATGAGTCAGAAATTAGTTCACAGCAAAACAAAAAATGAAAGCTAACCAAAAATGGAGTATTTTTACCCCACTTTAAAATGGTGGCTGGTGTTTGAATCATGGAGGCTTGTTTATTTGCTGTTCTTTCCCAGGAGTGATCGTATTGACCAAATGGACCTAGAAGGGCTCATTTGAATGGATATTAAAAGTTCTTGTGCCCTTTTAAGTGACCAAAAAGACTAGAGAACAACTGGACCCCCTCCCATGCTCATTCCCCCCCCCCCAATTATCTGATCAAAATTTTGAGATAGCCTTTTTTTTCTGTACAGTAGAAAGATCAAACAACTATGTCTCTCAAGGTTGTACCCAGAGGGAGGGTACGGGAGTTTGAACCCCTCTCCCCTGCAATGTTTGTTTGACTTGTAAAAGCATAACAAAAGTGGATTAAAACAAATTTTGTATGTGTTTTTTGAGGTTTTTTTTTGTGTAACCCCCCCCCCAAAAAAACAGCCTTAATGTCTTTAGCTGTAAAATGATCCCCCACAGTTTGTGGGGAGAGGCCTGTAAGTTATGAAATTTGTCCATTGTTTACATGTAGTATCTGTTATTGGGAAGTATGTACATTTTTTTTGAGGGGGGGGGCTGTTCTTGGGATAGTTTTCTATGAGTAGAATGTTCCATGGGAAGGGAAAATTCAGGATTGTAAATCTTCTAGGAGAAATGTTACACTGGGGACAAGGCCACACCCAGGATTTTTTTCTTTCTTTTCTGAGAAAGAACTTTCACTGCTTTAACAACTTTATGAATAAAAACAAAAGAAAAGGGATATTTTTTGTACTTCTGTTTATTTATGGAATTAAAAAAAAACAATATTTTTTTACTGAAAGTAAGGAGCAACATTAAAACTTAAAACAAACAGAAATTATTGTAGATATGAAAGGGACTGTCCCCTCCTCAACGCCTTGCTCCTTATGCTTAAGTTTTTATTGTTTTAAAAAGTAGAGTTACTACACAGAGTTGAAATTTAGCATAAAGAGAGAGGTGTTGAGGAGGGGACAGCTCCTTTCATATATGGAATGATTTCTGTTTGTTTTAAGTTATAATGTCACTCCTTACTTTCAGTTAAATAAACTTAAAAAAAAAAATTCTATAGATTAAAACACAACTTTCTGATAAAACTTAATTTAATCATTTGGGTTAGGAGAAGAGTAGTAAAATTTGTCCATGTTATTCTTGTGCATGTTATTTCATGTTATTACACTGTTTTTTTGGCACAAAAGTACCAGAATTCTGTATTTAGCTCATTAGAAGAAAATTGTTTTTTGTGTACAATTGTTGGTTTCTTTGAAATACTGTCAAATTTATAAATCATAACAAAAATGGATATACGCTTAACCTTGTTTCTCTAATGACAGGTTGTAACTTATCTTCAATATTTATTTGCATTGCCACTAACCCATATTTTTGTTTTTATTCCAATTAGCTTGAATAGCCTAGGTTATTTTTGTACAAATTTTCCTTCATGATGTCTTTCACCAAGAAGGCAGATAAAAGGCAGGGATGTTGTTACTACACTTGCATTGCCTCATGCAGTAGTAAAATAGGGGTGGTCCAAAAAACTGTCTGTTTTTCTGGAATGCCAAAGTGGTTCTTTCCAAAAAGAGGTCTTTTACACTATTCAATCCACCTGAAATTAGGTTCAGATTGAATTTGCAAGTAAAGCAATTAGCCTATTATGCTTGGAAAGAGCATATAAAAGGCATCAAGTGGTATATTCACTTTATTCATAGGTCATTTATGTAAACTGCTCAATATTTACCAATGAATTTTAGGTCAATATATATGAAATCATATTATTGAGTTAGGACTAAAGTGAATACACCATTTGATGCCTTTTTTTATGCTGATTACGAATATAATAAGCATTTCTATCGGAAATGAATTTCAGCCCCCCCTCCCCTATATAGGCTATACCTAACCCAACCTAACCTAACCCTGAATTGGCATATAGAGGGGGGGGGCTGAAATTCATTTTCTATAGAAATGCTTATTATATTCGTAATCAGCATAAAAAAAGGCACCGAATGGTCTATTCACTTTAGTCCTAACCCAATAATATGATTTCGTAGGCTATATATTAACTGAATTTTATACTTGAATTCAGAATGAAGTAGGCAATTAGTTCTAGAAGCATGTTTAGCTGATGTCTTTGCTATTTGAATTAGGCCTAGGACTTATCCTAACTAACTTTGACAGATTTTTCACTTTCAAGCAAAACTTTAGGTCCTTATTTATGTCTTGTATTCAATGCTAGTGTTGGGCGATATTCAGTATCGATATTGAGATATCGATATATCGGAGCAAATATCGATATAGTATATCGAAACGAAAATACCGATATCGAAAACGATATTTGAACATATTTGACTATTTTCGGCCTTTTCTGCTACTGGTAAACGTCCTGCAGAAAAGATCCAACATAGAAAATTGTTTGGGAAATGGGCGAGAAGAAGAACAATGATGTATTTAATCCATTGACTCATACATGCTGATACACAGCATACTTACCTGTATCCATAAGTTGGTATAGCCTGTTCTCAAACTCAAAATACGTTTAGTCAGGAGGACTTCCAAATGTTGCTGAGAACCTCCAAAAGGCCTTGGTTGTATTAATGCCTTCTAAGCTGATAGGCCTTGCTCATATAAAAGAGAGTTGGCTTTCTATGCTGAATCCAAATATATAGGATTCATTCAGTTTAGTGTTCCCATCAAAAGATACGAGCCTGAGAAAATTTGAGTGATTTTCGGGAAAGGGGAGAAACCCCCCAAAAAGTCAAAGAATCTCAAAGAAAAGCGTACCATCAGATTCAGCATATCATAGAACCCTACTTGTAAAGATTTTAACCTCCCGTCAGCGTAAATGTAGAATTTTGTATTTTTTGTCAGAATAAAAATCACGGATGCATGTTTATTTATTCCTCTTTCTTTCGCCAGAGTGATCGCATCAATTCAAAGGCCCAAGAATGTTGGGAAAGTGCTCGTTCGAAAGAAAATAACAGTTCTAGTTCCCTTTTAAAGTGACCCGAGATATTGGAGAGCCAATAGCCCCCCTCCCACGCCCTTTTACCCTGAAAACACCCGATCCCAATTTTGAGATATTATTTTGTTCACCATAGTTGAAAGATCGAAAAAATGTTCCTCCGGAGATAACCTGACTCCCCGCAACCTGAGGAAAGGGCTTTAAGTTATGAATTTGCCTATTGTTTACGTATAGTATTTTTTATTTGTAAGTAAACAGGCCTTTTTAGGGGAGGGGGAATTTTCTGTGGGGGGATTTTCCACAGGTAGAATTTCCCATGGGCAGGGAAGTTTCCGGGGCTGATCTAACAAGGGGGAATTTTACACCGGAGAACTTGTCATAACTCCTATAAGAAATTCGTCATAATGTTTCTCTGCCGATTCAATTTTTGATGTAGAGATGTTCCGAGGAAATTGTCATGATCCCCCCATGGTGCCCGGGGGAAGGGCTATAAGTTATGAATTTTGTCTGTTGTTTACATATAGTTTCTGTTATTGGAAGTAAACAGACGTTTTTAGGGAGGGAAATTTTGCGCAAGGGGATTTTCCACGGGGAGAATTTTCCATGGGCAGGGAAGTTTCCGAAAATGAACTTATAAGGAGAAATTTTACACGGGAGAATTTGCCAGAACTCTTATATCAAATTTATTTTACTTTCTCTTTGCCGATTCAATTGAACATCTAGAGATGTTTTGGGGATATCATCCGGGGTAAATTTTCAGAGAGGTTAAAATTGCCTGGGAGATTTTTTTGTGGGAGGGAAGGAATTCCCACGGGGGAAATTTTCCATGGGAAAGTTTTCAGTGGGAGCAATTCTTCGTGGCGGAATTTTTCGCAGGAGATATTTTAAATGTGGAAATTTTTCGCGGGAGAAATTCTTCATCAGAGGATTTTCCGTGGAAGAAACTTTCCATTCGGAGGATGGGATTTCAAAGAAGAATTTCCTGTTGAAGGAGTTTTCCGGCATGATTTGAAAAAGATCAAAAATTAAATGAAAGACAAGTCTTTTTTTCAAATGAAAATAGGCGTAAGAGAAATTTCTTGGCGAAATTGTCCACAAGAATATATCTGGGGGGAATTTTCAGCAGGGACGGATTTGGAGTGATGATTTCCTGGTATTAAATGAAAACAACCAAAAATTAAATAAATTTTTTTTTCAACGGAAACTAGGGAAACATATTGAAACTTGGAACAAAAAGAAATCCTACCGTATGCGAGGGGAGTTACCGCCTCCTTTAAAGAGTTCCAATTATTTAAAAACAACTCCTGAAACACAAGGGCTATTTAATTAGAATAAGAAGCTTGTTTTAAAAATACTAGAAAAAACGTATATGAAGGCATCCCTCTCATATACGGAATAATTTCTGTTCGTTTTAAGTTTTAATGCTGAACCTTACTTTCAGTTGAAAAAACCTGTTTCCTTTTTTTTTATTTAATCACTGAAAGGTAGAACAAATGCTCAAGGAAAAAACATTGACATGTTGCTGAGTTTGATTAGCCAGAAGTAGTCAGTAGGTCATCTTTCTTTAACCTGAGCCCGAGTAATTTCAAGTCTAGATTTCTATGATATTCACTCTTGTAATCGAAGTTTGTTTTTATTGCTTGATTTTCTATTATTCAAAGTTTAAAAAAATTGTGCAAAATACACTTTTATTATAATTGTTGGTACTTTTCTATCAGCCAGGACACATTCGAGAATTTGGTTCTACAGGTACGGGGTAAAAACAACCGCTATGCTTGGGAAATAGATAGGATATAATAATAATAATAATATAATAATATATATTGAATCTATAATATGCGTACCATTCAGAATCAGGGATAGCAGATGCGGATAAAGACTCATCGCTTTTAGAGGACAGAAAACGCCAAAGGAGAGAAGGATTAATTTTGGCCCATGTAGATTCGATATCAATTATCTTTTTTCATATGTAAAAAAAATCATCATATAAAATCATCAATCATATATATAATTTGGGCTGTATATTTGCACACTAGGGAGATGGTGGGGGGGGGGTTAAGTATAGCGGGGCTGCATGCAATAAGTAACCTAACCTAAATAAACCAAAATACCAACTAAATATTTTTTAGCTACAATGTAGTTTTCCACTGAATCGAAGCTAATTGTCTCCGTATACAAACAGCAATAAACCAGTTGTTGTATGATTTTATAGATTCAGATTCTCGAGTGTGTAGTGGCTAACAGATAAGTACCCAATTTTTTTTTAACTTTGCAAAGCCAAGAGTTAATCTGAATAAAAACTGATCAGAAATATCGAAATCGATATATCGATTATCGAATATCGAAAGTAAAAATATCGATATTTCGATATATCGTTTGATCAAATTATCGCCCAACACTACTCAATGCCAATGATGGAAATATTTCACTGAGGAAAACATCAATTATCAGTAGTTCTAGAGATTTGGTGTTTTCTTCTGGACAGTGAAAATCCAAAGGTAATATTGCAAGTTTTCTTCATCTACAATTTTACCACCCAATTTAGTGGAATTTTATCTAATCAACTAGGCAAAACAGACAAGTAGGCTAGGCTACTAGGACTAGGCAAAAGTTAGCTAGGTCCTAGCCTATATTTTAGACCCCGAAGCCGCGCCGAAAAGTCGGCGGCGCCCCGCCGAAAAAAAGACGGCGGTGCGCCGCCGAGCTTGCATCAGCGTGCTGACGCCGCCGCTGATTCTATCGGCGGCGGCGTCACTAATACGCCGCCGTTTTTTGTTTTTCTCTCTTTTTTGGTTATCGATATCGACCTCCGGGCTTCAACCGTCATCCCGGCTAATCTGTTTCTAAAAGATAAATACTTTAATCCTGGGCTTGCCATGTATGTCGGTTCGTAGGAAGGAGAAGAAGAAATTTTTCTTGAAACAAAAATTCTACCTTCCACTTTAAAATTCTGTTCATTTTTCTCTCTGATTTTTTTCGGATGAAAAGAGGTAGATAAAAGAGCATTAGGCAATTCAGGATGTTATCATAGGCAGCACAATCGAGCTGCCTAAGTAAAGAACAATGTTGGCACAATGTATTATTTTTTTCCATACCAGGGCAATTCGTATCGAAGGAGTTGTCGTAGAAACTTCGAAAAGGGCTCATTCAATTGGAAACTGGAGTGGCTTGTGCTCTTTTTAATAGTCGAAAGTGATTCGAAGACAACTAACACCCCTTCCACGCCCACCATTTCCCGAAACACATCCAATCAAAATTTTAAGATAGCTATTTTGTTCAGAGTAACTGATTTCCAAAGAGAAAATATGTTTTTTGAGGAGGTTACTCCCCCACAACCCTTAGGGCAAGGGTTTTGTAGTTATGCCCTGGGGGTATATAAGAACGATGTTGGAACAATGTATTATTTATTGTTTTTTCCTTTAGACCAGGGCACTTCATATCGAAGAAGTTGTCGTAGAAACTTCGAACAGGGCTCATTTAATTAGAGATTGGAGTGGCTTGTGCTCTTTTTAATAGTCGAAAGTGATTCGAAGACAACTAACACCCCTTCCACGCCCACCATTTCCCAAACACATCCAATCAAAATTTTGAGATAGCCATTTTGTTTAACGTAGTTGAAAGTTCTGGAAATTAGGTCTTAGACGATGACAACCACCCTCACAGCCCTTAGGGTAAGGGTTGTAATTTATACCCTGGGGGCATATACGGTGTTTATAGAAAACGTTGCCGTAGAAACTCAAAAAGGGATTATTCGATTGGAAATTGAAAAGCCTAGTGCCCTTTTTAATAATCGAAAGTGATTGGAAGCCTTGACATTTTTTTAGTAGAGATCGATGTGGGTATAATGTATCATTTTGTTGTTGTTGTTTAGACCAGGGCACTTCGTATTGAAGGAGTTGTCGTAGGAACTTCGAAAAGGGCTCCTTCGATTGAAAATGGAAAGGGCTGATGTCCTTTTTAATAGTCGAAAATGATGGGAGGGAAACTAATCCCCCTCCCACGCCCACCCTCCCATTTTCCTTTATGTTTAAAAAGTAAATGTTGCCTTAAGATTAAATCAAAATGCACTGTGTTAATGCTAATTCCCCATAAGGCATCTCAGCAGTATCCCAAGAACAACTGAGGGTTTTATGTTCCAACTTTTGGAGTTTCTTCTGCTCTTAAAATTTGACCAAATCAGAATAGCGCAAGTGTATCCAAGCTATCAAAGAAAGTTAGCAATTTTTTTTGCGAATGTTATCAAGTTTTCAATTTCAGGTCAATTACAGGAGGTATAAAACTAAATTAAACACTACTATTTGTGTCCAGATTTTTAAAAGAGTCTATGTTTTTAAATGTTGCTGCAAATTTTTTTCCAGCCTACAAATAGCAGGCCGAACTATAAATTCTTAAAAAAACGAAAAGATTTAAAGTATTATTTTCTTTTTCCCTGAAAAGACTATGTCAATATAAAACGAACAGAAATTAATTAAAAAACTGTTTCCGCAAAGTAAGTTTTTGAAAGAAAAGTAAAGAACTCCATTAAACAAAAAATGAGCAAAATTAAAATCAAATAATCTACCAAGCGTGAAACTACCACAAATCAGCATCGATAAATAAACAAAACCCAAAACAAACAGAAATTACAATAAATAACCGCGTCAAACTCAAATCTGGCAAATTAACATAAGTTGGGCTCAAAACCCCTATCCCTTCCCAAGGCCAGAACATAATTTGCACTTTACAGAAAAAAATACAAATGAATATGCTTTGTCAGTTTAATACACATATGCTGATATTTAGTAATCAAAATGTTAATAATATTTGTTTATTAAAGTTATAAAAGTAAAAACATTTATATTTTTTCAGTAAAGTGAAAATCATGCTCTGCCTTGGGAAGGCATAGGGGTTTTGAGCCCAACTCATGTTAATTTCTGCTCGTTTTGAGTTTGACTCGGTTATTTATTGTAATTTCTGTTCTTTTCGGGTTTCATTTATTTATCGATGCTGATTTATGGTAGTTTCCCGCTTGGTAGATTATCTAGAGCTAGTATAGAAATCTATCTATAGAAATCAATTACATTTTTTTTGCACAGTTAGCAGAGCACACTGAAGTTTAAGTAGCCTTAAACTTTGACTTGAAACGTTACAACTTGACCACTTCTTCAGAAAAGAATTTTGGAGGGTTATTCCGTGTTGATAAGAAAAGAGGGTAAAGGTGCAGTTTAGTTCTTCCTTTAGTGTAGGGCACAGGAGCCCTATGGTAAAGGTGCAGGCTTGTTCTCCCTTATAAAACAACTTATTTCAGCAGATACAAAGAAGAAGCCCATTTGCGGCATTCTGTGGGACCCTTAGGTCCAATACTAGCATCAGATCCCGCGAGTGGCAGTTTACGCTCGTCAAGTTCTGGCTATACCGGCCACATGTGCTCCAGCTAAACGGCTTTTTAGCACGACAGGACTGATAGTGACTGCAAAAAGATCAATGGCTCCAGGCAGAGCGAACAAACTCACTTTTGTTACATCAGTTGTAACTGAAGTGATGTAACCGCTGATTTAAAATAGTTGGTGTCGTTAAGCCATGGTATCTGACATGTATACAGTGTTTTTTCGATGTTGTTATTTGTTTTGTTTTTTCACTTCCTTTTCGTATGTATTTGATGAACAGGAGATGTTTGAACTTCAAACTTTGAAAGTTATACACACATTAGCCCAAATAATTAACAAGAAGGAAATGACTAAACACGGGATTTTATATGAACAATGCGATGTTAAACAAAAACACAACAAGTAAGTAAGTCAAGTAAGTCATGTTGTTCCCTTATGTTTATAGCCAACCATTTAAAAATCCTTACTAAAATCAAGGTTGAACGTGCTTGGTGAAGTGGAATTTTATTATTATTTTTAATCAGAAAATTCGGCGCGCCGTGGCGCGCCGCCGGTCTAAAATCGGCGGCGCGCCGCCAAAAAAAAAAAGTATCGGCGGCGCGCCGCCGCCGATACTAAATCACACATTGGTCACCGTCATGTCGGCGTGGCGCGGCTTCGGGGACTACTATATTTGGTCATGTTAGAATGGCAAAATTCTCAAAAGTAGGTCGTCTTCTAGCAAGAGTGCCAAGGCTAGGCCCATTTTTAATTATATCAAACAACAAATAACCAATATTGAAATGAGTTGAATATTCAATAATGTGTGGCTCTTTTTCAGTAGTGTAATTTTATTGAAATCGTGAGGGCAGAATGGTACCAATTATCCAAAATCTGTGAAAACTGAGTCATTGGCTATAGCACCATATGTGCTACCTCTTGGCCTAGGTCAAGTTTGCAGTCTCAGAAGCAGAGCTAGTCTTCAACCAGAAATACCCTGGGATATGTTTGTACATAAACCAAGTTATATATAATTTTAAATATTACTTGAAAATTAAACAGTTTTAGTGAGCTAGTCTTTGTAAAAATCAAATATCGAAAATGGCCATTCTAGTGATAAATCTACTATTTGTTTGTAGGGGGCTTTTTATCTATCGTTATAGGTAGCATATTTTTACAGCTATGTGAACTGTGGTTTTTCTCAGTTCTTCTTCCTCAATTCTTCAGTTATGAACTTAATTGGCTCTGTTGTCCAAGGACGTAAGCGTCAACGTGGTTTTTTATTCATTTTTTAAAAATGATTTGAAAACTATAAATAACCGGACTTATTCTCCTGAATTGTAGAAAAAAAGGTATACAACAAGGTTGGTGCTTAAAAACCCAATTTTTCCCTGGATGGACTCGCAGGCGAACAGTGAAACTCATAATTTTTTAAGTGTTTGGCTAAATGGCACAAGTAAACCGAGGGAGTGAGTATGACTCTCTTATTGGACAAATACTTGTGTATTAGCTATTGAAAAGGCACACCCGCCTAAAGTCTCAGGCAGGTTGCCCGATAATTTAAAATCGACATAGGACCGTTAAATCGCCTGGAATGAGAGACAAACAAGGCATACCTGCCTATGGTACCAGGGAGGTTGATCAAAAATTTAGAATTGACACAGGACCGTTAATTTGCGTGGAAGGACAGGCAAACAACGTCCAAAGCCTAATGGTGGGGCCCTAACTACCTAGAGTATCAGGCAGGCAAGTGCCCCAATTGCACCAGCAGTAGAATACCATATATTTAAAATACAAGATTCTTTCCTTCTAAAGATGATTCGGGCAAGATGATTCCAAGAGTCTAAATTCTTAATCAGCAAAAAGAGAAACTGCGTTCTATCTTTAGTCAAACAACGACGTAGTCGTTCGAATTTCGCTAAGATAATTGTAGCAAAAAAATGCAATGCACAACATTTCTAAGGAAGTTTAAAAGGCAAAAAAACTGTGTGAACTCCTGAATCATCTGAAAAATCTTAAAGAGATTATTGGACGAAGATTTTCGTCCTTGGGTCACTTAGTCCAATGGCAGGCAGTCCCTACAGCGCAGGACGAAAGAACTGCGTTTGGGAGTGGGGAAATGTGTTTTTTAATTTTAATCTTAAGTCAGATCTGATACGATTAGTACCGCAAATAATCTCGGTCACCATAATTGTCATTGAAGTAACCCGTTGCTGTACAACTAAGCATGTAAGTTTAATAAATCTATTGTCTTTTTGTATGTGTTTGTTTCGTTTATATGTCTGCGTCTAGTCCGATAGTGGGTAATTAGTCCGCAAGTCTCCAAAGTAAATGCTCCCAGAGGAATCTGATCTCCAGATAGCTCAAGAAAGAAGAAGCCACATTTGTATGTCTACATATTCAATTTTCTCTCATTAATTGAGAGCGGCGCTAGCCTAGTTGACACAATCTCCAGCGCTATAAGTGGCGCTATAGGAGAAATTTCTATCACCACAGTAGCGAATCTTCCCATTACCACAATATAAAATTCTTTTATCGCTACAAATGGCGCGTGTCGGAAATTGGAGAAAACTGCGAACTAGTTGGGCTATTTAAACTTTGTGATTTGAATTTAATTGTTGGAGGGATACAGACATATAAATGAGGGGATTAGGCCTATTGCCGCTAAGCTACTACAGGGAAACCCTTTAGAATATCTCATAGGAGATAATAGCCTACCGCAAAATAGGTTAAGTAAAATTTTAATTTGATATAAACGCAAAAAAATATGGACGACCTAAACGAGTTATTAATAGTGCAAAAGTTAGTCGCAAAAAATATAGAGATTGCGAAATCTATCCCAGAATACAATGGTCAGTCAGACATTGACGAATTTAATATCCAATTGACCCAGTTTGCACAATTAACAAAAACAGACGTTGGAGCGTTAAAAGACATGCTGCTTCTACGATTAAGAGGCCAGGCCTTAACCTTTCTAAAACAGGTCGAACATACCATAGTAAATAACGCCAACTTGCCAATAAATACGGTTGATGACTTGTTAAAAGCATTCAAAGAGAGATTTATAGAAACCAGTTCAATAAATAAATTAAAACATGGAGTAGTGAACTTTGATTTTTCACAAAATATAAGGGAATATCTGGATAATATACGCATTTCTGTAGAAGCAAAATACGGAAGTGGTTCTGGGCAACTGTATGAAAAAGTCATACTAAATACCTTTTGCAAGGGCTACCCCCAAAACTATATAGAGTAGTAATATCCAAGAATATTCAGACGTTGGATCTTGCAGTCCAAGAGGTAGAGCGACTAATCGAAGTTGATAAAATGGTTGCTAATCATAGTAATGCAAAAATAAACAGCCTAAACGACTCAAACGCGAACCTAATTTTCAAGGGCGATCAAGCATCCCCCAATTTCTTTTCAAGGGATAACTCCCCAGTAGCACAAAGAAACAAAACGCCAGAACCCGCTAGGCAGAAAACAGTACGTTTTCAGCCCATTAACCCTACAATAATAAGGTGCTATAACTGCAATCGTGTTGGCCACATAGCAAGAGAGTGCCACTACGTCACCAATCCCATACCAAGAAATGCTGTCGGTAATACGCAAAATTACGGTAACCATTTGTTCAGAAGAACAAATTTTAGCACCGGTCGTGCAATAGGCTATAGCCAGGAGGGATTGCGCCAATCAGTACCTTATAATGCGTACCAACCAAATTTGTATAGCCCTTTCCCCAACAGGCAAATTAATTACCGGTTTGAAAACCCAAATACTCGCCAAGGCCAATATAATGCGAGAATGCAATATAAAAATCATGAAAATTTGCCGATGAGAAATAAAAATTTTACAAGCCAACAGCACTGGCAAACAGCGCCAGCAAACGGCACTGACACGAGACATCCACGCTACCATAATAATACATGGTGAAGACAGGCAGGCGTAAATTATTTAAATATGCCTACGGAACCTAATACGTCTGAATATCTATTACAGGCACCGACAAATGAAATAAATTCTCAGGGAAACGCTTCAGGCCCCTCAGAAACATAAGTTGGACCCAGAGGGTGCCAGGGATATTTAATAGGTCCAAAACAATACTAGTGCCTTCTTGTAGTGATATTATTAACAAGTTACCTATATTTAATGATTTTTGTGTAGAAAACGTTTACTTTACGGCCTTAGTTGACAGTGGAGCTACTGTAAATATCATAAACTCTTGCGTATTTAATATGTTGCCTCTGCACATTAGGCGACAAAAGAACCCTAATAATCCCAATTTAACAAGCGTTACAGGTCATAAATTAAATGCAAAAGGGTCAATTTGCCTAAACGTAAAAAGAGACAATAGAACCTTCATGACAAATTTTATTATATGTGACAATCTCCCATATGAAGCTATTATAGGGGCAAATTTTCTAAGGTCTAATAGAATACTATTAGACGTAGCCAACGAGAAGCTTGTATACCCAGCTAAGGTAGGGGAAGAAATTTCTACCTTAAGAAATCGTAACAGAGGTTACGAAGATAACATAACAGTAAACAAAATTTCTAATGGTATAATGTCGAAGTATTTTGAACCTCATGTCTTGCAAAGACAGGGCATAATTGGAAATTTATTCAATTATCCTGAGAGATATCGCAGAAATGAAGTAAATTTAAATAATAACAGTATTAAATCTGCGAAAATAAAAATAGGAGATATGCGACAGTACAGATCAAATGAAATTAAGAAAATAGTGGAATTGTGGAAAAACATAGTAAAACCCAACGTGACGCCGCAAGATGCCGCAATGGCGCAGCATAGCGCCAGCATGAATCTAATAAACAATGAAAATGAAGAGAAATATTACGGATTTGCGATAAGGAAAACAAAAATCCCTCCCAAAACGATGCAAAAAATCCAAATATCACAAATGATCGAGCCAATAATTAGCAAATCAGAAATATGGTTTGCGACACCGTCTGAAATACCTGAAAATCTGTTATGCGAGGAACAGATTATATCTTATGACAAAGGGGAAGGTTTTATTTGGGTAACCAATAGCCATGAAAACGATACAATTACAATTAAAAAGGGGACTTGTTTAGTCCAAATCGAGGTTTTAATGGAAAATGATTTAAATAAATGGGAAAATTCTAAAAGAAACCTAGTTAACGGCATTAAAACTTCAAATAACGAATATCCTTTGACTAAATCGCAATTTTTAAACAAATTTAAAATGGATCATATTACGGATATGGAACTTAAGAAAAAATTATGCGAATTATTATGGAAATTTAAGAATGTATTTTCTGCATCTGAAAATGATATCGGGCTGATTCCATTTTATGAGCATTCAATTTTAACGACTGGTAATCCCGTAGCAAAACAGCCATATCGTGTGCCATATAAGCACAAAGAGTGGTTAAAAAATAAAATCCATGAATTAGAAAGAAACGAAATTATACGCCCAAGTATAAGTCCGTATAGTGCACCAGTGATCTTAGTACCAAAAAAGAATGGAGATCTTAGACTCGTAGTAGATTATAGGGCTCTCAACAAACAAGTAGTTAGCGATAAATTTCCTCTACCAAGAATAGACGAAATTCTTGACTCAATTTCAAGCAAAAACAAAATTTTTACTTCTTTGGACCTTACCCAAGGCTACCACCAAGTGAAAATAGCCGAAAAGGATGTCCATAAAACTGCATTTTCAGCATCCGAATATGGATCTTATGAATACTTAAGGGTACCATTTGGGCTTAAAACTAGTTCAAGCGCGTTATGTAGACCCCTATTGCACCTGTTAAGAGGATTAAAGAATATAATTCATTTTGTTGATGATATTATATGCGTGGGGGAAAACACTGAGCAACACTTAGCAACTTTAGCTAAGGTGTTCGAGAAGTTCAGGCAAGGCAATTTAAAATGCCGGCCTGAGAAAATAAATTTATTTCAATCCAAAATTAAATTTTTAGGAGTAACCCTGATAAAATAAAATGTGTTGAAAACCTCAAGCCCCCCAGAACTATGAAAGAATTAAGGGGAATTTTAGGACTTACTGGCTACTTTAGAAAATTCGTACGCAATTATGCCCAAATTGCGAAACCCCTCACGGAATTAACCAAAGGAAACTCCCATAATGTTACCTGGTCCCAGGAAGCTCAAACTTCCCTAGACCAACTCAAAAAGGCGCTCACTTCTGAACCAATTTTATCACTCCCTGATTTCGAAAACGGAAAATTCATCGTTACCACTGATGCTAGCTCAAAGGGCATAGGCGCTATCCTTTCGCAAACAATCCCAGTAGAAAACCCTAACCCTCTACAGGGAACACCTAAACAAATAGAAAAATTTATATGCTATTCAAGTAAAACTTTATCAAAAGGCGAAAGTAGTTATTCCGCCACAAACTTAGAATTACTATCTATTATCTACCACTTGGACAAATTTAGGCATTATTTAATTGGTAGAAAATTTATACTACGATCAGACCATAAAAGCTTGCAGTACCTGCGCACATTTAAAAATCCCATGGGCATTCTAGCTAGATGGATTATGAAAATCCAAGACCTAGATTATGAATTTGAACATTTAAAGGGAAAACAAAACGCAGCTTGCGACTTTTTCAGTAGATATCCAGAAAATAGTCCGTCGGAAACTGAAGAAAATGAAGTTAATGCTATTAATGCTAAAAGTAAACATGGATGTAAGAAAAACAAAGTCAAAGACGCAGTAAAAGAAAATAAGATTAACTATTATCGCTTATCTTTGGAAAATATAAAAAGAAAGCAAAAAAAGGACGAAATGTGTGTAGCACTAATTAATTATTTTGTGAATGATGAGGCGTTACCGGATAAATTCAAAACTCTTAGAAAAGAGATAGATAATTTTTACTACGACCTTGATGAAGAAACACTGTGTAGGATTGTGACTGCTGAGACAAATAGAAACCAAACCTCGATAATACCTGTATTACCACAAAACTTGATAGGGCCTGCATTTGAATATTTTCATTCGGACACAGGTGGACATTTAGGAGTTATGAAAACGTTCCATAAGTTAAAACAATACTTCTACGTACAATCGGCACTGACAAAACTTAAAGAATTTGTAAGTACATGCGAAGCATGTAATTTGAGAAAAATCCCTCCAGCTTATCCAAATCCTCCATTGGGAAGGGTCCCAGTAGCAAAGTACCCCTTCGATATTATCTCATTTGACCTATACGGGACAAGTGGAGGCTTACCTGTTTCTAGCAGAGGTAATACTTGTATTCTTTCGGTTGTGGATCATTTTTCCGGATTTACTTTTGCAAAAGCATTAAAAAATCAAGGTGCTTATGCCACAAGTAAGGCATTAGCAAAATTATTTTTACAATTTGGCATTCCTAATAAAATTTTGAGCGACAACGGGAGCAATTTTGTTGCAAAAGTAACAAAAGATTTAATGAGTTTCCTTAATATAGAGAAAATGGTGACAGCGCCGTACCATCCACAAGCTAATGGCAAAATAGAAAACAGACATAAAATATTTTCGAACGTTCTAAGTATTTATACAAAAGACAATAGGAGTGACTGGGATAAATTCTTACCTTACTTAACTAACGTAATCAACACTGCTTATTCCGAAGCAACCAAAGACAACCCATTTTATTTACTTTTTGGTCGTGATTTTAGAATCCCGTATGATGAGATTATTGAATCTCGGCAGTATTATAACGACTTAGAAGATTATAAACAAGAATTCATAAATAGAATGAGGAAAACTTATAAAATAGTTAGGCAAGAGTTGGAAAAATGTAAAATAAACCAAGAACTAAGAAACCAACCCAAAGTTAAGGGGAATATAGATTTCAAAGTAGGAGACTTCGTTTACTTAAAGAACGAGGCGAAAACGGAAGGAAAAAAACTTTCCAACAAATATTCTGGACCGCACAGAATAGTCAAAAAGTACGATAATGAATATACCTTTAAAATGGAAAACCCCGATAGTGGAAGAACTTACAAGGCGCATGTTAGCCGAATAAAAAGAGCCAAATTTCCAGAGAGATGGGTATCACAGCCCTCCTCTACTGATTCGTCAGATTCGGAAAATGAACCCCCTAAATCAAGATTGGCAGAGCTAAAACCTTTCAATTTTAAACAAGATTATTTTGAAAATGAAAGTGATGAACAAAACTTTGAAGAATTTTTGGCTATGGAAAATCTAGTTATTCCAGAGAAAAAATCCCTAACACCAGTAAGAATAAGAACGCCAAAAAGCCCAAAAAGTTATTCATCGGCAAACGCAGGAGATTTAGATTATACAATATCTCCAAAAACCCCATTTTTCCCCGATAGAATCTCGACCCCATGTCCCCCCAAAAGATTTCCAGACGATATGATTTCCCCTACAACACCAATAGAAAGGCCCCTGTCTTTACAGGAGGATTTAAACAGAGCTGTAGAAACCCCCGGCATTGCTGTAAAGAAAACTCCTCTCAAAGATTTAATTAAAACAAACCTGCGAGAAGCTATGGATTTAATTAATTTCCCCATAAAAAAGAGTCAAAGTACATTGCCCGAGAATAAAACTCCCAAGGACGACCAGCAAGGTCAACATCATGATATAACTGTGTCCAAGGTCAAACCTAAAAAGTGGACTTCATGGAGGGAATCCCTATTGCAAAGAATGCCCCATCCCCCTGAAGACATGGCCTTCAAACAATGGAGGAACCCCGCAAAAACTATTGATTCCTCCCAAAGCTGTCAAGAATCTTTCAAATCCCCCGAGTTGAGAACTCAAGGCGAGGACTTAGAGAATAAACCTTCTACTTCCAGAGGAGTAGAAATTTACGAAGGAATGGCAGGTGATACCACAAAAAGTGCCACCTCTAAAAGTTCCAATCCGGATTCGTCAGAAACTAGTTCCGAAGAGTCTGATGGTGAATCAGGCCAAATAGTAGCTAAAGAAATAGGGAAATCAAGGCCGACCTCAGCAGCCGCACACGGGAAACAAACGAAATTAAAAGGGCAAGAATTTTTGAAAAAACAATACAAAAAGTTTGACCTTATTTTGCTAGACAAACCGAAAAAGAAAAAACCGCAAGAAACAGAGGAGAAAATAACGACACAGTCAGGTAGAACGGTTAAAAAACCTGACAGATGGAAATATCCCTAATTAATGTAAAGACAAATTTCAAAGATATGAATTTAACACCCTAATAAATTCAAAAGTGTGCAAGTAAAGATAACCAAGTCAATATTAATAAAAAAAAATAAATAAATAAAATAAAATAATACGAGTAATGTCAAAACGTTGACGATCACAAAAAATAACCAAAGGTAGGAAGCTAGTGGTCTACTGAAAACGACAACTCGCGTTGGACCACGTCTTGTGGGAAGCCTGGGGAGGAACTCAAGGCCCATGATTGTTTTTTTGTAATTTTTTTACGATCGTAGGAAGGGATATTTTTCAGTCCTTCAAGTGTAAGAAATTAGTATTTTTATGCCAATCAGGGCCAGTCAAAACAATACTTAAAGGTTGAATAGAAACTTCTGTGAGCTAGTTAAGTTTTCGTTTTTTGGATCAGAATGCTTTGAAAGAGAAACAGAGAGTTTACTTTCTTATAGCTCCGAGGCGAAAAAAAAGAAGAAGAGAAAAGCGTTTTAATTTCATTAGTTTATATCTATGACGTATACAATAACAGATCAGTTCTGAGAGATCACCGTTCTATAGTTCTGTGACAAAAACATTCTTTAATTTCATTGGTTTATCTACGACATATCTTGTGCTCTAATTTTTGTAACATATTTTCGCAAGTCAGTCACGTTATATCTTACCTATACTGACTCAGGTCTCCCTCAGATTTTCTATGAAAAATCGACCCATGTCCTAACCAAGATGGATATTATCAAAAAAAAAAAAACAAGAAATTATCAGTACAGAAGCGTCTAATTATATGAAATATTTTATCTTAGTGCAGATTATAATTATTTTAGGCCTACCAGTGTAATTATGCGCCGCAAGTTTGCTTATTCATGTGTTTCTTACTCGAGAAATATAATGTTTCTTACTCGAGTAATATATGTACCAATAGCCAACTATTGGTAACTATAACCAAACAACCTATGGTACGTTTATATGTAGAATTTCACGGCGGATGTGAAATTATATCTCAATAATAATATGTAAAATTTTAAAACCATTTAATCAGTTAAGATATATGGATTGGAACCCTGTGTATGTCCAATGGCGACTAAGTAAAACCCACAAGGAATTCCCTATTAATGTGAAGGTGTTTCTCGCTTAACGGATTCTAATAAGACTTTAATATAATATTTATTTATTTAGTGCTGAAGGATTTGCTTAAACAATAGCCTTCTAAAAAGATATTGATGTCAGTTCTTCATTACGCTTATATTCTTTCCCAAGCATTAACTGGAATCTACGCGGGCAAGCTTGGAAATCCTGCATCTAATGACCTTATTCGAAAGGCGAATACGAGGCACCAATGTTGACTTGCAATTACGGAAAAATCCTAAGACTAAGAACCTCGGCATTTCAGCCGTTAAACCCGGAGCCCCATAAGAACGTCTAAGCCAAGAAGTAGGGAAGACATCAGAAAACTAGTGGGTATAGAGGTCTCCACTAGTCCTTGTTATGTCTTGTTCCCTCATTGTAGTATCGTTTGCGTAAAACCGTGCGGTTATGACGCTGCACATGCGTTTCTTAAACAGCACGGACTTGCGTGAACAATGAAGGCATGAAATAAGTCGTAAAATTAGACCTCAAACTTAATAATGTAGGGTAAATAACGTTTATTTAATAAGTATTGAAGAAGTATATAAGCCCTTTATCGATGTTTCCGTTCTCAAAACAAATTTGAAGACATCTCTATTTTAAATTTTTAGATTTTTGTTGAGAATACTAATATTAGTGTATTTATTTAATTCTATCTCATAGCTAAGAAATTATAACCCAATTAATGCGTGAATTATTGTATGTGTATTTACTTCAAAGAACATGTGATTCTGCCGCGTTGTTTTTATTACAGGAAAGTAAATGGACACTTTGGTCATTGAGTATTACAATAAGCTGCCCAGTACAGATACGACCCAGTAGCATCTATTTTCATCATATCTCAACCAACGAAGAGTACTCACCATAACTCCAGGCAAGTTTCATCCCAACTTCGTCTACGAAAACAACAGTTACCTTCGATCGTCGTTTCTTCGACTATGAACCATATTACGTATCAGGTAACACTATATTTGAACCTCAGTATCAAGTGCTTTAACGAAATATATAATAACATAAATGCTGAGAACCCCATCGATCAGAACAAGATAAACAATATTTAACGATATTCGAAGTTAAATGATATGTAAAGACATTTGAAGATATTTGAAGCTGAAATTAAAGACAATTTGAAGTTTAATTCTGAGAACCCCATCGATCAGAACAAGATAACAATATTTAACGATATTTGAAGTTAAATAATATTTAAATTTGAAGATATTCGAAGACGAAATTAAAGACAATTTGAAGTTTAATTCTGAGAACTCTATCGATCAGCACACGATAAACGATATTTGAAGTTAAATGACACTTAAAGACATTTGAAGATATTTGAAGCAGAAATTAAAGACAATTTGAACTTTAACTCTGAAAACACCATCGAGCAGTACAAGATAAACGATATTTAACGATATTTGAAGTTAAATGATAGTTGAAGATATTCGAAGTTGAATTTAAAGACAATATATTAAGAGAGTCACTATAGTATGACGACAACCCGTTTCAAAAGGCACAAATGAACAATTTTATGCGAGAATACATTCTCTATGTGCCTCTAAAGTCCTAAAAAATGATATGCTGAGAAGAAAAACACCAACACATGCAGTGGGAAGAATCATTCCCCAGTTGACTATTAGAACGATATTTAACGGTCATTTCCCAGTTGACTATTAGGGAAAACTTACCGTGTGAAGACAACTAGACTCAAACTGTTCCATGAAGAAACCATAACGTAAGTGCTTCGAAATTTTTGCCAGGACAAAAGGAGTGAAGGACAGTAATTTACAACAGAAGGGTGTAGTACACTAAGGACACGAAAGGTGATGAATAGATGTGAAGCTACATATGTTACTTCCTAATAACGTTGACAATTCAAAAATCCCAATAGTGAAAGTGTTTTAATGTCATCAGTGAATATGATGAACCAAATATTGTATGTTATAAATCATTCATGTATGTACCACAAGTAGAATTAGGTGTAATATTATTATGTTATTCATTTAACGTTGTGTAGATAGTATGTAGTACGTCATATAGACAGCAAAATAAAAAAAAAACTAATATAAAAGTAGAATAGTCCCAACCTTATTGGAAATGTAAAAGTAATCAGAGTTAGATATAGAAAAAAAAATCTTTAGTATGGTAGCTAACCTAGAACCATAAATAATCCTAGTCCGGTAGATGAATTTTAGATAGGGATGTAGAATAGAATAAGAAAAATAATTGAAAAAATTTTAAGCACTCCTAATGAGCAGTTACTAATGACGGGACGTCATTATTTCATGGGAAGGGTGATGTGCACCAGCAGTAGAATACCATATATTTAAAATACAAGATTCTTTCCTTCTAAAGATGATTCGGGCAAGATGATTCCAAGAGTCTAAATTCTTAATCAGCAAAAAGAGAAACTGCGTTCTATCTTTAGTCAAACAACGACGTAGTCGTTCGAATTTCGCTAAGATAATTGTAGCGAACCACAGTAGCGAATCTTCCCATTACCACAATATAAATTCTTTTATCGCTACACAATTCACAAGCTCAGATAGTTGATCTAACACATTAAATAATAGTTTACCGACAAGTTGCCTGGAATAGCAAGGCAAACAAACATCCAGGACTTGACTGGGCTCATCCGCATAGAGTGTCAGGCAAGGCGAGTGACTCAATTCATAAACTCAAACATTTGCACTAACAAAAACTTAATTCAATATTAGTTGACCAGCAAGTCACCTGGAACTGCAAGGCAAATAAGCGTCCTAAGCCTAAAAGGACATGTCTGCCTAGAGTGTTAGGCGAGTGAACCCGTTTATAAGCTAAGACAGTTGTGCTAACCAATAATTAATTAAATATTGGTTGACCAATATTTAGTTAACTGTAAGCACATATTATCGAAAGTCTTTTTTCTATCTTTATATGTAGTTTTCAGCGTTTGGAGGCATAGAATAAAACTGACATGATCATAATAGTAAGAAATCGTAGTTTAGATAAAAAATAGTATTTTTTTTTTATTTAAAGAGTTATTTTTATTTATTAGAATTGGTGTTTGCAACACTCATCTTCTTCTTATCTCATTATTTATTTCACTTTGTTTTCGATATTTAAATTTGTGGAATTGCGTTTTTCTGCAATTTCTAATCTTTTTAAACTATATGGTAACGTAAGGAGCTGTTGGACTAGAATACATTTATAGTGAAATAGTAATGGCAACCAACAGCTATGTGTACTGGTGTTAACAACAGCTTGGGGGATCAGTTTAAAATATTTATGGGATTTTCAAGTAGTTGCAATAAGGCTAAGATTTAACAGGGCATAGCATCTTCAAATGTTTAAATTGAAAAATTGGGATAAGAAATATTGTACTACAGCAAACGTAAGGGCAGTTGTCATGACTTTGAAAGCTGATCTGCAGTTAGCTTCCATGTTTCTCCTTAAACAAAGCCGGCCAGGAATAACTTTCCATTTGGCTTTTCATGACTTCGAAACGTTGTCTGCTTTTTTGGAAATTGAACCCAGACAGGCCGCGGAAAGTGGAACTGGAAATAACATATCTTGCGTAATTTTCAAACAGGCTGAAGAACGTTGATGAACACACTATATTTGTGAAAAAATTTTGAGAGAACAAATGATGAGACCCAGTTCCTGTTCCGAAATGCAGATAAGATAGATAGCCAAAGCAGACACACGTTCTTCGTTTTCATGCTCCAAGCGTCGTCTTCACTTTCCCTTTTTTCATTTTCTAGCGATTTTTGGGACGTGTGACCGAGCCAGAAAGTGTTTTCAGGAATCTTGTAAAACCGCCTTGTACCCTGAAAAACTATACTACCTTAAGTAAAACGAAGAAAAAATAATAAGATGGCAACTAACAGAACTACTGTTTAGGTAATTAAATTATTATTTCCAAATACCTCAAGTAAAAAAAAAAACTGGGGAAATAAGCTCTGAGGAGAGGGCCGGATGGACTAGAGTAGTAATCAAGGTTATACTTTGCCGCCTTTATGTTCATTCCTGTATTATTTGGGGCCTTTACGTTCCTTGGCACCTTTCCAGAGCATGTACTTATGGATTCTGGACCTTTACGTCCCTTCCTATGCTATTTGGGGCCTTTACGTTCCTTCCTATGCTATTTGGGGCCTTTACGTCCCTTCCTATGTCATTTGGGGCCTTCCTATGCTATTTTCAAAGAGAGTGACTATCCCCATGCATATAGGTAAAACTTCTACAAGACATTACACCTTTTCAAAGAGAGTGAGTATAACTTGATTGGTGATTGGGATTTGAATAAAAGGAATAGTTTTCTTTACAATTCATATTAGTAAGAGAATTGAATTCAAAGAGAATGGTTTATTTGAGAAGATATTAGTAGAGAAAAATGAGTGGTGCATTTACATTATTGGAGATTAACGATGGAGCTGACAACAGCAGCAACGATATACGAGTACCCAATGTGGCTGTGGAAATAACCACTGGTTGTAGACTATGTCTTGAATGGGACACTATGTATGCCAGATATGTGATATCATTAAGCAAATTTAAGCAGGAGGAGCAGCTATGTTTTGCTGGAAAAGTGAATATTCTCCATATAAATAAACTTCGGTCAGCATTAGATGTCCTATCGAAATATATTGATGAGAACAAATGCATCAGTGATTATTATTGTAATTATGTTCAATAAAATTGTTTCTAAATCAATGGTATTTTTTTTCTTTCTATAGTAGACTAGCGTATATTTTTTAGAGTAGAAAAAATTTTGGTTAGTCTGAAGTTGGTTGTGAGAGAGTTAGGACTCTAAAAAATGGATAGATTCGAGAAAGAGCGAATCATGCGGAATCTAGTTCTTATGGAAAAACGTTTGATTCTAGATGACAATTTTCTAGAGCTATCTATTCAAAGGAAGATATTTTCTTGGGGAATGCTTGTCGATATAATGAAAACTGATTCTCCATCATTAGACTATTGTATGAAGCTTCTACGTCGTGGTCCAAATGCATTTACACAATTTATTGATATATTGATCACGACACGGCAAAATGATATTGTGAATATGCTTTTAAACATTAGTTTAGAAATTTAGGACTTTTTTCATGAGAAAGATGGTGCTCAAGGATGATTTACTCCTCTCTCTCTCTCTCTCAGACAATTTTTGTTGCTGCTAGCTCAGTTTCATTGTGGCAGAGAGAGTGTCAACACATGAGAAAATGTTCCATACATGTCCGTTATGTATGTACACACTGGGCAGCTGGTCATCATGTGAGAATTGCACAATGATTGATGAGTATGATGAAAAGTGTAGATTATGCAACCCGTGTAAATTGCATAGAGGATATGCTGTACAAATTAAAGGTTGTAATTCCTGTCTTGAAGAGGTGTGTGACTCTCATCGTAGAGGACACCTATGCTCCAATTGTCATTATGATAAATGTAAGCAGTGGGAGAATACATATCCCGGTATGATTGGAAAGAATCCTAACCGTGATTTTAGTTTATTGCTACGAGGTTGGTATTGTCGTGGTTTCAGATTGTTCTGGGAGGAGGAACCGGGTCAACGATTCAACTGTTGGAACAACAAAAGAATATGGTTTCTACGTCATTGTTGTGAAGACAATGGGTGTTATGATTATAAGCCCACTGATTTTTATTTGGCTGTGACGGAATGTGATTCGACACTTGAGGACACTGTTTATGAAATTGCTTCAAATAAGCAAATTGTTACATGTGAATTCTATAGAATGAATGAGAATAGTATCATTGACTATACAAAGAGCTATGACAAGAGTGAAGTCACGCTTTACTGTAGAAAATGTGACCCTGACATTGCAGTACATCAGGATCAGTACACTGTGAATTCAGATAATCTACCTGCACTAGTTGTTGTCGACAAATACCTAGTAGTGGATGAAATCTAAAGAGTAGAAAAGTCGTTTTATCATGTATATAAATATTTTTTTATTAATAAACAATTTTTCATACATTTTTAGAACATTTTATTCTTAGGGCACTAAAATCAATATTAAATACACTTGTAAGTATATTCTCCATTAGAAAGTCGTTCAATCGAGGTAAGTCAACGTAGATGTTGAGAAACTGCTTGTATGTGTAGCCACGACATCTGAAAATGAAAAAGAGTAGTGCATGAAAGCCACATGTCTTAGTCGTTAAATCCTGTACTCTTCGTTGATTTTGAATAATGGTTTTCCCACTGCTTTCAATAAAGTTGCTACTGTATGGAGCGTAGAATTTATACGATAGGCCAAGAGGATAAAAAAATTCAATATTCTTCGCTGTTTGAAAGATGCATAGCCAATGACCGGTCTTCAAAGTCGATGGACTCCTATTAACAATGATAAGGGTATTGTTAACACTTGGAATTTTTTCAATGAAGTCCGAAGGTATGCAGTAGGACTTGTACTGGGACATGTACGGATCCATACTAAATACATTGATTATTTGGTTTGTGTTCATGGTGCTAGGTCTAGTAGAACACTGCCGTCGGGTGTGATTTCCCAATAGTTTTCAAATTGACTCAGTGATATTAGCATGATACTCTCAGTCAGAGCATCGACAAATGTACACTCTAAACGTACATTCCCTGTTCGTACTATACTCATATCCTGTGTGCCTGACAAATCCAAAACAATAACCCCATGATTTTTTGAAAACATTGAATCGGTTATTCCATTTTCAAATAGTTGAGAGTCATGATCTAGGGATTGCATGGTCAACTCATACAGAGTTCTATAGGATTTTTTGTCAAAAGATAGAGTGTACAGTGGAATACCATTCACTTTGCACACAAGGCTAGATAGACCGAAAAAAGTAAAATTATGGGGAGATTCAGTCCAGGATCCAACGGCACTGCCACTCTTCACAAAGGCCAAAGCCAATTTTGATGGGATTTCTCCATTGATAAATGATGAATCGCTATAGCTACGAGAGCCGGTGCTAATGTGACGTTGATTGGTGATTGTATGGGGGACAAGAAGTTTAATGTTGTTACCATTGGCTCTTAGCTTTTCCACTGCCAATGCAACAGAGCTCATAACCTGTTGTTTTCGGACGTGGAGAATTGCCGATGTGATAATGACATTTGCATCGGGTGCTGCAGGAAGTGTTTTTCTCAAAATGAAATTCAATGGTGCCATCTGTAACTTTATGTCAATCTTGACATTGGGAGGTAGCCATTGGGATATATTGAATATCTCATGATTTAATTTTCCAACTAGATGATACTCCTGGGTCACTGCAGTAGTCAACTCACCATCAGTATCAACACCTGATCGATATCCATAGCCTAATGATTGTCCTCTCAATTCCTTGTATGCCTTTGGTGTCATCATCATAAATTGTATGCAGCTTGCATAGTTTGATAAATTATTGCTATTGCTCACCAATGTTCCATTAATAAATACATTAATTTGTTTAGATAGGTTGTGTAGAATACAGTTTTAATAGGAGAGGCCATCACCGGCATTTGGAGTTGTATTATCTGACTTTTTCTTCACCACAACAATTAAATCAATAAATGTTGATGACAAATCAATGAAATAGTCTTCATTGGAAAATATTTGAAAGTGTATATTTTCTGAGAGGGGTTGTTGAGGATGAAATTGTTCATAGTAGCCATACTTGACACTGACATCCACATTTTCAGCATTGAATAGATTCAATGAGGAACTAATTGATGGATATGATTCCTTGTGGGGGAGATAAGTGATCTTAAGAGAAAAAATCCATCTTTGATCTAACAATCTTTTTCTTTTTCTTCTTCTGCTTATTGGCCTTCGTTGTTTTATTCCTCAAAGTCCTTGTTGATGTCCTTTGCTTCCCGCCTGGGTGGTGACTGATGAGTGAATGACGCGAACGCATCCTTTTCAATCCCTCCCCATTTTGTCGAGTTTTTAGTTGCTCACCAACGGCTCTTGCTGAAGAACTAATATTTTCCTTAACACTCTCCTTGAAATTCTTGCCCGACCACCAGTCCTGTAGTGTGGAGGCAGCAAAATTCGATGCAGCAGGTACAAGATATTTTCTGGCAAGGGGTAGTGCAGAACGAAATAGCCTAGCAAACCAGCTACCAAGACCATAGCCAGACATTGTAGTACGCCCCTTGTAGTAGTCCAATCTATTGCCTATTTGACGTGGACTCAAAGCACCAACATAACAATCGATATCGGGACAGACAAATGGAATTCTCCTATTGTTCATTTTAGGTGATTGTGCTATCGCCAACAATGGGTCGAAAATGACATGTAATCACTGCTAAGCCTTTTGTTATTGCTAGAGGATCACCCAATTCACTTCTTAATGTTAACTGGCAGAGTTCCAAATACGAATTGTTTACAGGAACATAATGAAGATGCTTTATATTATAGTGATGAACAAGTTCATGAGTTGTTTTTCGTTCAAGAACACGTAGGAGGGGGACATTTGAATTACCACCTCTCGACGTTTCCACAAAGGATGCATGAGAAATATGCAAGAGTCCGAGGCAAAACCAGGTGGATAATCAGCAAAAATAACTTGATCCATCCCGTAAACGGTGCCAGCATTTTCCCCATTGATCATATTCTGTTTAAAGCCAAGAACATCTCTTAGATTATCATTGAGAATAATTATTTCAGTGTCAACAGGTGAGCTAATGTAAATCCTATCATGTTCCAATGAATAATTAAAATGGAATTTACCATTCCTACGATATGAGATTTTTCTATTGATTGTACGACACAAATCTCAAATATTATCATATTCAATATATTTCAATTTGGCATGTGGATAGTCACTAGATTTAAGTGCTTCAACCCATCCAAAGTCGACATAGCTCAACCCATTCATAGTCGAATCGAATGTTATAACTTTTATATCATACACACGATCCTTTCTCAGGATGTCATAGGTATTTTTGAGAATACAGTCGGCAAGAGCCACTTCATATGCACCGTCAAATTTGATGGCGGGGGAGAGTTTTGTCCAAAAATCACTTGTGGTATTCAAGTCGTTGTAGAGAGGATCGGAAACATTGGACATAAAAGTTACATAGAAATCATTGGGCATTGTCAGTATCTTCAACACTGATCCAAGAATCAAAATCAGAGTTGCATCCTAGCCACCGAACAAGTAACTGTTTCTTACCCCTGCGAGTACGTGTCTTTAATATCTTTTCAATTTGATAGATTTCACTATTATTTTCAACTTTTTGCAGTTCATAGTCATAAAAGCCACCGAGAATCTCTTCATCTAGGGTATCACGCAAACGATAAGTTATGGGTTTAGTGTCTAGGATTTTTGTCACTTTAAAAAGTTCTGTGGACCACAAGTAATTCCCCTTTTCAAAAACATTAGTTGTTCTATTAATTCGAAAAGTATCACCAACATTGAATTTATTTTTCTTCTTGACATTTGATTCATTGGAATACTGTTTAAGAAAGGCGTCAATTGTATCATGATCAGAATGATGAACTTCCGTTGGCGTAGAGTTGGACAATGATCGATGAGGTCGTTGATTATAAATCAACATGATTTTATCTAGATCATAAATAAAAGTCGATGTATTTTTCAATGTACAATATCTTGAAATTAAAAGTCGAATAGTTCTTATCAATCGTTCGACCAATACAGCCTTTATAGGACTGTGATTATGATAGAGCAGTGTACTATATTTATCTAGTACTTTTGCAACATGGGGATTAACAAATTCACTACCGCGATCCGTTTGAATTTTTTTATATGAATCCTGTTCGAGAATACTTTCAATGGCCTGAGCAACTTCAACACCTCTCTTTGATCGCAATGGAATTGCATATGCATAGCGACTAAAAACACTGACTGCAAGTAGAATGTACTTGTACGGTGTATTGTGACGTTGTTGAAGCTCATCTAGAGTCAGGAGATCTGCTTGCATTATCTGCAATGGGTAAAAGGCTTTAGTTTTTCGATATTGATTGGCACGAAGTCTATGATTTCTATTCAGAGTGTAACTTGATTCATTTTGTAGATAGTCTTGTACACTTTTAGTGTGAACACCAGTGACTTTGGAAAGAGTGGTGGGGGAACTTAAACTCCCCGCCCCACCAATATTTTCATAAACACCTTTCAGAACTTCAACCATTTTGAACGTAAACACGTTGTGTAACGTCCGCTACCCTTTTGTATACTGGCTGTTGGTGGTGGTGGTGGTGGTAATGGTGACGTTGACTTGATACGTCTTCGCTTTTGTCTAGCTATCAGTGGCGTGCTAGTATTTTCCAAAATAGATTTAAAATCTTCTTCTTCTTCATGTTCATATTTTAATGGTGTCAATGTTGTTGATGATGATGATGATGATGCATGTTCATTTAATTTTTTTAGAATTTGTCTATTGCTAATAAGACTTTTGGGGAAGTTTAATGTATTTAGAAAGTTGTATAGATGAGTGTCAAATGATAATAGTTCTTTACAATTTGTAACCATGTCATAGATCAAATCAAGTAGATTATAGCTCTTGCCCTGAATTATAATCCCTTCCCCATTGCGCTCAACTTGAATATGATCTTGACCACTTTCCAAGAGATAGGTTAGGAGTCGTTTACTTTGTTCACGATATGAGCGGGGCATTAGATTTCCAATTTTCAATACAATTGAATCCAATTTCTCCTTCTTTAATTGTGTTCCAGCAGCAGACTCTTGAGGAGATGATTCTTTTTTGTGATCAATACCAGCAGCAGTGGGCTTCAATCGATAGGACTTGTGTTTGTACACTTGGCGAAGTGCATCTTGAAGTAAAAGCAGTTTTTTATCATCCTCAATATTTTCATTGTCAAGGAATTTACTCAGATTGTTCTCAAAGTGTTCCACGGGTGAGAGAGGGAGTTCTATTGGAGTCAATTTATAGGGTTTTGCCATTCTCACTAGAGAAAACTGTTTACAAGTCCTGCAATTATTGGCAGTAAAAGTGTGAAAAAGCTACCGCCTGCCTGAAGAAGTCGTTTCCTTTTAAAATTCTTTCCTTTCTTTTTAGAGGCCAATGTACGTACAATGGAACGATGTTGCTTTGCCTGTTGCTTAACTACTTCTGGCAGTTGAACATTACCCTCGGTCAAATTTAAACATAGTTCAGATATTAGATTAATGAAATTATTTTTCTCCTTCTTTAATTGTGTTCCAGCAGCAGACTCTTGAGGAGATGATTCTTTTTTGTGATCAATACCAGCAGCAGTGGGCTTCAATCGATAGGACTTGTGTTTGTCCACTCGGCGAAGTGCATCTTGAAGTAAAAGCAGTTTTTTATCATCCTCAATATTTTCATTGTCAAGGAATTTACTCAGATTGTTCTCAAAGTGTTCCACGGGTGAGAGAGGGAGTTCTATTGGAGTCAATTTATAGGGTTTTGCCATTCTCACTAGAGAAAACTGTTTACAAGTCCTGCAATTATTGGCAGTAAAAGTGTGAAAAAGCTACCGCCTGCCTGAAGAAGTCGTTTCCTTTTAAAATTCTTTCCTTTCTTTTTAGAGGCCAATGTACGTACAATGGAACGATGTTGCTTTGCCTGTTGCTTAACTACTTCTGGCAGTTGAACATTACCCTCGGTCAAATTTAAACAAAGTTCAGATATTAGATTAATGAAATTATTGTCAATACCATGTTTGAGTATTGCTTTCCTAAGCGGAGGTTTTGAAGTGCTTAGAACTGAAAACAAATGTCTATTTTCATGTAGTTTCTTCAGTGTCATGATAGTGACTAATAGGTCTTTTTAGTGTTCACAGGGAGATATACTGTAGTTTCATTGTCGAAAATATTTGTGACTACACGCAGATCCTCGGGTGTATTTTGATTAAGATCCACTAGGATATAACCGTAGGGTTTATTAGTTGCCTGATTGTATGCTGAGAGCAGAAATTTAGGGGCACCTGGATAGATTTGTTTATTGAGGTTTATTAGCGAGCTAGAATCACGAACAACTCTGTAGATGATATAGTAGGTGCAGTTCAAAGCAAGTGTTCGCATACATTTGCTCTGATGAAAGAGATTGTGTAGAACCAGAGTAACGGAAATCTGTTCATGATGAGAGCGAACAGTGAACAATTGCAGCATTTCCTGGGACCATTGTGCAATAGATTCAGCCAGATCGTCAATGATCAGCCAAGAGTTTGGTTCAATAATGTTAAAAACATAAAGTCCCTGTATGAATTGTATCTGCACCAATCCCATGGTAGATTCAGCCAGATCGTCAATGATCAGCCAAGAGTTTGGTTCAATAATGTTAAAAACATCAAGTCCCTGTATGAATTGTATCTGCACCAATCCCATGGTGGTGGCAGCAATTGCTTTTATTTTATCGTATGACTCCTGCCAAATACTGTAACAATAGTAGATTTTTTTCGGCTTTTCCACAAACATTTTATTGCAATTTTTAATTATTTTAGTTAAGATTGTTGTTTTGCCCTCCATTGAGGGCCCACACAGAAACGATCTGAATGGTGTTTTAAATTGATACATGTTCCCTTCAACAGTTCACCTGGACAACTAACTGTAGACCATAATTGTCTAATGACTAAATAATTTCCCTACTACTACTACTCTGTTCAAGAATAATAATAATAATAAGAAGAAGAAGACGAATAAAGAATCATATTTTCTTTTATTATATGCATAAAAAAAGTAACAATACATTGAAAAAAGCACATTAAACATGACAAAATACACTTCTTTTTAAATTTATTTATAATAAAAAAAAAAAAAATTTACTTAGGCACACAGAGAAAAAACACTTAAATAAGTTCACTTTTTTTGTTTATTTATAGAGAAAAAAATACAACATTAGATTAAAGCACTCGAAAAAATATCACTTTTTTTTTAATGAAACATTTACAAAAGCACAAAAATCTGCTCTAAGTAAAAAAAAAAGATAACTTTGATAGTGGCGGTGCGCCCCCCGCTGGCCGCCCCCCCCCCGCCGGGCCGCGAGGCCCCCCCCCCAAAAGGTTTTAGGAAATAATTTACAGGACTTTATTCAAACCGAGACTTTCCCTATGGATAACACATTCGACCTGGTCTGAAGTTAAATAGTGTCCAAGGGGGAGGGTGGTCACACCGTCTTGACAAACATAGACCTTGTCAGAGATGGTACTCATGGCAATTTTTTCTACATTTACAGTAAAGTTTCTGTAGTTGAGAGAACGAATTGCCAGCAATTTGGCTCGTGGAATTGTATTTTGAACAATACAATTCCTATAAATGTCCATGTCTAAATTCTTACCCACATAGCGCGTGGGTACTCCTTTGCAACGTTTCTTGATTTCCTCGTCGTGTATCTGTATAAAGTACACCTTCGGACTTACAAACTTACCACGGGAATTCATGTCGCTTCCCGTTTCTGATTTAAAAAAATAAAAGCTGATTTGGTGCCCAACGTTTCACTAGCTCTGGGTAAAGACCACCCCAATTGGTGTAGTCCATCCATGAGCTGATAATTTCACCGTGCGCCAAATCATCAATTAGATTTTGGGTTTTTACTTTTAACAGTAGAGAATCCGTGTCCCCGTAGCAGGCCTCTACTTGCCCCTTTTCCGGCCACTGTACCCTAGCCACATTGTAGTAGAATTCCAACGTGAGCTTTTTAGAGATCTCCAAGATCGCACTGCCTGCAGCAATGTTTTTATTCAAGACAATGCGTCTTTTTTTCCTATTCAATAGTACCATGTCCGGGCCAATGATTGTGAAGGAAGTGTAATTTGGATCGGCAATAATTCGAGCACATTGTTTGGGATCGGTCACAACGTCACAACGATTCCTATTGCGAACACTCTCACACATTTTGCCGAAAGCCGAATTCAAAATGAGTTTATAAATTTCTTTTTCCGCTTTCGTCTGCGCTGCAGAACGTTTGTTGACAAAAGTGTCAACAAACGTTTTCAGATAGGGTTTTTGACTAAACTGGAGTGCTCTGTGAACCTTTGTGACGTTGAAACCGTTGTTGCCCATCCATTTTAAAGCTACATGATGTACAACTATGTTTTTTTCGGCAGAAGGTCAGCAATAAGTTTTTGTTTTGAAGGTGACCAATGCAATCCGTTCACCTCGACTAAACGCCTATTGCGAGGGCTCAAAGAGTCCTTAGTCACAGGTCTATTGATGCACGGGAAAACAAAATCCTTTACTGAATCGTGAAGCTCGACTGGTATCTCCCCATCAATTTCAAAAAACCATCCAACCGGCCCATTCTCCTCAACACTGTCAATGTTGGGGAAATGGGGAGCTTGAGGGTCATTGAGCCATTTATAGTCACCGCAAGGTAGCGCATAATGGGACATGACCGAGGGGTAGGGAGAATTCATATCAAGGAAAACTGCATCCGATTTTGTCCCCGTCTTCTCTCCTGTTGGATCATTTTCCAAGATACGATCCCCGTGAAAAACAAATCCACCCCTCATTGACCTTTCTATGAACAGATGCTGATCAATGTCCGTGATTAGCCCAATTTTTTACCCACTAATTTTTAGTATGATGTCCATCACTAGATGAGGAGATGAAAAATAATAGCCCAAATCAAGATTAAATTCCTCATAGATTTTGTCCGTATTTTTACACATAATGTCTAACAGAGTTAACACGTCACTCGACAAATACAGCTTGCAGTAGTCAGACCCATTTTTACACCCTCCCTCTGCCCAAACTTTTTTAACAAAACTGTATTCATCGGAGGTGCAACTACGATCGTGAAGACTGTCATACAACGATTCAATCGAAGGAATAGTTTCATCGGCGAATCTCGACACGTAACAATAATAATCATAAGGATATATTCCCTTGACCGTCAACAAATCATGTAAATCATTTGGAAATTGTTGCTTGAGAAGGGGGAAAGCATTGCAACCGTCATAGTTTTTCTGCACCTGAATTAATTCGCTCAATGATTTAGTGAAAAAACTGTAGGAATCTAAAAAGCGAATTTTATTCGTGTACTCAACGTCGGCTTCAACAAATTTCCACATAAATTCCAAAACAAGCAACTTTTCCGATGATTTAGGAATGATTTTGTAGGTAAAGCTATCTATCACCCACGCATCATCCACTGTTCCATTTCTTTGAAGATGCGCCAATGCTGGTAGCACATACTTCAGATCGTAGTTAGAGTTATGTATAAAAACCGGAAGAAAAAGTTGCTGTTTAATTTTTAAATTACATGAATTGTGAGCCCACCCCCGAAAATTACTTTTTCCCGTTGAATTGGGATCAATAAGGTGGTCTTGATCCTGGACCGCGTCTTTTGGGGCAAGAACACCTCTACAAACCCAGCAAATTTTCCTTTTTTCTAGCGCCAGTTGCTCTTTATCTGACAATGTCATTGGGTAGTTGGTGTGACGTAATCGTGAAATTGCGCCATTTGCTGTTTTTATTAAAGATACCAATAACTTTTCCATGCTACCCTCCTCATCCATAGCCAAAAAAAATCTTCCAACTGCATTTTATTGTTGGAATCGCGACGGGCGTGTGCGTAGGAACACGCAACTAGTTTGCGTTCCTTGACTTTATTTGGCCTTGATGGGTCTGATACCTCAACCAGTCTTGTTTCACAATCCAAAGACACTTTATCAACTTGTAGCAGGGAATTTTGGAAATTTTTAAATTGTAAAGTATCTTTGCCTTCTGCCGGCATTTCAATTCGTTGATTCCCATGAATTTTGCAATGGTTCATGTGGTCTGAGAATGTTTGTTCATTTCAAAATGGGGAAAGGCACATGGGGCAATAGAAACGTTCTCCTTTCTTCACACCTTGGGATAGGAGTCGACTTATTGCTGTAACGGGGAAAAAATGACCATAGGAATTTACATCTTTGGGAGGTTCGTAAATAACCCAAACCCGATTTTTAACATTATCTACTGACGGTGTCCTCACTGAATACAAAACTCCTTTTTTATTTGGTTTTTTCCCCCATCTACAAATTCAGTGTCATACTGGAGAACAACCACCCCCACCCCAAGATTTTCATTTGCTTTCTTGAATACGCTTATTTCTTTCGAGGACACCGGATATTTCCCTTCTAAACAATCAAAATTTACTTTAGGGAAATTTTTTCCACCGTTACGAGCAAGTCCGTCGAGATTTTTCATTGTTGACTCATTATATAATGTTTTATGGGCTGCTGCTAAAAATGCATATTTAAAGCATTGCAGCCCTGTGTCAAATCTGAAACCTTGAACCCCTCCCGTAACCGACAAATCTGGGTGGCATTTTATTTTTAGATTACCCGCTCCCCTTAAAATAAAGTTTTTTTAAATCTACTGAGATTCAGATTCATGTGTTCAATGTATAAAATGGTGGACCCACTTCCCCTCTGATTAAACGTGTCCAAAGTCGAAATTAGTTTATTTACCCAGTTGAAAAAGTTATCCTCAAATTCATTTAGACCTGGGTAAAAAGTCTGGTTGCCAGTTGAAAAATGAAAATAAAAAATATCCCCGGATGTCCCCTTTTGTAAATAAACTTTTTGATTCACTGATGCTTTAACTCCTCCTTGACCCCTCCATTTCTGAATCTGAATCTCAATTTGTGCTCGAATTCTGTCGATGTAGCAATGGAGAACATTCACAGGGTCAGTTAAAATAATGCCCCCGTCAACCACGTTTTCCTCGGGAGGGTTAAAATCTACCCTATATGTTTGTATGTTACTTAGAGCAGACTCTAACAAATAAAATTCACGTAATTCCGAGGACATAGCACTATTTTCATGTCCTGCACCTATTTGTACAGGATCCAATTCACTAATAGTAAAGTTGTCATCAAAAATGTCCCCAGAAGAATTAGGCCCAACAATTTGCATTGCTGTATCATTAAGCGAAATGGTGGGGGTGACACAGAATTGTCAATTCCCCCGGTCTGTTCAACTGCAATGGTTGGAGATGACAAAAGGTCCCCTAGTACATATTCCAAGGCGTTTGGGGACAATTGATCAAGCCAGCCTGTATTGTCCTGCGACGTAATTTCTTTACGAGGACCCGGTTCACTTGCACTAGTAACATCGCCTAAATGTATCTACCCAGTCCCATCATCCATCCAGATGTATCTACCATCGTTCATGCATAAATGTATCTACCCAGTCCGGATCCTCTATTATATCAATATCACAAGTTAAATCGTCTAGGCTAGCTATGTCCCCAAAAACATCGTTAAGAAAACCCCCTTGCCATTCCAAATTATCTACAACTAATGTAGGTTCGTCTCTGAACTCCATTGGCGGTGATAGTATTTGTCCTGTAAATTCTGATGTTTCATCACCCAACGGCAGTGCTATTTCATTAATCTGTGGAAAAATGGTTTTATTTTCTATGTGAAATAAGCATTATTTCATAAAGTTGAAAAAAACATGTTCATTTTAGTTGTATGTTTACCTGAATGAGAGCTGGATGGTCTTTTTTTAGAGCCCTGGGGAGGACCTTTGGGGACCTGGAGCTTCCTTTGGGGTAAAAAGATCGGAGCCCTTTCGAGTTGGGATAGAGGACTTCACAACACTGTTCAAATAGAACTTGTGTATTATAACGACCCTAGAGTTTCAGCCTCAAATCGTTTCGAAAACATATTCTAAAATCATCTTTTAAAATGTCTCTAACTGTTTCGCCGAAATGTCCAAAACGGTCTCGCCCAAATAATGTTTTTGATAACACTGCGTTGTCACATTTTAAATTATTAAGAATCCTTTTTCCTGTGTTAATATCTCTTCATCTAAGATAAAAACATCCGGTTATTTGAAACCCACTTTGTAACGAGCGATTAACATTCAAATTATACCTGTCGGATAAATATTCAACCTTCCCGATGGCTTATTTTGATAAAGGATTAAATACACGCAAAGCTAAGTGCAAAAACATATCCCAGTTTAAGAACGGTTGTTCAATTGTCAACTGTGAAATAGTGATTTGTTTATATATAGAGTTTGTTTAATGAAATAATGGATTTTTTGCATTAGAAAACATCTTGCTTAAAAGGGAAATTACAGGTAAGGTTTTATAAATCTATAGAAAAGTATGATAAGCTATTTGCTACTTCTGTGTTATAACCACTCTTTTATATACTGCTAATTTGGTTAATGGTAATGAAAGAAAATGAAATAGGATTATTATAGAATAGTTTAGAAACAAATTTAAGCTTTACTCATCAAAAGTTACGCGCTTGAGAAAATTTGCCTTATTTTTGAAAATATGGAAAGAAAAAAAATTATATACATTTACAAATTCTGACTGCACTTGTACATCTGAAGTCCCTGGCAAAGCATGAAGAGGAGTGTCCTCCCGATATTGACCAGATGAGACTGAAGCATTATATGAAAGCATCCATTCCCTCTTAAATTTTCTACCAGGTTGCATAGTGGTCTGTATAGAGCTGGCACTTGGCTTGGTTACTCCTGTCTCGGCATTGTCGTGGGTTTCATTCAATTTTGCACGTTTTTGCTGCGATGATTGATCAACGGCATTCTAAAAATATAAAAATCATTTTCAGTTTTCAAACTATTTATCTTACGGGAGAGTACTGCCCCTTCAATATCACTATCAAACCCCCAAAAGTTGAAAAAATGACGCAATTTAATTAGCTAGCTCAATTCTTACTTATTCAGAATATTAACAGAGGGCATTGGGCCTTCAATTCCATAGTATCAAACACGAAAAGTTGACAATTATATATTTTTTATGCAAAGCTTTTAAAACTTATATACCTAAATTACGAATATCACAGTAGTAAACCCCCAAAATTTGAAAAAATGACACAAGCAGTTAACCTGGACTAAATAAATCATTGTAAGCGAAGAACTTTTTTCTCCTTCCATATCAACAATTAAAGTGCCCAGTTCGTAACAATTAAAGTGCCCAGTTCAGGCATAGTTCGTAAGTTAATTCATAACTCAATTTTGAAAAAGCCACTTAATGACGAGACAAAAATAGATTTCTTTTTTTATTATAGCGAAACTGACTGACCCTGTTTTGAATATTTAGCGAAATGCTTTTTAAAAGAGCTAACAACACAGTGAAAAAAAGCGTAAGAAAGGAAGGTAAAGGAAATTCTTCCCTAACTTAATGACGAGACAAAAAAATAGATTTCTTTTTATTATAGCGAAACTGACTGATCCTGTTTTGAATATTTAGCGAAATGCTTTTTAAAAGAGCTAACAACACAGTGAAAAAAAAGCGTAAGAAAGGAAGGTAAAGGAAATTCTTCCCTAACTTAATGACGAGACAAAAAAATAGATTTCTTTTTATTATAGCGAAACTGACTGATCCTGTTTTGAATATTTAGCGAAATGCCTTTTAAAAGAGCTAACTCCACGGTGAAAAAAAAGCGTAAGTAAGGAAGGTAAAGGAAATTCTTCCTTAACTTAATAGCGAGACAAAAATAGATTTCTTTTTATTATAATAATGAGAAAATTTTACTCACCAGAAGTCGCTTAGAATTTTCCATATCTATGTAAATGATTGCAAAAATATTGATACTGGTAGAATGAATAAACTATTCAAACTTCAGAAAATTCTAATCTGAAACTTGAATATATACGAAAAAAAATAATTGAATATATTGGCAGCTATACAAGACGCACCGGTTTTCTGACACGCATTTACCCTAAAAGACATGTATATCGTGAAGTAGAAATCTAGTCTACGTAAATTATGTCAGAAAACTTGTCCTTCGTAACATATTATGCAATTTCCAACTAGCACAAGATGGAACATAAAGTAGTAGAAGTATAAGGCCATGTGAGAGGATACTCACTCTCTTTGAAAAGGTGTAGAGTTTCTATAGAATAACGTTGAAATTCATTTAGCTTCCATAGAAGTATTAGGCCATGTGAGAGGATACTCACTCTCTTTGAAAATAGCATAGGAAGGCCCAAATGACATAGGAAGGAATGTAAAGGCCCCAAATAACATAGGAAGGAACGTAAAGACCCCACATGACATAGGAAGGAACGTAAAGGCCCCAAATAGCATAGGAAGGAACGTAAAGGCCCCAAATAGATAGGAAGGAACGTAAAGGCCCAGAATCCATAAGTACATGCTCTGGAAAGGTGCCAAGGAACGGAAAGGCCCCAAATAATACAGGAAGGAACATAAAGGCGGTAAAATATAACCTTGATTACTACTGACTTGGCTCGGGGTCCGATTGAAATTTTTTCGGGGCCCTTTCTACATATTAAAAATTTTCGTTAAACCCAATGTCACTTGTCTTGTCCCTGAGGCTGTTACCCCGGTGAAGCAGTGGATTGATTTACATTATCCTCGGCTTCTTGCACTTTCGTGTTACCTTTGTCGTAGTTGTTTGTATCTCGCAATATTTCTTCCAAAAGATCAATTAGGTTACGAGATATCTCATAGTTTAACGGATATACAAGGCGTTCAAGGGGTCAAAGAGGTTCATCGGGGTTTGATCATGTGTAGGTGGTTCAAAATCACATTCACGCGTCTGCGATAGATGTGATGCTAGATTGATTTTGTGATAAGCTACGTTGACACTAAAAACATTGCGACTATTAGTGAGTTTGATCATCGTTTCTGTTAAATGAAGCTAAAGCTAAACATGTGCTAAAGTTTTGCATTTGTTTTTTTGAGCTCTTTAGACAGCAAGGACGCCTTATAACAAGACAAACCTTTTGGTTTTCATTTGGAATTTGTGGAGGTGGCAATGAAATTCCAACAAGCAGGCAGCAACGTCCACATAAATTACCTCTGCTCGCTATTTCCTTTGTAGGAACAAAGAGGAAAACACAATGAATATACACAACTAGAAGGGTCCGAATGACTTAAAATTAAGACTTGGGTCGTTTAGGCATCTTTGTATGTTTGCAATGGGTTTTGCGCCACAGTTTGTTGGCATCGAAGATTGCGAAGGCGTTGTTATTCTACCGTAGAATTTGTTTATTCTTGACTTTCATTTTGGACTCGTTCTGATTCTTGCTTTTTCTAGTCTTCTAAAAACACAATTCTTCATTCTTCACTTTCATTTTTGACTCGCTGTGACATTCGCTTTTGCTTGTCTGCTAACCACACAATTCCTTATTCTTCACTCTTATTTTTGACAAGTTTTGATTTTCCCTGTTGCTTGTCTTCTAACCACATATTGCTTTGCTCTTTATATTCATTTTTGATTCGTTTTTATCCAAGTTGTTGCATGTCTTGCAACCGTTTTATTTTGTTTCTTCGGTTTTGTTTTTATCTCTTTAGAATCTTTGCTTCTGCTTATTATTTAACCGTATATTTCTTTGTTCCTTAATTTGTTTATCATTACTTTCGACTCTTTTTTAGTAACCACATTTTTTTTGTTCGTCACTGTTGTTTTGACTCGTTTTAATTTTTGCTGCTGCATATCTTTTAACCGTGCATTTCTTTGTTCTTTACTATTGTTTTCGACTCATTGTAATCGTCGCTTTCGCAAGAATCCTAACCACATATCTTTTTTCTTAGTTTTCGTTTATGTTACTTTAAATATTTTATCAAAGCCCTTTGCCTTAGCTGCCTGTTTTGGTCTTTTGCAGTTGATGGTCTAGGTTGTTCACTAGATTTGTTCATTTTCAACCATCATAAAATTACATTTCTCATTCCTTCCTCTTTATCTTGTCTCAGTTGATGGTCCAGTTTTTCCATTTTGAGCAAGTGTTAGCATGCGTTTTTGTCCTCTTGGTATGAAATTGCTGAAAATGCCTTCTGTAAATCGACTCATTATACTTGGTATTTTATACTTAGATATGTCTCTTGTGTATTTTTACATACTTCGAAGCTACTAAAAACAATAGAACCACTCCTGGGCCGGAAATGGCATATTTCTGCTTTTTAAATTTTCTGGTAAACATGACGTTGCTCATATGAAAATATTTCCCAAATGACAGCTCTTAACATGTTTTCTCAAACTAGGACCTTTTAATCGTTTTTCAGGTCAGGAAATCCCAAAATGCCAATTTTTTCCCCAAAAATATAAAGTCATTTTCGAGAAAAAACTAAAAGACACATACATGCATTAAACAACAAAATTAGTTACAAATATTCTCGTTTACAAAATACAAAACAGTTATTGAATATAAATTTATACCTCTGAATATGAATACATGAATTTACATATTTCTAAGTTTTTTGTTCTGTAAATTCTTCTATAACTGTTTGAAAATCTAATTTCCTTGCGTCTTCACTTTTATTCTGCATAACTGCTGAACTATTTAATCTATTACTGATTCGTTGTTTATATCAGATGCTTTTTTTTATAAGTTTTTAGCCTGAAAAAATGATCTCTCTCGCACTCGCTCTCTCTCTCCAGGAGGAACGCTTGCAGGAATTTGCAAGAATATTTAACAATTCTGAAAAAATCGTGTTTATTTTGAAGCGAGGGGCTCTTTCAAATTCAGGGTCTCATTGAACCCAATTGATCCAATCATCCTTTAACCGGCTTTGCGTGAGACAGGGTGGCACCTGCTCTTTTTGACTTTAATTTACCCTCCCCCTCAGACTCCAGCTGAAATTTGGTTTCTTCTAATTCTTCTCAAAGCTAAGATAAGCCTACAGAGTTCAAGTACCCACAGAAACGAATCAGTTTTCCTTAATATATCTTTACCTTTACGGTACCAATTTTTTCAGTTTTCACTGTGATTTACACTTGATTTGGAATTTGTCATATAGCCAGTAAGGTCTTAGAATGTAATTGGTATGAAAATTCCGTTTTTTAGAGTTTCGGTTACTTTTGAGAAGAGTCACTCTTACTATACAGTTTTTTACCATGAACTGTTTGATGATGTATTAATCTAATCATTATAAACACAATACAACTTCGGTCCTTATATATACTATTTTAAAAACTATTTCTTTTTTAATTTCGAAAGGCACTAGATGTAGCAATTTCCTTTCAAATGAGCCATTAAACAGCTCTCTATGATTTTTAAGTGCACCACTAGCTGCACCGAAAAAAGGAAAATAACAGTAGATCACACTGTCAGCTGCAATAATAATTATATTAATGCTTCAATTATTAATGGCTATACTAGGTAAAAAAAAATTTTTTGAAAATCTTCCAGGGTTTTCCAGCTGAATCAGACTAACTTTGATGCTCTGAGTCCAAAAATGAGCTTGGTTTTGCTCAATCAGGTGAAGATTATTTGCTACAGAAATTAAAATAAAATCTGTTCTGCGTACAAAAGACAAATTTCTGCGGATTATCAGCTAAGAAACCCCTGGCGATTTTTTCGTTTTCCTCATGAAATAACAGTCAACGTATCCAATTTCAGTTTTTTTTTACTCCATCAAATTTGATAAGAATAATTCATAATATTAGTACAAGAATGACTGTTACGTGGCACAAAAGTTTAAAGTTCACGGCATAAATCATCATGTCTTCAATGCTTGTGTGTGAGCAGCTGCTGGATTGTCTCTCTTCAGCGACCATCAGTAGTCCATCGTCATGGCTGCATCTTCCATGTTATCTATCGTTCATTTAGCGCATGTCCTGATGGAATCTTTCTCCCTGCTCGTCGCTCGTCGCCCCAAGGTTTTCAAGAAACTTCTCCATGTGTGGGAACAGGAAGTACATCCTTATACTCTTCAAACACCCAGGTTTGTGGAAATCCTCTATCATACTGCTGACGAGCATGGTGGGATTTGCTGCCTTCGTGTTCCCCAGTAAGTTCTTCACTACCTGCAAAACCTATTTCCCTGCGGTGCACTCTGGCGTATTCATTAGGTTTTCTAACTCTGTGTCCTTTATGAGCTGCCGTATCTTTGGGCCATAGAAAATGCCGGCCTTAAGCTTCTCAATGGTCAGTGGAGGAGAGGCTCGGCACAGGTAGTTGAAGAACCTCCGAATCTTGTCTAGAGCCTGCATGAACTGCTTCATTAATCCAAGCTTTATAGGTAGCCGTGAGACCAGTTTTTTCTTCCGGTCAATAAGAGGTTCGCTTATGATTTTTATTGCCCCAGGTAGTAACTACTCTGACGCAAGCCACTCAATCCTTAAATATTTCTGGCATCTGTCTCAACTGTCCCACATACAAATAAAAAATGGGTACTTTGTGAACCCATACTGCAGACCAAGTAGGATGTTTACCGTATTGAAGTCGACGCAGATGATCCAATGATGCTGCTCATATAGGATTTTGTCAAGCACGTACATACAGGTTCATATTTTTCTTTAAGAGCTGTGGAATGTACAAGAGTGATTGAGACGAACTGGTTCAAGTTGTGAATGAGCACACACTTCAAACAGCGCTTGTTGCTGTCAATGAAGACTTGCGAATCTCTTGGATCTTATTGAGAATCACCATGATTGCCAAGAAGACCAGCAACAACTCGGAAATGCACGAGGTCTTCCTCCTGACAGAACTAGCCCATATAGTCGTCATACCTTCTACAAAAGAAAGTTTTATGCGCGTCCTCACCAAGTAGATTTTTCTCTTTGAGTCTGGAGGCCAATGGCTCGGAGGAAGTCTTCGACAGGTTTATACTTCTCTTCTGTATATCCACCCTCGTCTACACTGGTGGCCTTGTCATTGCTGTCGGGAAGCTCTGTGAAGGCTGTTACAGGAATTTATTCGCAGTGAGACTGGACAGCAGTCTGACGAAGGTCGGGGGAGGCTATCTCGATTCTTCCGGTTGATTCCGGTAGTATTGATGGCACAGAAGTTACAATCCCATACATGGTCTAACGGCTCCCTCCGAACCATTCAAATCCCATCCTTCAGTGAAGTTTTCGCACTCTTCCTCAACTGCCCCAGGTATTTCATGCACGTCTTGCACGCTGTATGCGGTGCCCAAGACTTATATTGGTTACCCAATTTGACTTCAAAGTAAGCCTCATAGGCGTGCTTAACCATTTCCGTGACGTTTCTCTTGTCCATTGACAGACTGTAATCTCTACAGATGTAGCAGAAAGTATTAAGATAATTCCTGCATTACTGTCGCTCCGAACTCAGATCAATCAAGTGAAAGAAATAGAAAAATGCAGGTTAGTTCTTGGCAATGAAGTATAAAATCAATTTTATAGGCTAAGGGTTAATCAAATAAACTTCCAAACACGCATACACGTATGCAGCTATTTTAGAGAAATAACATAATTTTATAATTCAATATATTTTTCAAGAAAAATATGATTGAACTAAAAAAACCTGATATTAACATTTTTTTAGCTAGTCAGTAAGGTCTATGGCTATATCTAAAAAATTTGACCAAATAGAGCGAAATGAATTTGATATTCGGACTCAGGACACCGAAATTAGTCAAAATCAGTTGAGAAACCCCTGGCGATTTTTTGGCTGTTACCAAGTGCTATAATTCGTTCTTTAATATAACAGTATTTAATATTATACCCATAAAATCATGCGTCGAGTAGTTGTAACCAATCAAAAACAAAACTAATTCAGCAATTTTCAAGTGTTTTTGTTTGAATTTTCAAGTTTGAATTAAAAAATCAATATTGTTGCTCAGACGTCATAAATATTTTCGGAGTTTACATAATAATCTTAACAATTCTGAACTGAAAACTACAATAAAATTCATTTTGAATTTTTTTTGTAGCAAAATATAGTACAAGGTTATAGAGATGCTCACTTTTGGAGTTAAGCCGAAAAAAGCTTGTAGTTAATATAACAACCTACGATTATGATATCATTCATCAATCTTATACATGGAAAATGCATTTTTTCTAAATAATTTATTCTGTTTTAAAACTTAAGTATGTTTAATTACAAAAGGCACTAGATATGGCAATTTCCTTTAGAATAAGCCATTAAACAACTCTCTATGATGTTCCAGTGCCCTGCAATCTGAGTGAAACAAACGGAAAAAAGTACTGACGATGCAGAATATTGTGGTTTCAGCCACTTTTCTTGATTTTCAAGCAGTGTATTTTAATCGTTATTCAATCCAAGGGACAGTAAGTTTCTTATATAGGGGTTTTGGACAACGTGATTCTAATAGTGTACTTTATGTTTTGATCTGACTCCTTTTTTTAGAAGTTATGGGCTATTATATTTTTCACTCTAGGATGTAATCGTCTCTTCTAGGTTGCTAGCTACCACTGTAACCCGGAATAGCTGCCGCTGCAAATCGGAAATTTTTATTTCTGTTACTATTTGCTAAGGCTCGTTTTATACTGTAATAACACAAATTTTCAAAAAGGATTTAGCCCGAGCTTATTTGCAGGTAAACTTTTATTCATATTAAGAATAGCTTCCGTCCCCCCCCCCCGCACCGTAAAACAGGGGTGATATTATACTCCAATAAGAACTGATGTAATTGTCTATATGAAATAAACAGGTAAAATACCGTCCCTTCCTGCTATATATGAGCAATATCTTTCAAATGAGCCATTAAACATTTCAAATGAGCCATTGAACATCGCTTATAAATTCTGCTAACCCAATAGCCCCACCTGAGACACGGCACCAAAAGTGCAATTTTTAGTGCCATTTGGAACTTTCTGATGGTGGAATTTATATGAAGGACGTATATATGAGCAACATCTCTTATATTGGCTTTAAAAGATCTGTCCAAGATGTTCTGGTAGCCTACTAGTGCCAAACCCTTGAGAAATTAAGAAAAAAAATAGCCCATATTGAACCCAATCATGGGAAATGGCAGCACAATGCAAGGTAGTATTATAGATCAGCAGCTTTTGAGGAGAAAATGGCTTAATAAACTTAAAAAGAATTAGCATTAGATTCCTTATTTTATGCTCTTTCCATATATCACATTTCTGTTTCTGACAGTGCATCTTATCTTCCCTTAATGATCCTGGATACATCCGTAAGATAGCCTATATAAAACTGCTACATTGCCAAAGAAATTAAATTAAAGTCTTTATTTTGTCTCTATGATCCAAAATCTTTTTCATTTTAGAAGATGTAGTGAAACTAGATCAAACTATCTATTTGAATGTACCAAAGTAGGTTAGATCCTAATCTAAATTATGTAAAAAATGATTCTATTTTAAAAACTGTTATGTTTTTAATTACACAATGCACTAGATGTAGCAAGTTTCTTCAAAATGAGCCATTAGACATAACCTGAACCATTAATAATAATCTGATTATAAACATGAAATCTTTGAAAGGGTAAGGGACGAACCTCAAAGAATCGGGTAGCTAACTAAGTCCAATGTGTGCAATGGTTTGTTTTTCTAATGATCGTTCTTTAATATAAAATAAAGCACAACGTTATAGAGATAAGCACTTTAGGAGTCGAGCAAAAAAAAAAATTGGCTCCAGAAGGCATGCGTATGTTAATAACATTTGCTACTACAAAACTATAGAAAAAGGCAGTTTTTCGTAGAAAATGATTTTGTTTTTGCAGTCATTTTTGTTAATTATGGTTTATGGTTATGATTTGTTTAAAGGTTTGTTATGATTTGTTAGAGGAAACTGTTTGAGGAAATTAGAATTTGTTAGAGGAATTTAGAACCGCTTTGTTTGAAATCCCTATATAGGAAACTTACCGTCCCTTGGTTTGAACAAAATGTAATATAGAGCGAACTTTTACCCTTATAGCATAATAAAAGAACAGACTAAACCAAATGGTGTTGTGTGTTATCAAAAAGTTCGTGGTAACGAACGGTATAATAAGAGCGACTCGTCTCAATTGTAAGCGAAACTCTAAAAAAACGGAATCAATAGATGCATCAAAAGAGTTTGATTTTTATGCTGATTTTAAATATATAAGTTTCATGAAGTTTACTAAAATCTATCAAAAGTTAAGAGCCTGAGAAAATTTGCCTTATTTTCCAAAAAGGGAGAAACAACCCCTAAGAGTCATAGAATCTTAATTAAAATCACACCATCGGATTCAGCGTATCAGAAAAACCTTACTATAAAGGTTTCAAGCTCCTATATGCAAAAATGTGGATTTTTGTATTTTTGTATTTTGTGATCTTTGGAGCAGAATTCCAACACACTATCCACTGCGTTGCGTAAGCTTTCAAGAAAAAATTTTGAAATAGTTTATGTTTTATATTATTACATTAAAAGACGATCATTGGAATAACAAGCTATTGCATACATCGGACTTAAATAGCTACTTGATTGTTTGAGGTTCGTCTCTTACTATTTCAAAGAAGAAAAAGCAGTAGGCTTTTCCTGTTTGTTTTTACATTAAAGAAAAAACTGTAGCCCATAGCAACTGAGGTATCGGAAGGAACTATTATATTGATGATGATTAAACATTATATAGATGATTATTTTAATGATAGTCGTTAATTATATTACAAGAAACTTATTCGAATAACAAACCATTGTATACATTGGACTGAATTAGCTACTTGATTCTTTGAGGTTCATCTCTTACTATTTAAAAGAAGGAAAAGCCTTAGGACTTTTCCTGTTTATAATTATACAGCATAGAACTAACCCCAGTTACAACTGACTTTATCATACATTTTTACTTTAACGCCATTTATATAGCTGTAATCCACTATTATTGCGTCATTCATTATTTTGCATGTGATACATATATGATCGATATAGTTTATCATTAATGATGTTAGTCAAGTAGTTATTAATAAAAGTTTTGTTTAGACTTTAACTTGACATTTATGTAAAAAATGTCTGTGGCAGGAATTGAACCTTCGATTAAAGCAAGGACTCAACTGCAGCCAATAGTAACTGAAGTAACAAATAAATCTAACAGTTCGTGGTAACGAACTGTATAGTAACAGTGACTCGTCTCATTAGTAACCAAAACTCTAAAAACGGAACTTCAGTATCAGTAGATACATCAAAAAAATTAGGTTTTTATGCTGATTTTAAATATATAAGTTTCATCAAGTTTACTTTTACCCATCAAAAGTTACGAGCCTGGGAGAATTTGCCCTATTTTCGAAAAAAAAGAGAAAAAGACTCCTCAAAAGTCATAGAATCTTAATGAAAATCACACCATCAGTTTCAAAGTATCAGAAAACCTTATTGTAGAAGTTTCAAGATCTTATCTAAAAAAATATGGAATTTTGTATTTTTTGCCAGAAGAAAGGTCACGGATACGTGTTTGTTTGCCTTTTTTTACCAGGGGTTATTTTATCGACATTGGATTTAATATAGAATTTAATATAACTAAATTTAAAAATAATTTGTTTTAATAGATGGGAGAGGGGGGGGGCAGGGGGACGCTAAATATAATGCAAATTTAAAGGGTACTAAGGGTGTACAACGACTCTCTCGACATGGGCTTGGAGTGTTTAAAAAAGTCCGAACTTGTAGCAGGGTGCCGACCCCTGCAAAGGAAAGCTAATAAGACAATGTTGGACGATTGGGCAGTTGATGGCGGTGGCGAGGGGTCTGAATTTTCGAAAGTAGATTTTAGTTGTTTAAAAGGGCAGTATCCAGTAACACTCAAGGGGATTGCCATTTTTGAAAGGGCGAATGAACATTTAAAAGTTGGGGTTACAGTTTTATAATTTGACGAAGAGTATGAAGAAGGGGAACTTATTGATGAAAAAGTGGTAATATGTTCCGTAAGGGCATCGACCATTGAATCAGTTTTCAATTCCACATATTAGCAGGGTTTTAAGTAAGGGTAAAGGGGGGAAGGGTACTTGCTATTACTGCCCAATGTGTATCAAGATTTCTTACAGAATTAAAATTAAAAATCATTTGAGACACTGCAAGAGTCATGGATACCAGTCTGTGGAAACGGTTTTAGGGGACAATGCCACCTTGCGGTTCAAAAGCTTTCAGAAGACGCTATTGCAGATTAACAATGTATCATTGGACATTGAAGCTGTGCTCACGGATGTTTCGGATTCGTCAAATTTGAATCGTGTGAAAAAACTTGAAACTATTGTAATCTGTTTTGCGTATGCACGAAGATATTCAAGTAATACCATGCAATTGGTAGATTTTATTGAGACGTTGGGTGGCGGGGATTGTGTTGATACAGCTATGGTTGCACTTATTCAAACAGCAAATAAGGCTATTTCATGGCTGCGCCATACACACTATCCAATGAACCTGTCACCAGAAGACGAGTTGACTATTAATTGGATATTTGTTGGGTTTGGAAGAAAAAAATTAATGAGGGGGATGCCAAAACCCGCGATCATGATAATTTATGACAGGAAATTTCATCAAGGGGAAGTAACTTTGGGGGTTTGCGCATAAATCGAGTAACGTAAAGGTTAGACAGCAATACTTTTTACCGGTTTACATGCAAAATTCCAACTATGATTTGAAATTCATATAACCAGCGTTGGCACGATTGCAGAAGGTGAAGTTATAGATGGTGCATGGGTAGATGGTTCTTTTTATCATAACATCATACCAAAATCATCTGAAAAGTTGCTAGGCTTAGAATTTAAATTGAAAGCAATTGATAACGGTAAAGCGTACTTGAATCAAATCCGTTCCCTTGATTCCTTTAGTGTCTTCCCCAAATCCCTAAGTCAACTCATTCCAGTACAGAAAAGTGATGATTTTAATAGTTTTCCCCTCCTCAAACAACATTTTCCAGATGAGGAACTGTATGATTTATTAACGTGTAAGGACATATACCCGTACGAATGCTACAGCTCCACCTCCAAGCTAAGTGAGGAAAAATTGCCGTCCATCGCAGAGTTTTATAATTCACTTCACGATCGTCAATGCACCACTCCCAATTATGAATTTTCCAAAAGGGTTTGGGCAAAAGGAGGGTGGGAAAATGGATAGGATTATTGTAATATGTAGCTGGCAAGTGATGTTTTGACGTTGTTGGATATTGTCTGTAAAACACGGATAAAATTCCTGAAGAATTTGGGTTTGATTTGGGGTATTATTTTTTCACTCCTCATCTGGTGATGGATTTAATTCTTAAAAGCAGTGGAAGGAAATAGGTCTGATCGCCGATGTGGATCAGCACCAGTTTGTAGAAAGATCCTTGAGGGGAAGGCATGTTTTCCATGGGGATCGTATCCTTGAAACCAACCTGACTGGGCAACGCACCAGTGAAAAGTCAGACGCCGTTTTCTTGAATATTAATTAAAGAAACTTTTTCCAGAAAATAAGTTTTTCAAAGAAAAGTAAAGAACACCATTGAACAAAAATGAGCAAAAATAAAATAAAATAACCTACCAAGCGTGAAACTACCACAAATCAGCATTTATAAATAAATGAAACCCAGAACGAACAGAAATTACAATAAATAACTGATTCAAACTCAAAAAGAGCAGAAATTAACATAAGTTGGGCTCAAAATCCCTATGCTTTCCCAAGGCCAGAGCATAATTTGCACTTTACTGAAAAAAAATATAAATGTTTTTACTTTTATAACTTTAATAAATCAAATATTATTAAGATTTTGATTACTAAATATCAGAAAATGTATATTAAACTGACAATGTACATTCGTTTGTATTTTTTTCAGTAAAGTGCAAATTATGTTCTGGCCTTGGGAAGGCATAGGGGTTTTGAGCCCAACTTATGTTAATTTCTACTCGTTTTGAGTTTGACTCGGTTATTTATTGTAATTCTTGCTCGTTTTGGGTTTCATTTATTTATCGATGCTGACTTGTTTCATCAGCACTTTCAATATTCAATAATGTATAAGCATCCATTTTGGCGTTGACTGTCCCACTTCCAGAAAGAAACTGACTCTCCATCAATAAAAAAGGCTTCTACCACCTGGGGAGGAATCTTTGGACATGTATAGGAGGAAATCACCTGGGAATTTTGCCTAGAAAGATGGGTGGCATTGGCTAGTAACAACATTTATTTTCAAGTATATCCAAAGCAGCAAACATAACCAACAAACATTAATCATAACCAACTAACATAACCAACTAACAAAATCCAGCAATAATAACCAACAACCAAGAAACATAACCAACATCCAACAAACATAACCAATAAACATAACCAAGAAACAATAATCATAGCCAACAGCTAACAAACATAACCAACAAGCATCAATCACATCCAGCAAACATAACCATCAAACATATCCAGCAACCAACAATCACATCCAACAAACATAACCAACAAACATAACCACCAAACATAACCAACATCCAACAAAACATAACCAACAAACATAACCAACATCCAACAAACATAACCAATATCCAACAAAACATAACCAACAAACATAACCAACATCCAACAAATCCATCAACCGACATCCCACAAATATAACCAACAAATGTTAATTTTTCTGTGTTAATTTTCGTATCTGACCGCTTGAATATATTATGCCCCTACTACTTTTGTAGTGATTTTTTTTCAATTCAAGCTTCATTTGCATATTCAATTTAAGTTTCAATCGTTTGAAGATTTATTTATTCATTTACATTAGTATCTTTTGTATGTTTGTTTGCAATTATTCTTTATTTAATTTCTGTTCGTTTTGAGTTTCATTTGTACTTCAATAGCAAAATATTTTTTTTCGTTTTAAGATTCATTTGCATATTCAATTTAAGTATTACTCGCTTTAAGATTTATTTATGAATTTATATTATTGCTTGTTGTATGATTTTTTTGCTGTGATTGTTTATTTAGTTTCTGTTCGTTTTGAGTTTCATTTATTCGCTAATACTAATTGCTGGTTGTTTTCAGTTTGAATTAAATAACAAAAAAGACAAATTTTTTAACTGAAAGTAAGGACCGACTTTAAAAATTAAAACGAATAGAAATTATTCCGTATATGAAAGTGGCTGTCCTCTCCTCAACGCCTCGCTCTTTATGCTAAAGGTTTTTGTTGTTTTGAAAAATAAAGTTGTCAGACAGAGTCAAACTTTAGCTTAAAGAGCAAGGCGTTGAGGAGGGGACAGCCCTTTTCATATACGGAATAATTTCTGTTCGTTTTAAGTTTTAATGTCGCTCCTTACTTTTAGTTAATAAAGACTTTTTTTTTTATTTAATTTCTGAACGTTTGTGAATTAATGCAACTTTGATTTTGGGTCACCGTACATGAATAGTTAAAATGAAATTTGTATATTAATTTTTTTTTTTTCGCTAAATGGCTCTCGAAATTTTGTTCTGACATAACTTACAAATTCGCTTGCGTAACGAACTTCTATATTCGTATATTTTTAATATATATATATATATATTAGGAAGTTCGCCCCCTATTCAATACCTTGCTCTTTACGCTAAAATTCGAATTTTGTCTGAATCACAAACTCCTTAATCACGAAGGCCGGTTTATTAGTATAGATAGTTCTTTTGACAGTAGTAAGAAAACTGTAGCATAAAGAGCGAGGTGTTGACTAGGGTGTGAACCCTCTTATATACGTAATACTTTCTGTTCGTTTTAAGTTTTAGCCTGATGTTGCTCCTTACTTTCAGTTGAAAAAACTTGTTTTTTTATTTAATTTCTGATCGTTTTTTTAAATAGTGCTTGGAAATCTGGCATCCCCTTCATAGAAATGCCCCTCCCCCCAGTAAAACCTCCTCCATGGAAAGATCCTCCCCCGCAGCCCCCTTCTCCGACCCCAGTCCCAACCAGAAAAAATCCCTCCTGAAAACTTCGGTATACTTCCCATTAACCAATACTATATGTAAACAATGGGCAAAGTTCATATTTTCTAGCCTTTCCCCCGGAAACTGTGGGTAATTAAGTCATTCTCAAAGACATTTTCGTTAAATTTTGGATTATGCTGGACAAAATGGCTATCTCAAAATTTTGATTGGGTGACTTTGGGAAAAAAAATGAGGATTGGAGGGGTCCTGGTTGCCCTCCATTTTTTGGTCACTTAAAAAGGGCACTAGAAATTTTGAATTCCGTTCGAGCGAGCCCTTCTGCGATATTCTAGGACCATTGGTTTGAAAACAATCACCCCTGAAAAAAAAAAAAAAAACACGCATCCGTGATCTTTCTGCTGGCAAAAAATACAAAATTCCACATTTTTATAGATAGGAGCTTGAAATTTTTAGTAGGGTTCTCTGATACGCTGAATCTGATGATGTAATTTTCATTAAAGTTCCATGACTTTTAGGGGGTGTTTCCCCCTTTTTTCAAAAATAAGGTAAATTTTCTCAGGCGCGTAACTTTTGATGGGTAAAGCTAAACTTGATGAAACTTATATATTTGAAATCAGCATAAACATCTGATTCTTATGATGTATCTATTGGTATCAAAATTCCGTTTCTTAGAGTTTCTGTTACTATTGAGCCGGGTCGCTCCTTACTTACAGTTTGTTACCATGAACTGTTTGATTTTAACAGGTATTTGTATGTGCTGATCTTAAATTTAAAATGGCCTTTACTTTTCTTTGAAAAACTTCTTTTTCGGAAAGTTTTTTTAATTAATACTTAGACAGCACTATTGCGCTGCCAATGATTTTCGTTTCGGCTTTATGTAGCCCGCTGATATCAACACTATTTATTAATATAAATCGGCGAACCCACAAACAAATATATTTAATAAAAAAATCATAAAAAACATTTCTAAGAATTACGTATATTAAAAGTTTACTGCAACAAATTAAATCTTATAGAGTCAAAATACATTCAAAATTACGAACAAATGTATAACGCGATACCAAGGGCTATTAGAAGAGAGCTTGTTTCAATTATGAGATTAAACACCCTCTGCTAGGCGTGAGGATTTAGATAAGTGGAGAGGGGATATATATTGCAGCATTAGTAGTGAATGGGACTAAAAAATCCTAGTGTAGCCTGTGTGACACTCACCTTCGCCCACCTGAAAGCTTGTTTATGATATACTACTGTCATCTGCAGCAGCTCATTGCTGATAATTTTAGTAAAAGCCAAGCACCAGCGCTTATACTTATGAATGCTTAATGTTTGTTTATTGTTTATAATGTGTCGCGTAATGTTCTTAAATTCACCAAGCAGTGTGTTTGTTAAATAGTCACTTTTATTCACTACCGCTTGAAAAGCATCTACTTAGACAGTACCCCCTCTTGGCCCTCCAACAAAATACTGTAGCTACGCCCCTGTCTCTTGCATTCATAATTCTTTAAGTAAAGCAACATAAAACTTTACCATGAAAAGTAGGGAGTTGAGGAAAAAGCCAGTATACATGGAATAATTTATATTCCTTTCAAGTGTTAACGGTAGGCTACTCTATACGTTCACTTATAGAACTTTTTATAAAAATTCATTTCACTTCAGATGAGAGTGACTATCATTATTTTGTTTCTTGATGAAATCAGTAACTTCTATTACTCAAGGCTATATAAAGGATTTGACCCCTTCCCGAAGTTTCTGTCTAACCCGTAAAAACGTAGCAAAAATGAATGTAAACGAAATTTTGTCCCATTTACAAGAAATTTGTTTCTTTGATTTTGATGACATCGTAGAGGAGGAGGGGATTATTTTGTCGCGGGCAAAGTAATGGGCTACCTATTCTTGGTAGCCCTAAGATATGTACTGTTTGAGGTGTTATTTATGCTATCTTTTTCGTTTCGATCCAAAATGTGAATTAGACTTACTAAAATTTTTGTTGGTTGTTTTCGGATAAAGCAGTATTTGTCTATGATAATATTTTCTAAACACTAATATTTTCAACAGTATTACCTACTTCATTCTTATCATGATTTGGATATTTGGAAGGGGGGGGGAGCTTTCTTCTAAAACAAGGACCATGAAAGGGTTAAACATATAAGCTCATCGTGTGTGAGCCAAATATGCCGGCCTCTCCAACCAGTGAATGTTTACCGTCAAAGGTTTGTTGTATTTGCTATCTTGAGAAAACAAATTACTTGACTAGCAACCTGAATGTAGTTCCTAAAACACAAGATCCTGTTTGATTGAATCACTCTCTCTTCGTAAAACCTGAAATTTCTAATCAAACTACACAAAATATCACTATTCAGTTTTAGTGTGATTGCTAATGTGGCGCGAAGTATTAATTGTTGTATTTAGCTCTTTTTGGGTGGGGCTACCTGAACCCATTCCTGAAGAGAAAACGGCGAGAGTGTCCTATAATGGATATAAGCTCCTACGCACTGACTTAGCATCAGATATTCTGCAAAACCTGGAAAAAGAATATGGTAAGGAGATACCTACGTTTCAACTTAAAAGTATCTGTGAATAGACTGAATTTTTTAGCAGCCTTAATAATATCGAACTGAATTAAGTTTATCTTAGAAAAGTCATATGTAATTTCTGCGAAAGAGAAAAGCCGTAATTAGCTTATAAAGTTTTTTTTATAGAAATGGTAAGATGGGTATAAACTGTGATGGATGTAAGCTTCTACGTTAGGTAATCTCCTATGTTAGGTAAGCCCCTACTTTAGGTAAACTTCTGTGAAATTACCTAACGTCAGAAATTCTGGAAAATTCTGGAAAAAAACACAGTAAGCAGAAATTTCGTTTCAACTTAGTCTATGTATGAAGTGAACATCTTGCCAATTTTGGACTTTGTGGACTTTATCATAGAAAAGTCACACATCATCATCCGCCAAAACAAAAGGGTAGAATTAATATTTACAGTTTCATCTGGGAGAAAGGCGGTTAAGGTAGGAAGCAAGGCTATTAGCTGGTTTGGCGTCAAATAAGGAGTTAAACAGGGTTGTGTCTCATCCTTGTTTATATGGATTGTTTTGATGGACTTTATCCTATGAAAAAAACATGGAAAAACGTCCGGTAAGCAGACACATTGTTTTAACTTAGTATATCTATGAAGAGATTGTATCTTTGGACATCTTACCGGTTTTGGACTACGGTGACTTTATCATAGAAAAGTCACACATCATCATCCGCCAAAACAAAAGGGTAGAATTAATATTTACAATTTCTTCTGGGAGAAAGGAGGTTAAGGTAGGAAGCAAGGCTATTAGCTGGTTTGGCGTCAAATAAGGAGTTTAAACAGGGTTGTGTCTTATCCTTGTTTATATGGATTGTTTTGATGGACTTTATCCTATGAAAAAAACATGGAAAACGTCCGGTAAGCAGACACATTGTTTTAACTTAGTGTATCTATGAAGAGATTGTATCTTTAGACATCTTACCGGTTTTGGACTACGGTGACTTTATCATAGAAAAGTCACACATCATCATCCGCCAAAACAAAAGGGTAGAATTAATATTTACAATTTCTTCTGGGAGAAAGGCGGTTAAGGTAGGAAGCAAGGCTATTAGCTGGTTTGGCGTCAAATAAGGAGTTAAACAGGGTTGTGTCTTATCCTTGTTTATATGGATTGTTTTGATGGACTTTATCCTATGAAAAAAAACATGGAAAAACGTCCGGTAAGCAGACACATTGTTTTAACTTAGTGTATCTATGAAGAGATTGTATCTTCAGACATCTTACCGGTTTTGGACTACGGTGACTTTATCATAGAAAAGTCACACATCATCGTCGACCAAAACAAAAGTGTAGAATTGATTTTTAAAGTTCTTCTGGGAGAGAGGCATAAAGAGCATAAGCTTTAATGAAGATACTCTCCTTGTATGGTATGTCAAATGCTATATATGTGAACAATTTTACTGTGGTTAAGGTAGGAAGTAATGCTAGTAGCTGGTTTCGCACCATAAAAGGAGCTAAAGAGGGTTATGTTCTATCCTTATTTTTATCGATTGTTTTGATGGACTTTATCCTATGGAACAAGGCAAAGGCATAAAATCGAGTGGGAAGGTAAAATTCTCCTAGACGTAGATTATGCGGGACGAGTAAGATATAAATATTAGCAAAATAAATGAGTATGTTTTGAGAGCTTAGGGTGCAAAAAATTAATGATAATTAATTAATGAGAGCACAGGGTGAATAGGTTTAAAAATTAATGATACAAAGAATAAGTCACTTAGACTAGGAATAAATGAAGTTGAAGGGGCGGTTATTGTGTAACAAGATAATCGATCAAGTTCATAGCCTTACTTAAATGGGTAATATTACTAGTAAATATAATGTAAATCAAGATTAAAATGTTGGAAGCTATGACAATGACAGGGGTGAAGCATCGTTCTGAAACGTGGGTGATTCGAAATGCGGATGAGGATTTTTAAATGTTTTCCAGGGGTGTTGTGTACCCTATTGACTGACTGTATGTAAAACAACAAGCTGTATGAAAAAATGTGTGTTTTTTCACTTTTCAGGGGTATAGTGAAGGAAAGGTTTAGATGGCTAAGACACATGTAAGAAGGATGACACATTGATAAGGACTATTCTACTTGGTTGCCCACCTGGGGTTAAACAAAAACCTGACCTCTCCTGAATGGGCTGGGAAAAGGTCACAGTGAAGGCTTTAAATGGAACTAGAACTTTATGGGAGAGTGTAGAGGGTGAAGCTTTCAATAGATTGAGTTAGAGAAGAAGCAACATCTGCTTTGCAGGACTCAAGTTGTTTGATGCTGCGGTGAAATGTTGATAGTAGCTGTAATAGTAGCATGATGGATATAAAGCTCTACGAGCTGAATAACATCATATGTTCTGGAAAACTTAGAAAAAAGAATACAGTAAGCAGATGCTTACGTATCAAATTTAAAGTATCTGTGACAAGATTGAATTTTTTAGCCACCTTATAAATATCAGACTGGATTGACTTTGTCTTAGAAAGTTACATATCATCGTTACCAAAGCGAAAGGTTGAATTGATGGGGGGATCGGGATAAGCTATGATGGATATAAAGTCCTAAAAGGGTAGAATATATCTATTCAAATAAGTGGGGACAGGTACCTTAGCACCTATCCAAAGCTATTCTGAGTAGAGTTGCCACTAGGTGAAAAATCACTAGATTCTTGAAACAATCGCTAGATCAGCCAAAAAAAATCACTAGAATCTTGGATAAACTACTAAATCACAAAATTGAAATTACAAATTATCTGCTTCAACGGGCAACACACTTTGTCTTTTGAAATCACCGGGTTTTGTTTGTTTTTTGGCTTTTATGAATATGACTATATTTTAGCACGTTCAACACAGGGGTACTACCGGGGGGGGGGGATGCATCTCCCTCCTTAGATTCAGAAAAAACCTTTATTCTGGTGTTTTACGTTTTTCTAAGGCAAATCATGAATTACAAAAAAATCCTTCCCAACCCCCTTTTTCTTTACTTAATTGGCACCCTTGGCTTATATCATCAATGTGAACCATGGGTAGTGGTGGTCTAACCAACATATTTACTTTTTCTTTTTTAGATTATTTTTTTTGTTCAATGTAAAGCCCTTCAAATCAGAAACCATTTTCTTTTTACTCTAGTCGAGCTAGTAGACACTGGGGCACCTGCTAGGATTTTGGAAAATATATTTTAGAGTATTTCCATAGAAACATAATAATTCCACCCCCCTCCTAGATTTAAAAAATGTATTGGGCCAACCCCCAACAAAACTTCATGAATAGACGACATTGTGTATGTCTCTCAATAAGAACTACAGATGTCAGGGGTATATAATAGGTGTTAATCTCAGGTGTCAGTGGTGTATAATGGGTGCCAGTGTCAGGTGTCAGTGGTGTATAATGATGATAATTTCTGTTTTATCGACTTTTAATTGCTGTCTTTTGAGATCCTGGTAACCTGAGGCAGGATTTAAAAGTTTCTGCAAGTCATCATGACATTTTGCCACCAATGCGGTGTCATCTGCAAACAAAAGCGTTGAGGACACCATACTCCCTAGTTTTACTTTCGGGTTCTTCCTAATCTGGAAATAACCTAGCAAATCCTTAATAAATACAGAAAATAGCTTAGGTGATAGTGAGCTACCTTGCCTCAGACCTTTATTACTACAAAAAATCTTGAAAAAAATATTCTCCAAAACAGTTACACTATATTTTATCCCCTCATCCATGGATTGGAAAAGGATAACTATTTTAGTAGGTAATCCTAACTTAACCAAAACTAGTTGCATTAATAATCTATCATAGTTATCAAACGCTTTACGCAAATCTAAAAATCCTAGACACATATTATTTCTGCCCATTCTATACTTAGTAATTAAACTCTTCAAAATTGAAATTATACCTGCAGCCTCCCTGTTCTTTTTCCATTACTCTTTTTATCTACCCAACAACCCAATAACTATCTCAGTAGTAATCTAGGTGCTACTTTCAAGCGTATATTCAACCGTACATTCACGCTTACAATAATATACAGTGTGGTTTCACGTGGACATTGCAAAAAGCGACCAATCCTTTACCTATAAAGTGGCCAAACGCGTTTTGAGAGTATAGTCAAGGTTGTATAACACAACCGGACTGGATTTTTGAGGCACCACCCATTTTTAGGGCCAATCAGAGACAGCGGAGGTTATTCTATATACGGTAACTTGATTGGTGATTGGATTCAAATAAAAGGAGTGATTTTCATTGCAATTCATATTAGTAAGAGAATTGAATTCAGAGAGAATAGTTTATTTGAGAGGATATTAGTAGAGAAAATGAGTGGTGCATTTACACTATTAGAGATTGATGGTGGGGCAATATACGAGTACCAAATGTGGCTGTAGAAATAACCGCAGGCTGTAGACTATGCCTTGAATGGGACGATATGTATGCTAGATACGTGATATCATTAAGCAAATTTAAGCTGGAGGAGCAATTATGTTTTGCTGCGAAACTGAATATTGTGCATATAAATAGACTTCAGGCAGCATTAGATGCGCTAGTGAAACATATTGATGAGAACAAAATGCATCCGTGAATATTATTGTTGTAATTATGCTCAATAAAATTGTTTCTAAATCAAAGGTATTTTTCTTTCTATAGTAGACTAGCGTATATTTTTTAGATTAGAAAAAAATTCTGGTTAGTCTGAAGTTGGTTGTGAGAGTGTTAGGACTCTAAAAAATGGATAGATTTAAAAAAGAGCGAATCATGGGGAATCTAGTGCTTATGGAAAAACGTTTGATTCTAGATGATGATTTTCTAGAGCTGTCTATTCAAGGGAAGATATTTTCTCTGGGAATGCTTGTCGATATAATGAAAACTGATTCTCCGTCATTAGACTATTGTATGAAGCTTCTACGTCGTGGTCCAAATGCATTTACACAATTTATTGATATATTGATCACGATACGGCAAAATGATATTGTGGATATGCTTTTAAACACTAGTTTAGAAATTTAGGACTTTTTTCTTTTTCATGAGAAAGATGGTGTTCAAGGATGATTTACTCTTCTCTCTCTCTCTCTCTCTCTCGCTCTATCCCAGTCAATTTGTTGTTGTTGCTAGCTCAGTTTCATTGTGGCAGTGAGAGTGTCAACACATGAAAAAATGTTCCATACATGCCCACTATGTATGTACACACTGGGCAGCTGGTCATCATGTGAGAATTGCACAATGATTAATGAGTATGATGAAAAGTGTAGATTATGCAACCCGTGTAATTTGCATAAAGGATATGCTATACAAATTAAAGGTTGTAATTCCTGTCTTGAAGAGGTGTGTGACCCTCATCCTAGACTGCACCTATGCTCGAATTGCCACTATGATAAATGTAATCAATGGGAGAATACATATCCCGGTATGATTGGAAAGAATCCTCAGCGTGATTTTAGTTTATTGCTACGAGATTGGTATCGTCGGGGTTTTAGATTGTTCCGGGAGGAGGAGCCGGGTCAGTGATTCATTTGTTGGAACAACAAAAGAATATGGTTTCTACATCATCGTTGTGAAGACAATGAGTGTTATGATTATAAGCCCACTGATTTTTATTTGGCTTTGGCAGAATGTGATTCGCCACTTGAGGACACTGTTTGTGACATTGCTTCAAATAAGCAAATTGAAACATGTGAATTCTGTAGAATGAATGAGAATAGTATCATTGACTATACAAAGAGATATGACAAAGAGTGAAGTTACACTCTATTGTAGAAAATGTGACCCTGACATTGCAGTACATAAGGATCAGTATACTGTGAATTCAGATAATCTACCTGCATTAGTTGTTGTCGACAAATACCTATACCTAGTAGAAGATGAAATCTAAAGAGTAGAAAAGTTGTTTTTATCATGTATATACATTTTTTTCATTTATTAATAAACAAATTCACATACATTTTTAGAACATTTTATTCGTAGGGAACTAAAATCAATATTAAATACGCTTGTAAGTATATTTTCCACTAAAAAGTCGTTCAATCGAGGTAAGTCAACTTAGATGTCGAGAAACTGCTTGTAGGTATAGCCACGACATCTGAACATGAAAAAGAGTAGTGCATGAAAGTCATATGTCTTAGTCGATAAATCCTGTACTCTTCGTTGATTTTGAATAATAGTTTTCCCACTGCTTTCAATAAAGTTGCTGATGTATGGAGTATAGAATTTATACGATAGGCCAAGAGGATAAAAAAATTCAATATTCTTTGCTGTTTGAAAGATGCATAGCCTATGGCCGGTCTTCAAAGTCGATGGACTGCTATTAATAATGATTAGGGTATTGTTAACACTTGGAATTTTTTCAATGAAGTCCCATGGTATACGATAGGACTTGTACTGGGACATGTATGGATCCATACTAAATACGTTGATTATTTGGTTTGTGTTCAAGGTGCTAGGTCTAGTAGAACACTGCCGTTGGGATGTGATTTCCCAATAGGTTTCAAATTGACTCAATGATATTAGCGTCATACTCTCAGTCAAAGCATCGGCAAATGTACACTCTAAACGTACATTTTCTGTTCGTACTATGCTCATATCCTGAGTCCCCGACAAGTCAAAAACAATTACCCCATGATTTTTTGAAAACATTGAATCGGTTATTCCATTTTCAAATAGTTGAGAGTCATGATCTAGGGATTGCATGGTCAACTCGTACAGAGTTCTATAGGATTTTTGTCAAATGATAGAGTGTACAGTGGAATACCATTCACTTTGCACACAAGGCTAGATAGACCAAAAAAATTAAAATCGTGGGGGGATTCAGTCCAGGATCCAACGGCACTGCCACTCTTCACAAAGGCCAAAGCCAATTTTGATGGGATTTCTCCATTGATAAATAATGAATCGCTATAGCTACGAGAGCCGGTAGCAATGTGACGTTGATTGGTGATCGTATGGGGGACAAGAAGTTTAATGTTGTTGCCATTGGCTCTTAGCTTTTCCACTTCCAATGCAACAGAGCTCATAACCTGTTGTTTTCGGACGTGGAGAATTGCCGATGTGATAATGACATTTGCATCGGGTGCTGCAGGAAGTGTTTTTCTCAAAATGAAATTCGATGGGGTCAGTTGCAACTTTATGTCAATCTTGACATTGGGGGGTAGCCATTGGGATATATTGAATATCTCATGATTTAATTTTCGAACCAGATGATAGTCCTGGGTCACTGCAGTAGTCAACTCGGCGTCAGTATCAACACCTGATCGATATTCATAGCTCAATGATTGTCCTCTAAACTCCTTGTATGCCTTTGGTGTCATCATCATAAGTTGTATGTAGCTTGCATATTTGGATAAATTATTGCTAGTGCTCACCAATGTGCCATTAATAAATACATTAATATGTTTGAACAGATTGTGTAGACTACAGTTTTCGTAGGAGAGAACATCGGCAACAGTTGGAGTTGTATTATCTGACTTTTTCTTCACCACAACATTTAAATCAATAAATGTTGATGACAAATCAATGATATAGTCTTCATTGGAAAATATTTGAAAGTGTATATTTTCCGAGAGGGGTTGTTGGGGTTAAAATTGTTCATAGTAGCCATACTTGACACTGACATCAACATTTTGAGCATTGAATAGATTCAATGAGGAACTGATTGATGGATATGATTCCTTGTGGGGGAGATAAGTCATCTTAAGAGAAGAAATCCTTCTTTGATCTAACAGTCTTTTTCTTTTTCTTCTTCTGCTTATTGGTCTTCCTTGTTTTATTCCTCAAAGTCCTTGTTGATGTCCTTCGCTTCCCACCTGGGTAGAGACTGATAAGTGAATGACGCGCACGCCTCCTTTTCAATCCCTCCCCATTTTGCCGAGATCTTAATTGCTCACCAACGGCTCTTGCTGAAGATCTAATATTTTCCTCAACACTCTCCTTGAAATTCTTGCCCGACCCCCAGACCTGTAGTGTTGAGGCAGCAAAATTTGATGCAGCAGGTGCAAGATATTTTCTGGCAAGGGGTAGTACAGAACGAAATAGCCTAGCAAACCAACTACCAAGACCATAGCCAGACATTGTAGTACGCCCCTTGTAGTAGTCCAATCCATTGCCTATTTGACGTGGACTCAGAGCACCAACATAGCAATCGATATCAGGACACACAAATGGAATTCTTCTATTGTTCATTTTAGGTGATTGTGTCGCCGACAATGGGTCGAAAATGACATGTAATCACTGCTAAGCCTTTTGTTATTGCTAGAGGATCACCCAATTCACTTCTTAGTGTTAACTGAAAGAGTTCCAAATACGAAGTGTTTACAGGAACATAATGAAGATGATTTATATTATAGTGATGAACAAGTTCATGAGTTGTTTTTCGTTCAAGAACACGTAGGAGGGGGACATTTGAATTACCAACTCTCGATGTTTCCACAAAGGATGCATAGAGAAATATGCAAGAGTCCGAGGTGAAACCAGGTGGATAATCAGCAAAAATAACTTGATCCATCCCGTAAAAGGGGCCAGCATGTTTCCCATTGATAATATTCTGTTTAAAGCCAAATACATCTCTCAGATTACCATTGAGAATAATTATTTCAGTGTCAACAGGTGAGGTAATGTAAATCCTATCGTGTTCCAATGAATAATTAAAATGGAATGTACCATTCCTACGATATGAGATTTTTCTATTGATTGTACGACACAAATCTGTCATATTATCGTATTCAATATATTTCAATTTAACATGTGGATATTCGCTAGATTTAAGTGCTTCAACCCATTCATAGTCGACAAAAAGTGACCAATCGAATGGTATAACTTTTATATCATACACACGATCCTTTCTCAGGATGCGATAGGTATTTTTGAGAATACAGTCGACAAGAGCCACTTCATATGCACCGTCAAATTTGATGGTGGGGGAGAGTTTTGGCCAAAAATCACTTGTCTTATTCAAGTCATTGTAGAGAGGATCGAAAACATTGGACTTAAATGTTTTATAGAAATCATTGGGCATTGTCAATATCTTCAACAACGATCCAAGAATCAAAATCAGAGTTGTATCCTAGCCACCGAACAAGTAACTGTTTCCTATCCCTGCGAGTACGAGTCTTTAATATCTTTTCAATCTGATAGATTTCACTATTATTTTTAACCTTTTGTTGTTCATAGTCATAAAAGCCGCCGAGAATCTCTTCATCTTTGGTATCGCGCAAACGACAAGTTGTGGGTTTATTGTCTAGGATTTTTGCCACTTTAAAAAGTTCTGTGGACCACAAGTAATTCCCCTTTTCAAAAATATTAGTTGTTCAATTAATTCGAACAGTATCTCCAACATTGAATTTATTTTTCTTCTTGACAATCGTTTCATTGGAATATTGTTTAAGAAAGGTTTCAATTGTATCATGATCAGAATGATGAACTTCCGTTGGGGTTGAGTTGGACAATGATCGATGAGGTCGTTGATTATAGATCAACATGATTTTATCTAAATCATGTATAAAAGCCGGTTTTTTTTTCAATGCATAATATCTTGAAATTAAGAGTCGAATAGTTCTTATCAATTTTTCGGCCAATTCAGCCTTTATAGGACTATGACTATTATAGAGCAGTGTACTATATTTTACTAGTACTTTTGCTACATGGGGATTAACAAATTCACTACCGCGATCCGTTTGAATTTTTTATACGAATCTTGTTCGAGAATACTTTCTATAGCCTGAGCAACTTCAACGCCTCTCTTCGAGCGCAATGGAATTGCATATGCATAACGACTATAAACACTGATTGCAAGTAGAATGTACTTGTACGGTGTATTGTGACGTTGTTGAATCTCATCTAGATTTAAGAGATCTGCTTGCATTATATGCAATGGGAAAAGGTTTTAATTTTTCGATAATGATTAGCACGAAGTCTATGATTTCTATGTAGAGTGTAACTTGATTCATTTTGTAGATAGTCTTGTACACTTTTAGTGTGAACACCAGTGACTTTGTAAAGAGTGATGGGGGAACTTAAAAACCCCGCTTCACCAATATTTTCATAGACAACTTTCAGAACTTCAACCATTTTGAACGTAAACACGTAGTGTCACGTCCGCTACCCTTTTGTATACTAGTTGTGGTTGGTGATGGGGGTGATGGTGACATGATACGTTTTCGCTTTTGTCTAGCTATCAATGGTGTGATCCTCTTTATTGTCAAGTTTCCACTAGGTGTGCTAGTATTTTCCAAGATTGATTTAAAATCTTCTTCTTCTTCTTCCTCTTCATATTTTAATGATGTTGTTGATGATGATGCATGTTCATTTAATTTTTTTAGAATTTGTCTATTGCTATTAAGACTTTTGGGGAAGTTTAATGTATTTAGAAAGTTGTATAGATGAGTGTCAAATGATAATAGTCCTTTACGATTTGTAAGCATATCATAATCAAGAAGATTATAGCTCTTGCCCTGAATTATAATCCCTTTCCCATTGCCATCAACTTGAATATGATCTTGACCACTTTCCTTGAGATAAGTTAGGAGTCGTTTACTTTGTTCACGATATGTGTGGGGCATTAGATTTCCAATTTTCAATACAATTGAATTCAATTCCTCCTTCGTTAATTGTGTTCCAGCAGCAGCAGCAGCAGCAGCAGAATCCTGAGGAGATGATTCTTTTTTGGGATCAATACCCTTGGCCTTCGCACGATAGGGCTTATGTTTGTCCACTCGGCAAAGTGCATCTTGAAGTAAAAGAAGTTTTTTATCATCCTCAATATTCTCGTTGTCAATGAATTTACTCAGATTGTTCTCAAAGTGTTCCACGGGTGAAAGAGCGAGTTCTATTGGAGTCAATTTATAGGGTTTTGCCATTCTCTCTAGAGAAAACTGTTCACAAGTCCTGCAATTATTGGCAGTAAAAGCGTGAAAAGCTACCGCCCGCCTGAAGAAGTCGTTTCTTTTTAAAATTCTTTCCTTTCTTTTTAGAGGTCAATTTACGTACAATGGAACGATGTTGCTTTGCCTGTTGCTTAACTACTTCTGGCAGTTGAACATTACCCTCGGTCAAATTTAAACAAAGTTCAGATATTAGATTAATGAAATCATTGTCAATACCACGTTTGAGTATGGCTTTCCTAAGCGAGGGTTTTGAAGTGCTTAGAACTGAAAATAAATGTCTATTTTCATGTGGTTTCTTCAATGTCATGATAGCAACTAATAGGTCTCTTTACTGTTCACGGGGAGATGTACTGTAATTTCATTGTCAAAAATATCTGTGACTACACGCAGATCCTCGGGTGTATTTTGATTAAGATCCAATAGGATACAGCCGTAGGGTTTATTAGTTGCCTGATTGTATGCTGAGAGCAGAAATTTAGGGGCGCCGGGGTATATTTGTTTATTGAGAGTTATTAGCGAGCTAGAGTCACGAACAACTCTGTAGATGATATAGTAGGTGCAGTTCAATGCAAGTGTTCGCATTTATTTGCTCTCATGAAAGAGATTGTGTAGAACCAGAGTAACGGAAATCTGTTCATGAAGAGAGCGAACAGTGAACAGTTTCAGCATTTCCTGAGACCATTGTTCAATAGATTCAGCCAGATCGTCAATAATCAGCCAAGAGCTTGGTTCAATAATGCTGAAAACATCAAGTCCCTTTAATTGTATCTGCACCAACCCTGTCGTGGCAATCGCTTTTATTTTATCGTATGACTCCTGCCAAATACTGTAACAATAGTAGATTTTTTTCGACTTTCCCACAAACATTTTATCGCAATTTTTAATTATTTTAGTTAAGAGTGTTGTTTTGCCTGACATTGATGGCCCACACAGAAACGATCTGAATGGTGTTTTAAATTGATTCCCTTCAGCAGTTCACCTAGACAACTAACTGTAGACTATAGCTGTCTAATGACTAAATAATTTCCCTATTACTACTCCGTTCAAGAATAATAATAAGAAGACGAATAAAGAATCATATTTTCTTTTATTATACACACATAAAAAAGTAACAACACTTTACAAATACTACATTGAAAAAAAAGCACATTAAACATGAAAAAATACACTTTTTTAATTTATTTATAATAAAAAAACAACATTTACATAGGCACTAGAAAAAAAAACACTTTAATAAATATATTTTTTATATTTATTTATAAAAAATACAACATTTATTAGAATATGCACACACACACACACACACACACACACTTAAAATAATATCACTTTTATTTACAGCATTTGGAATGGGGTCCCCCCGGGGGCGGCCGCTGCGGCGGCCGGGAAGCGGAGGCTCGCTGCGGCGGGCCGGGAAGCACCGTGGGAAGCGCCGCGGTCCGGGAAGCGGGGCCCGCTGTGGCGGGCCGGGGGTGGGCATTAAATAATGGAAATTTGATCTGCCTTGCACACACATTGAAAATTGTTTGTGATAAAAAAAAAGAATTTAAAAACACCCATTACCCAAAAAAACCCTCCCGCCCAATTTGTACTTTTTTTTAATGAATTTAAGTTAATTTTTGTAGACAGAGTTGTTTTCTGTACTCTACACATTCAACTCGGTCTGAAATTAAATAATGACCGTGTGGTAGTACCTTCACACCATCCTCAAGTACATAGACTTTGTCTGATATGGCCGACATGGCGTTTTTCTCAACTCTAACTGTGTGGTTTTTAAATTGTAAAGAGCGAATCGCCATGACTTTCGCTCTTGGAACTAAACTACGTTCCACACAGTTTCTATACACACTCATGTCTAAATTATTTTTACAAAGTGTGTAGGTACCCCATTGCAAACTTGTTTGATATCCTTGTTGTGCGTTTCCACACAGTATACCTTCGGTCCAGGAAACACACCACTGGATATCAGATCACTACCCGTTTCAGATTTTAACATTAACAATTGATTTGGGGCCTGGCGTTTCACTAGCTCTGGGTAGAGAGATTCATCCCAATTAGTGTAGTCTATTCGAGAGCTAATGTACTCGCCATTTTCTAAATCATTCAATAGATTTTCAGTTTTGACTTTTAACATTAGTGAATCAGTGTCCCCGTAATACACTTGAACTTGTCCCTCAATCGGCCACTGTACCTTGCATACATTATAATAAAATGACAACATGAGTTTCTTAGATATTTCAGTTATTGCACTCCCGCCTGCAATATTTTTATTTAAAACAAAGTTTCTTTTCTTGCAATGCAGGAGCACCATATTAGAGTATATGATTGTGAACGATGTGAAGTTTGGATCCGCAATGATTCGAGCACAATCTTTGGGATTGGTTACAATGTCACATCGACTTCTGTTTCGTACGCTTTCGCACATTTTACCGAAAGCTGAGTTCAAAATAAGTTTATAAACTTCTTTTTCAACTTTCGTTTTCCCTTGTGAACGCTTACTGACAAAGGTGTCAATAAACGTTTTCATGTAAGGCTTTTGATCAAATTGGAGGGCTCTATGAATCTTTGTGACCTTGAAACCATTGGACACCATCCATTTCAATAGCACGTGATGAACAACGATATTCTGTTTCGGGTTGAGGTCGGCAATTAGTTTTTGTTTTGAAGGTACCCAGTGCATACTCCCATCCTCTACTAAAGATAAATTGTAGGGGCTCAGAGAGTCCCTACCCATCGGTCTATTTATGCACGGAAAAACAAAGTCTTTTACCAAGTCATGGATTTCCATGGGTATTTTACCGTCAATTTAAAAAAACTATCCCTGTGCCCCATTCTCCTCAACACTAGCAATGTCGGGGAAATTCAAAGCACACGGATTGTCAAGCCATTTATAATTGCCACACGGCAAACAGTTGTGAGACATTGCCGATGGGTAAAGAGAATTCATATCCAAAAAACTGCGTCCGACTTTTCATCGGTGTGTTGTCCGGTCGGATCAGTTTTCATGATACAGTCCCCGTGAAAAACATACCCACCCCTCATTGATCTCTCTACAAACTGATGCTGATCCACATCGGTGATCAGACCTATTTCTTCTTTGCTGATTTTAAGTATCAAATCCATCACCAGATGAGGAGTGGAAAAATAATAACCTAAATCCAACCCAAATTCCCCATAGATTTTATCCGTATTTTTGCACACAATGTCCAGAAGAGTGAGTACGTCACTGGCCAAGTATAGTTTACAATAATCCCACCCATTGTTACATCCGCCCTTTGCCCAAACCCTCTTAGCAAATTCATAGTCGCTAGTGGTGCACTCACTCTCAGTAAGAGAATTGTAAAAAGCTTCAATGGGCGGTAATGACACCTCATCTAGCCTTGAGCCAGAGTTGTAATAATCATATGGATATATACCGTTACACGTTAATAAATCAGTTTGAGGAGGGGGAAGCTATCAAAATTGTCACTTTTCTGTACCTGAATCAATTGACTTAAAGATTTGGGGAAGAAGCTAAAAGAGTCTAAAAAACGGATTTTATTCAGGCACGTGTTACCCTTGTCAACTGTTTTCCACATAAATTTTAGCAGCAGTAGCTTCTCCGATGATTTGGGTATGATATTATATGAAAAAGAACCATCTATCCATGCGTCATCTACAACTCCAACCTTGGCAATGCGGGCCAACGCCGGTAGAACAAACTTTAAGTCGTAATTGGAATTGTGTATAAAAACAGGTACGAAATATTGTTGTCTAACGTTTAAATTGCATGACTGATGGCTACCCCTCTAAAGTTACTCCCCCCGATGTAATTTCCTGCCACAAATGATCATGGTCGATTACCTTCCTCCTCCCCCCATTCCCAACACCATCATCAAATTCTCCCTTGCAAACCCAACACATTTTACGATTTTTAATAGCCGTTATGTCACCTGGTGGTAGGAGCATAGGATAGTTTGTGTAACGAAGGCGCGAAATTGCACCGTTCACTGTTTTGATTAGACTGACCAATGCCGAGCGCATGCAGTCTTCACTGTCACCCAACATCTCAACTACATCCAGCACTTGCATGGTATTATTGGAATCTCGTTGCGCGTGAGCGTAAGAGACCCCTATGGCTTCATGTATTTTAACACGACTTGGATTTGACGAGTCGTACACGTCTGTGAGTTTCGCTTCGCAGTATAAAGCGATCTTATTGCTCTGTAGGAGCGTGTTTTGGAAATTTTTAAAACGTAAGATCTCTCGATCTCCGCTTACCGTTTCCACAGCCTGGTATCCATGACGTTTACAGTGTTTCATGTGATGTTTTAACTTTAAATCAGAGCGAAATCTTGAGAGGCATGTTGGACAGTAATAACGTGTCTCATGTTTCTTACCCTCCCCAAAACCCTACTAATATCGGTAATTGGGTTAAAATGTGCAATTGAATCGGGGTCTGTGGGTGACACATATAGAAGCCACACCCAATGTTGCACTGATTCAATGGAAAGAGCCCTCATTTGAAATAATACGCCCTTCTTATCGGAACAGTGACCCTCCTCAAATTCGGTTTCATACTGTAACACCGTGACACCAATCTTTAAATGTGCGTTAGCCCGCTCGAAAATATCTATTCTTTTTAGTGTCACGGGAAATTGACCATTTAAACAATTAAAATCTACCATGGGGAACTTTGAACCCTCCCTACCATTAACTGCCATTTTATCCAACTTTCTCTTACATGCATCTATTTGAAGAGATCTGTATGCGGCAATTAAAAATGCATACTTGAAACACTGTAGCCTCGTATCGAAACAGATTCGTTGTATCCCCCTACATCCCTCTAAATCTGAATGATATTTTAATTCAATACCCCTTGGCCCAGCCCCACCACCTCTTAAAATAAAATGCTTTTTAAGTCTACAAATATTAACATTTAAACTTTCAATAAATAAACCACCGACCCACTACCCCCCTCGTTATAATTTTCCCACTTAGTTTGAATGCTATTAACCTAATTTAGAAAAAACCTCCCCATAATTTGATAAATGCGGGCGAATTGCCAACATCTCTGTGTGCAAGTATTTCGAATACAGCTTGCTCGCATTTTCATTTAAAAAAATATTTTTAGGGCTATTGGTGCTTTTAAACTAACCCCCACTCCCCACACCCCCATCTGTTGTTCAAGAATGGCTCGAATCTTATTAGTATATGAATGTGTAATGGCCTGAGAATCTGTTATTATATCCTCCGACACTAGAGAGTTAAAGGGGTCACCAAATTTGGCACTGTAGACCTTTGTGTGGGTGCAAGGCAGAGTTGGAAAGAAAAAATCTGGAAGAGGGGGTACTTGTGATGTTGTTGTATCGTTATTACTACTAGTACTACTAGTTGTATCATTAACCAGAATGGTGGGGGGTGACATAGAATTGTCAATAGCACCGCCTCCAGTCTGTTCAATTGCAATGGATGGAGATGGCATGAAGTCCTCTAGGCCTGTTAGTATATATTCCAGGGTGTTTGGGAATAGCTGATCAAGCCAGCCTGTATTGTCCTGTGACGGAATTTCTTTATGAGAACCCGGTTCAGATGCACTACTAACATCGCCGAAATGCTCTCGCATAAATCTATCTGTCCATTCCGGGTCCTCCACCATGTCAATGTCACAAGTTAAATCGTCTAGGCTGACCATGTCCCCAAAACAATCATTTGGAAGACCCCTATGCCATTCCATATTGTCTAGAACTAATGTAGGTTCATCTCTAAACTCCTCTGGTGGTGCTAGGATTGGTTCAGCTCCACTAAAAGTTGATGTTTCATGTCCCAATGAAGATGGCGCTGCTATTTCATTAATCTATAGAAAAAAGGTTTATCTTTAATGTGAAATAACCATTATTTTATAAAGATGAAAAACCATGTTCATTTTTCACCCCACCCTCAAAACTCAAATCCTCCTAGCATTTTTTAAACTAAATACTTGCCAACGCCCCACCACCTCCCCAGGAAGTTCAGAAAGACGCAATACCCTATTTATGCTAAAGCACTTCTAGTCTTATGTTTACCAGGATATTGAATAAGTACCGTTTTTCACACCACCCACAAAACTCAATTCCTCCTAGCATTATTTAAATTAAATACTTGCCTCCACGCCACCCACTCCCCCCCTCCCCAGAAAGTTCAGAAAGACGCAATACCCTATTTATGCTGAAGCATTTCTAGTCGTATGTTTACCAGGATATGGAATAAGTACCATTTTTCACCCCACCCACAAAACTCAATTCCTCCTAGCATTATTCAAACTAAATACTTGCCTCCGTTAAAGTTCGTTAAGTTCGTTAAAGGCGAGCTATTTTCTTGCGAAAGCACAAAAAAAAACAGAAAAAAATGCTCATTGTTCCTTTAGTACCCACGCAATTAGACTAAAAATGAAGATTTTTATGCACACTTTCAACTAACTACGACTAAGTTTGTTAAATGTGAGCTAAAATCCAATTTAATACAAAACTTAAATTTCTTCCCCAGAAAATATTTTGAATACGATTTGGCTGTATATCAATTCTGAGTTTAATCTACTATTCTTTAATTAGCAACTTCCTTAATGATATAACTCAATGAATATCCATAGATATCCAAAATTAATATAAAACTTAAATTTCTTTCCGAGAAAATATCTTGAATACAATTTGACTGTATATCAATTCTGAGTTTCTAGCTAGAATTACACAAAACCCGTCTTAATCACCTACCTTTTGTTTTCATAATTCAGATAAGACACGTTTGAAGTCTGGTTCCAAAAAGGACCCTTTTTGTAATTATAAACACAGGTGGTTTTAGACCGGAAAAAGATTTTTGATAATGGGAAAAAGAAAATTTCGAACGAAAAGAAGTATTTCTAATGAATTAAACTCGTAAACAGAGGAGGGGAGGGGGATTAGGTTTACATAATAGATAAAAGTGGGTATTTTGCGTTTTCTAGCAACTATAATCATCCTATTGTAGGGTTTGTATTGTTGGGGGGAGGGCTATGCCCCCTGAAATTTGAATTTACTGGAGAGATTGTAAAATTATTCTATTTGGAAATAAATTAAGAAATTTACTAAGCTGTACTCACATCATAAATTGAAGTAGGCATAGCTTCAACGTCAATAATATTTAGTGTATTATCCATGGTATGTTAAAACATTATGGAAATTTAATCGTAATGCATGGCCATTATATACAAAATCTCAAGGACGAATGTAAATCACTCTGTTTTATTAGAACCCAATCACCAATCAACTTACCATATATTGAGCAACCTCCGCTGTCTCTGATTGGCCCATAAAACGAACGTTGCCTCAAAACCACTCTGGTTGTGTTATATAATCTCGACTATACTCTCAAAACATGTTGGACCACTTTATAGGTTGCCAGCTTTTTTTAAAATGTGCACGTGAAGCTACGCTGCATATTCTTGTATAGTTGATATCAATAATAAAAAGACAGTCTGGTTGTGTTATACAACCTTGACTATACTCTCAAAACGTGTTTGGCCACTTTATAGGTAAAGGATTGGTCGCTTTTTGCAATGTCCACGTGAAACCACACTGTATATTATTGTAGGTGTGAATGTACGCTTGAAATCAGCACCTAGATTACTTCTTATCTCTTATCTATAAGCCTTTCCATTGTTCTTATTATTCCATTTTGAAGGTTAATAGGTATAGGCTACAGTTACTTTGTAATATGGGTTTCCTTTTTTTGAAGTGGGGATACTTGAAGATTACTTCCATGGCTTTATTTAGCTTAACCATCACTAAGTTTAATAAACTTACAATAACTGACATTAAACTACCCTACAGAAGTTTATGGGGTGCCACTCTAAGAGTGGAGGGGACGTGGCAATTTCCCCGGGCACCATGGCTGGAGTGGATACGGTTGGGGGATGCCCGCTTTGATCAAATTTCCACTTTGATTCAGCTTCTTTGCTTATATTGGTGTCATCAGGGAGGGGGGAAGCTTTAATTCATTTTTCCACGGGCACCACCAATCCTAGGAGCAGCTCTGGGCTCAGGAGTGGTATATCCAGAAGACTTACTTATTATCCGTTATTTTCCCACAAATCAGAATCTATTTTCTTTTTACTCTAAATTCTAAGAGCTAATAGCTCACCGCAGCACCAAGCCGCCTGATGCCAAAACAGCTAAGCACGCTCCTCCTCCATCCCAGTCTATTCAATGCTTTCCTCTTTATACCGTCCCAGGAAGTTCCCATTTCCTTTAAATAGTTATTTATGACGTCTCCCCACCTCAGACGAGGACGACCTGCTTTCCGTTTAGCGCTAGACGGTTTACTCTAGTTGAGGTATCATAAATGCTAAGGCACCTGCTAGGATTTGAATTTTCTTATGTATTTTCTTTGAAAAATGATAATCCTCCTTTTCTAGATTGTGACAAAGCCTTTGGCCTACACCCAACAAAATTTCGTGAATGGACGCCATTGTGCACGTCTATCAATAAAAACTACATGTGTTAGTGGTGCTAACTAATAAAAATGTTACATTGATAAAAATTTCTTTTTGTTTAATAATACTGAAAATAGATTAGCGTTGTTGAGAATCTAGGGATGGTAATTTACAAGGGGGATCCAGGATTTTTTTCGGGGGGGGGGGTTACTAATTTTTGACTCAGTTTTCGACTAATTTTACTGATTTTTACCTAGGTTTTACTAATTTTCGACTTATTTTCGACTCGGTCAAAAATTTCAGGGGGGGGGTTCAAACCGGGTAGCCCCCCTGGATACGGCCTTAGTAATTTATCACACACACCCCTTTCCCACCCCTCCACTTATTGCCACTCCTGAAAATTCGGAGGGTAGACTTTCTAAGTAAGCATTTCCACGTTGCAAAATGGCACAAATAATGAACGCATTAATAAAGAGCACCAAGGTGTATTGAATAAAAACAATTTTTTTTTCACTGACAATCAGGAGGAACATTAAAATTTTACACTAACTGTATTCATATACGAGAGGGAAAGGGGCTGCCCCCTCATCAATCTTTCGCTTTTTACACTAAGATTTTTAGTATTTTAAAAAGGCTTCTTATTTCAATTAAATTGCCCCTTAAATTTCAGGAGTCGTTTTTAATGAATTGAGACAAAGAGTCAAACATTAGTGGAAAGAGCAAGGGATTAAGGAGGAAGCAGCTTCCTCATAATAACGGAATAATGTCTCTTCATTTCATGTATTATTGTTGCTCCTTACTTTCAGTTACAAAAAATTGCTTTGTAATTTAATTTCTGGTTGATTTAAAACAATCTCAAGCCTCTATTTTTATACCTCTGTGGAGAATTTCACCTGGAAAATTCCTCTCGCGTAAAATCCACCCAGAAAATTATCTCTGGAAATTTAAGTCCTTGCTGAATCCTCGGCCAATTCTTCCTAGAAAATTCTCCTTACTTTCATTTGAAAAAAATCGTTTTTTGTTTAATTTCTGATTTTTTTTTGTTTCAAATTATGCCACAAATATCCCTCCGTGCAAATTTCCCCAAAAATACTTGGAGAGTTCTTCCCGGGGAAAATACCCCCTGAAAAGTTCCACCCGCAGAAAATTTCTCCAATGAAAATTCCACCCTCACCGCGGCAAAATGCCTTCAGACATTTCTCTCCCGCTTAAATTTTATTCTCAAAAATTTAATATTCTTTTTACGTTTAAAATTGAGCAACCAAAAAAAAGGTAATACAACTAAAAAAGATTCCATATATGAATTCCAAAAAATTCCTGCCGGAAACTTTCCTCCTCACAGAAAATTCTCCACTTGGAAAATAAAAATTGCCCCTCGAAAAATTTCTTTATTTTTTCCAATAACAAATACTACATGGAAACAATTGGCAAACTGAATTAGTGTACGGCCCTTTCCGCGGAGACTGTGGGAAGTCATGTCATCCCCTGAGGCATAGATATTGGACCTTTCAGTTACGATGAATCGAATGGTTATCTCAAAAGTCTTATCAGATATAATTGGAGAAGAAGAGGTATAAGGAGGGGGCTGGATACCCACAAATCTATTTGGTCAGGTACAAGAACCTTTAATTTCCGTTCGAATGAGCCCTCTCTCGATCTTCTAGGATCCTTAGTTCTAATACGGTTATCCCTTGAAAAAACGCATCCATGATGTTTCTTCTGGCCAAAAAAAAAGAATTACACATTTTTTTTTATAAGAACGTGAAACCTTTATAGTAGGATTTTCTGATATGCCGATTCTTCTGGTGTAACTTTGATTAAAACCGCTTTACTTTTAGGGTATATTTCACTCTTTAAAAAATCAGGCGAATTTTCTCAGGTTTGTTGCTTTTGATGAATAATGTTAAACTTAGTGAATTTTATATATTTGGATTAGTATAGAACACTAATTCTTTTGACGTATTAATTAATATCGAAATTCCTTGCTTTAGTTTCGAGAACTATTGGACTGAGTTGCTCTTTACTTACACTTTGTTATCACGAACTTTTTTTTATACTAAAATAGATTTTGCTATATAAAAAATCAGAATTTTTGAATATTTAATATGTAACAATTTTTGTTTTTTCATCCAAAATCTAAAACTCCGTATAATTTATGAATTTTTTAACGTTTGTCTCACTCCTAAGCACATACCGCTTCTAAGCAAAAATTTTGTTTTTATTTTTATCGAAAAAAACTCACAGCCGGATTAAAAGGCATCAGAAAAATCAATTCTGCAAATAACATGCTTTTGCACAACAGGACAAAGAAAAAATATTCAAATATTTGATGTAATGAGGAAAGAGAGCTTCTCTAATTAAACTTTCAAAAGGTTCACCCCTAGATGTCAAAGCCGCAACTCTACTTTTATAAGGATAATACTGAAAAAATAAAACAACAATCAATACATATTAATCAATGGCGATAAAATCAAAATGTTCCATAACAAAGCGGCTCTAAAGATCACCTCCTAATTAGGTAGTAGGCCTATTACTTCATGCAAATTGGTGCAGACAACATTATCAACCCAGTGTCCGTTAAATTTGGTGAACATTTTCGGTTAAGTATGGTTTCTGAGACAAAACAAACGGAATAGTCTTAGTTTTCTTGGCTTTCGGTAAAAAAAAAACTTCACTAAAATATGCATTTAACTATAATTAGCTTCCGAGATAATTTATTCGCTTGATTTTAAGCACTAACATAATAGCGCTGCCTAAGTAAAGAACGATTTTGGCACAATGTATTATTTTTATTCTTGGTTTTAGGACAGTTCGTATTTAATTTGCACTTTACTGAAAAAAATACAAATGAATGTGCATTGTCAGTTTAATATTAATATTATTTGATTTATTAAAGTTATAAAAGTAAAACATTTATATTTTTTTCAGTAAAGTGCAATTTGTGTTCTCGCCTTGGGAAGGCATAGGGGTTTTGAGCCCAACTTATGTTAATTTCTACTCGTTTTGAGTTTGACTCGGTTATTTATTGTAATTTCTGTTTGTTTTGGGTTTCATTTATTTATCGATGCTGATTTGTGGTAGTTTCACGCTTGGTAGATTATTAGATTTTATTTTTGCTAATTTTTGGTTTAATGGAGTTCTTTAATTTTCTTTGAAAAACTTATTTTGTGAAAAAAGCTTTTTAATTAATATCATTAAGAATCGCTAGAGTCAGGAAAAACACTAAATCACTAGCAGAAAAAACACTATGCAATAGAAAAAATTGCTGAAAAAAGTGGTAAATCACTAGGGCTGGCAAGCCTGATTGGGTCTAAATATTAGAAAACTGTTGCCCTGAGGTTCATTCCCAAGGCACAAGAGTCGGGATAACAAATGACTGGTTTTTAGTAGAACCGAAAATAGATGGTGTCTAAAGTCAGTAGGCCAGATTTATTATTTCAACCAGTATTTCCTCTGTTTCCTAAATATACTTATTCTAGTTCTCATTAGTTTAAACATTTAATATTCAAATCAGACCACTGGCTTAGTTTGGAGAATAGACTCTGGACGGTTTACGACTCCCGCTCATAATTTATTTGATTTTCAGATGTTTAAAATTTATCCATGCTCCAGAATTGAGACCAAAACGATTCTTACATAAAGAAGAATTCTTTGCCCTATATATTAACGAAGTATATACTCCACTCTCCTAATGTGCAAATATATACCCAGAATTGCATCCTGAATCCATATATAACATTCATTTGCGTCATAAATGAACTTCAACCCCACCCCTGAGCATATCCAAATCCGGGTATATATTTGCATATTAGGGGGTGGGGTAAAGTTAAATTGCGATGCAAATGGATGGTATATTTGGATTCAAGATGCAATTGTGGGTAGATATTTGCACATTAGGGGGGTGGGGGTATATACTTCGTTAACACATAGGTTTACTTCCTTCATCTGATTAGGATCATATGAACTAACTCTAATGCTGACTCTGATCAATTGTAGATGTAGAAATTTGGAAATTCAGATCTGGTGTTGACAATACATCAGACCTTCTAGTGGCGCCTTTTCATGCAGATGGTGTTATGAATCAACTAAATAGTAGTGGAGCCACAATTGATGTTGTTATATCTGATCTGGGAAAAGCAATTGAAGAAGAAAACGCTTCCATTGAGGTTGACCTAGAGAAGCTAAGTGTGAGAAAAAGTAAGGCTTTAATTCTACCTATATCGTGCAGCAGAGACAAATAAGTTTATTAGAATTAGCATCCATATTTTTTATTTATGTGTTTCTTAACAAAGCTTTTGTTTTTCGTTTTAACTTGATTAGTTTTATTGAAATAAGGTTGAAATTGAATACCTTGCTGTTCGAAGCTACCTAGTTGTGGCGCTGACCGGGCGAAGAGCCATGGACCTTCTGTATGTTACTTACCCGTTTTTTCTACTGTACAGCTTCATGTAGAAGGGGTTATCGTAGAAAATCGGAGGGAGCTCATTTGTTTGAAAATTGAAAGTACGATCTCTTTGGCTTGAGTTAAAAGGGATTGCAGTGAATGCAATCCAATCCAAACGAGACACTTTTTGCTACCCCACTGTCTATGACACCACCCTCACACCCAAGACATCTGATTGACGTCCCTAAGATACTAATTTGGTTCAAAATAGTCAGAACGGTCAAATAATTATTTGTTGAGGGACAGAATGGGACCCCTCGGGATCCCGAAGCAGCCTACAATGTTACCCTATCCGACAAGATTTCTGGGCTCACGCCAAGGTCTCTCCCCCCTGTTGAGAGTAATGTTAAAAACCTGGTGACTAGCAGCATCTGAATTGTCTGGAATATCCCTGTTTCCATACTGGGTGCTCAAAAGAGTCATGGGTTACGGCCAAGATCATTCAACTGCACTTTAAAAAGTAAAGCCTCGCCAACATGTAGGACAGAGAAAACAGAGACCAATATAAGTATCTCAAATGGAATGCAGATAAAGCAGTAGGTCTTCACCGTGCCTTTATTAAGAAAAACGTGAGTAGTGCGAAACGGCTTTCAAGAAATGTAACTGTGGCTTCTTGTACAGAAGAGTAAGTAAAATAGCTAAAAGGAAGGAATCCAAGGCGCCATTCCTCCGTGACGAACATGGCAGCCAGATATAATATACAGATAAAATCCACTCTAGAACGAAAGACCACTTCGAAAATAAACTGAATTTGCCCTTCTTTTTTTGACCCAGCAGAGCCATCTAGTTTCCCATTAGTTACTACAGACCCATTCCCATCCCTTCTTCGCTTCAAAATGGAAGCAAACATCATAAAATGATGTTTGCTTGTACCAAAGACAAGTAAAGCTGTTGGCCCTCAAGGAATAAAGTGGGAGCTTCTGAAAGTCAACTATGAGCACCTTGCAAGCGACACTTTTGGTGTGCTACCGATTGGTTTTGTCTGTGGTTTTTGGATGATAAATTATTATTACTGCTACTACTACTAATGCTTGTCAACCATCACAATAGAATCACCACAGCTGCCTGTGAATTAGATCTTTCTTCTGAAAATATTGCAAAGCCAATATAGGCCCTCTCCATGAGAAAGGTTTGAAATTAGTTTGCAGCAACAACCAACAAATAAGTCCTTACAGTCTTGCCACTAGAATTATGACTTGATTCATGCAAGGATATATCTGAGACATTCTTATAAGCGATCCGAGAATACCGAGCAGGCTTTTGACCATGTAGATCAACGGTTGATTATATTCTCATAGCCTGTAAGAACACAAAAAAATATCTTGAACTCAACATCAGTATCTATCATATAGTATGTTACACATAATTATTTGGCTAAAAAAATAAATAATAATAAAGAATTGTCTTCCTAATTTACTAACTGAGATAAATTAACAATTGAACAAGGTGTAGACCTTACTCAACCAACCAATCACCTAGGACAAAACAGTAAATCCAATCCAAAAGCCAAAAAATCATATTCAAAATAGAGCAAACTAAACATTAATAAATGTAAGTCGTTGTAAAAAACCAAGCAAAACCACCTTAAGTCTACAAAAACTAATATTCCCAAAGTAATCACCTCACATCAGGGCTCCTTAGAGGAAAACTCACTCGCCAATACGGGTTTCGGTGCTTAAATATCCTGACCCTGGTAAATGAGTGTGCCTGCTATAAAACCATATGGCATCCCCTTATGTAGTATCACCTGTGAAATATCTAATAAAATAAAATAACCAAAATTATAAAAAAAACCTGCAAGACTTTAACAAAGATTCTTTCACCACCACTCACCCAGAAGTGATTCAAAATAATACCTATCCAAATCAGAAAGAATATCACTTCGGCCAATTTACCTCAACAAACAACAAAAGTACGAAGAACAAAAGGGAAATCTTTTTGTAAGACAGTGGAAATAATTTAAATGAATATTTCGGCCCTATGTCCAAGGGCCGTTCTCAGCAAGACAAAAAATATATGAAAGAAAAAAGACTCACAACAACATGCGACCAATAAAACCAAAAAAGTAAAAATTTTTTTCAAAGCAGTCCTAGCATTCTTACTTCAGCGAAGTTCAACCAGGACTGATAAAAAGTAAGGTAAAACCAATGCGATTCAATGAGATGAAAGAAAAATAAATTAAAAACACGTTCTTATTGCTAATCCAGCCTTTTTGGCAGCTAACCTCAAAGGTCTTTTTGTGACCGGTTCTGTGTTAATGTCTATCTGTTTTTTAAAATATTTTGTGAGATCATTTTTAATTAAATTTGTGTATAGAGCATTTAGTGTATATTCCCCCAAGTCCCTATTTAAGGAAATATTATTATTAATCTTAAGTCTGATTTCAATTGATTCTCAGACTACCTGCTTTATGCCTAGGTCATTGCTAATAAGGGCGGATTCATCAAAAAGTATATTGTGGTTAGGATTTTCAAAAATATGGCTGCCTAATGCAGAATCAGATGAAACAGTGGAAATATTAGAATTTAGAGCTTTGACAATATCATCTTTATGTTGTTGTATGTGCTTTTCTAAATTCTGGTGTGTTCTACCTATATAATATTTGCCACAATCGCATGGTATTTGATAGACCAGTCTTTGACGAGTAACTGGGGTTTTATCTTTACCAGAATTTTGAAAATTTATGATTTTAAAATTATTTGTGAATACTTCATGCAGATTATTTTTTGTGCAAACTTTTTTAAGATTTGTAGTGATTTTTGGGGTATAGGGGAGGTAAATTATGTTTAAGGGCTTGTCAGACATCTCACTTGGTAAACTATCATTAATTTTACGGGAATGTCTTTTCAGTCTACAGTTAATTACACTATTAATAAATAACATAGGATACCCATTTCCAAAAAGTATGTCCTTGATAAAGTTTAATTCTGCTGTGATGTGGGAATCAGAACAAATATTTAGGGCACGATCGACGAGGGATATTACGACTGCTCTTTTAACTTGGGGTGGGTGGTTTGATGTAACATGCAAATATCTATTATTTTGTGTTGGTTTTCTATAAATAGTAAAATTGAGTTTATCGAAGCTACAAATAACTAACACATCTAGGAATGGGATTTTATTTGCGATTTCGATTTCTAAAGTAAACTGTAAATTTCTATCGTATGTATTAATGTGATCTAAAAAACTTCTAAAAATTTCTGATTTGAAATATTCATTCAAAATATTCACTCAAATTATTTCCACTGTCTTACAAAAAGATTTCCCTTTTGTTCTTCGTATGTTTGTTGTTTGTTTTGGAAAGGCCGTGTGGTCTTCGTCGCTATTTTCCAATTTACCTCCCATATACTAACAACGAACTGTCAAAAAATACCCATTCTCTTTCATGAAAGACCTTCTAAAAAGTTATTTCAACTTACCTCCTGTAACTAAACACCTGCTTGTGTCGAAACATACTCTAAATTCGAAAAATATAGGGAAGAGAAAAAATACCGCCAACAAGTTACATAAAAATATCATTCAAAATTTCTTGAAAACTTTTTTTATATTTATTTAAAAGTTCATCATACTTAAAATTAAGTTTTTTAAATTGCCAAGCAAGTTTATTGGCGGAAAATCCTCCTATGATTAATTTATGGCTAAGTATTTGACTTCTACTTTTAAATCAATGTTATTAGTACAAATTCTCGCATATCTAAATAGCTGGAAATAAGAAGCTGAGTATCTGATATTTGAATGTATATTAATACTAAAGAATGGGAAATTAACTATTTCAAAATTAAAATCATCTGTTTTATTATATATTTTAAAAACTAATTTATTATTATGTGAAACATTAATATATATATCTAGAAAATGGTCATAATGGTCTTTCCCATCGCTAGGTTCTTGACTTAATTCTGATGAGTAAATATTATTCGAAATATCTGAGAACTCTGCACAATTTATCACCAGAAGGTCATCTAAATATCTTTTATTATTTGAAAGTGAATATTTTATATCACTTGGGTTCTTTTTATCAATCATAAACTCAAATTCTAAATGGCTTAAAAACAGGTCCACTATAAATGGAGTAGCATTAATCCCCCATAGGGACGACAGTACTTTGCTTGTACAGATTACCATTAAATTTTATAAGAATATTAAATAGAATAAATTCTAGTAAATCGTAAATCATATCTGAGACATAGCATCTTAAAAAGAAACTATTAGTACTATTAAAGAAATTAGTTCTTTTAACATTGTTATTATAAGTGTCAATTTGAAACAAAACCAAATCAGACAAAAGCAAAAGCTTTTTTGATAGTATTTTTTAAATTTCCAAACACTAAATTAATTGGAAGATATGTATATAATGTAGTGAAATCAAATGAGTCCACTCTTTTGGCTGAAACTATAGCCAGAGAATCTATTACTTGCAATGAATTATCTATTACTTGCACTCCATCTATTATTCTATTATTTGCACTGAATCTATTACTTGGACTCCATTTTAGGTTAAAATTAAAAAAAAAATTAATTCCCGATCAATTAGCCTTAAACTTAAGACCGGTCGTTCACCGCAATTCTGGTTGGGCATCTGGCAGCACCAGCAATAAGTTGTGGTTTAGGGTGATTCCTATGAAATTTTGCCGTCCAATATAAAAAACTGAAATTTTTATCATTAGTATTAGGCCTAGATTAAAAAAAAAATATATATTCTATACTCTCCATTAAACTATTATGCTCATCTTGAACCATTTAATATTGTTCAAGAAATGGTTCAATGGTTCAAGAAATGGTTCAAGAACCATTTCTTGAACCATTTCATTCGTTGTACGTAGCTCCTTTCGTAAAATATCACAATAGAGCCTCTGACAGATTATTGCAAAATTATTATTAGCTTTATCAATAGGTACAATTACAAAATCGTTCTTTTTATTTGCAACCACTTGTTTTGCATTATACAATATTACCTCATTATTAAGATTATTTGCATTATCATATGTCTTATCTCTAACTCTAGTAATAATTAAATTTTTCTAATTCTGAAAACTATTTTTATTAATTTTCTGTTTTTTGCACCACTTACCGATAAATAAATATAAATCAATATTTAATACACTAAGAACATTTGAGGGATTTTGATGATTAGAAAGACGAAATCCCCCCCCCCATTTTGATTATATTCTGAAGATCAGTTGTTTTATTTTTTCCAAATCATCTGTCATAATGTGTTCGTAAATTGGTTTTACAAATGATAAAAATTGCTCACACTTACAAACAGGTTTCCAATTACGATCCTAGTAAAATTTCTTAAGTATGAAATAATAATAAAATATCATTTGTCCTATCGAAATTGAGAACCTCTATGTTATAATCGGATTATTCTTATAATTCAAATTACTAAGAAGGGTTTTATTTATTGTCTGAGGGGTAAAATAATAACGGCAAAGAAAACAATAACGGTAATAATAATAACGGTAATTCACCACGGTAAAGAAAATAATAACGGTAGATTCACCAATATCCGGTAGACCGCCTTGAATGTTACTATTAACCTTTTTAACCATTAAAATATCAAGAAATAAGACCATATCGACGTACCAAATAAAATCCAAAACATATCCAAAAATCAAGCCCTTTTCCGTCAACAGTATGACCTCTTTAACTACCATAAACATAAACAAAACATAAACAAAACATTAACTACCATAAACATATCAGGTTCAAAACCTGGATCAGGGTTAGGGTTTGTAGCGAAAAATTTTAATTAACGATTCCTTCACCTGCACTAGATCCAACCTGAAATCATATAGTATGTTACAGATAATTATTTGGTTAAGAAAAGCAAAAAAAAACTGTCTTCCTAATTTAGTAACTGAGATAAATGAGCACTTGAACAAGGTTTTTATTTATTATTATATTATTGTTTATTTTATTTTTTATTATTTAAAATATTTTATTTATTTTTTATTATTATTTATTTTATTATTTTTTATTTATTACATTTTTGCAACTTTTCTTGAGAAAAATGACCACAGCTGCTTGTCTGTTTGTTTTTTTCCGATCGGAAAATAGATTCGAGGATTCAGAACGAATTAGACATTTACATGGAAAAAATTATTACTGTCCTTTTTATGTAGCAAAAAGATTGTACCTTACTCATCCATCCAATCACCTAGGACAAAACAGTAAATCCAATGGTCCAAAAATCATTTCCAAAATAGAGCAAATTCAACATAAATAAATGTAAGTCGTTGTCCAAAACCAAGCAAAAGCACCTTAAGCCTATAAAAAAATATTCCCCAAGTTATCACCTCACATCAGGGCTCCTCAGAGGAAAACTCACTTGCCAATATGGGTTTCAGCGCTGAAATTTCCTGACCCTGACAAATGAGTGCGCCTGCCATAGAACCATATGGGATCCCCTTATGTAGTGTCACCTGTGAAATATATACAAAAAATAAAATAACCAAAATTATAAAAATACCTGCAAAATTTTAACAACGCTTCTTTCACCACCAATCACCCTGAACTGATTCAAAATAATATCTACCCAAATCTGAAAGAATATCACTTCGGTCAATTTACTTCCCATATTTGCATAAGAACCAACTGTCAAAAAATGCCCATTCCCTTTCTTGCAAAACCTGCTAAGATCTTATTTCAACCTACCCCCTGTAACTAAACACCTGTTTGTGTCAAAACATACTCTAAATTAAAAAATATAGGGAAGAGAAAAAATAACTCCAATAAATTACATCAAAATATCATTCAAGATTTCTTGATAACTTTTATTATACTTATTTAAAAGTTCATTATCCTGAAAACTAAGTTTTTTAATTGCCAAACAAGTTTATTGGCGGAAAAACCTCTTACGATTAATTTATGGTTAAGTAGCCTATTTGACTTTTATTTTCAAAATCAGTGTAATTAGTACAAATTCTCGCATATATAAATAGTTGCGAATAATAAGCTTAATATGTGATGTTTGAATGTATATTATTTTTAAGGAATGGGACATTAACTATTTCAAAATTAAAATCATCTGTTTTATTATATATTTTAAAAACTAATTTTATTTTTATGTGAAACGTTAATATCTAAATCTAGAAAATGGTAATAATTCCCTTTCCCATCGCTAGGTTCCCGACTTAACTCTGATGGGTACATCTTATACAAAATCTCTAGAAACCATGCACAATTTATCACCAGAATGTCGTATAAATATCTTCTTATTATTTGAAAGTGATTATTTCATATTACTTGGGTTCTTTTTATCATATTCTAAATTGCATAAAAAAAGGTCCGCTATAAATGGACTAGCATTACCCCCCATAGGGACTCAAATACTTTGCTTATACAGATTACCATTAAATTCAATAAACGTATTAAATAGAATAAATTCTAGTAAATCGTAAATCATGTCCAAGCTATAGCATCTTGAACTAGTAGTACTATTAAAGAAATTAGTCCATCCAGCCTTCGTATTATAAATGTCGATTTAAAAAAAAAAAAATAGACAAAAGAAAAGCTTTCTTAAATTAATTGGTATATTTTTATATAATGTAGTGAAATCAAATGAGTCCACTCTTTTGGCTGAAACTAAAGCCAGAGAATCTATTACTTGCAATGAATTATTGACACTCCAATATGGATTAAAATTAGAAAACTTTTTAATTCCCGATCAATATGCCTTAAATTTATTTCTTATTTCCCCTAAAATACACGACAGGTCAGTCGCCACAATTTCGGTTGGGCATCTGGTTGCACCAGCAATAAAGCGTGGCTTAGGGGGATTCTTATGAAATTTTGCCTTCCAATATAAGAAAGGAAAATTTTTATCATTATCATTAATTTTAAATTTTCTTTTAAAGTATACATTCTATTCTTTCCATTAAACTATTATTCTCATCTTGAACCTTTTCATAGGTATTCGTTGTACGTAGCTCCTTTGATAAAACATCACAATAGAGCCTCTGACAGACTATTGCAGAATTATTATTATCTTTTTCAATAGGTACAATTATAAAATCATTCGTTATATTAGCAATTGCTTGTTTTATTATAGCATAATAGAAAACTGCCTCATTATTAAGACCATTTGCATTATTGTATATCTTATTTCTAACTCTAGTAATAATTAAATTTTTCCAATTCAGAAAACTATTTTATTAATTTTCTCTTTTTTGCACCACTTACCAATAAATAAATCTAAATTATTATTTAACCCACTAAGAACATTTGAGGATTTTAGATGATTAGAAAGACGGAATTTAGCACCCATTTTCATTATACTCTGAAGATCCAGTTGCTTTATCATTGCCATTTCATTGCCAGTGGCTTTATCATTGCCAAATCACCTGTTATAATGTGTTTGTAAGTTGGATTTACAAATGATAAAAAAATTGTTCACAATTATAAACAGATTTCCAATTACTATCCTTGTAAAATTTCTCACGTATTAAATTATAACTAAAAATCATTTGTCCTATCGTTTTTAGAACTTATATGTTATAATCGGATAATTCTCATAATTCAAATTACTAGGAAGGGCATGTTTCACATCACGCTGGTTTAAAATTCCAGGTAAATTTATATCTTCTATTTTTCTAATTCTAAAATTTATCGATGAATATAGTCTCTTCTACTTATTAACAGTCTTATCAGACTTTTTATTATTTGAAATATATTTGGCTTTAGCTAAAATACACTTCGTATCATAAATTAGTTTAATTTTTGAATTACATGGTGTATTATTATTTATAATCCAAAATAATTTTATTAAATTATTTCTTGATGTCTTAATTAAACATTTCATTATACTACCCATACCATTAGACTCAAATAGCGGGCACAAATCCCTCAAATAAATATTTAAATGTATTTGACTTTTTCTATTATTTTCCCTATGCCCTCTTGATCGATGTTTTCGTTTAATGGGATGATTAAAAGAAGGATGATCCGTTAATCCATTTATTCAATTAACGACAACATTCCACCTGTGGTATAAACCTAATCACCAGATCCCTCCTCGATGTCCAATCTCAGGAAGATATTCTCAACACGATCACCAGTTTTTGACTATTAACACTTCGAAAACAAAAACTATGCACTGCTCATAGCAACCTGACCAGTGTTGCCACCCTGGCCTGGAAGAATTTACTAAATCTGAGAGGAAAATTTAATAAATCACATCTGATTTAGTAAATGCTACCAAAAACTTTTTGGGAGCACCATCGCACACCATCAAGCCTCGATTTTTACTATAAGAGGATAATCAATAGGATTTTCAAATATTTTTTTTCTTTTTTTCGCTTTTCCTCTTTTCTCTGTCTTTTTCTCTCTAATTTCGTTTTCCTTCAAATAAACCGACTGCTGTCGCTTGTCACTCGATTTTTTTTTAATAAAACTACAGATGTCGTTGCATAGGCTGACAACATCGATTCGTTGGAATTACGGGAAGCGAAATATTTCTTTTCCCTAAAAAGTGTGGAGCTACTTCTGATTGGTTGAGGGTAGGAGTGGACTTGCACAGTACAGAAGCAATATCCACCTTGAAAGGTCTCCTTTTTTAATGACTCCTTCATAAGTCTGTTACTTGACATCTTTCGTTCCATGGGGGTCGGTCACGACAGTCGGAGAAAAAGAAACAGCCACCTGCTGCAATTTGTCACCGCTCAGTAAACTACTGTCCTGATTAGTCAAATCACTTCTCTCAGACTTGAACGAGTTGGACAACAGTTGTCCTTTTGTGCCAGCAAGAAGTGAGTCCAAAAGGGCAAAAGTTGTTCTCACCACTCCTACATTACCTTACTGGGAGAAAAGATACTGCCGGAAACGGATTGCGACTGACACCCCACCTAGTAAGCCTTGTCTGTACTTTGCGGCTTTTCTTTCCGTCTCCTTACGGGATGCAGACTAGGCACCGATGAAGCACTCAAGAATATCAAATGCATCGATCGTTCTGTTGCTTTTTGCAGCTCTGTATATTAAACAGTAATTTACTGTCTAAGTAGATTGCAGTTTACTGCTATTGGCAGTTTTTGGTGCCTGACAAACAAGAAACTGCCGTCAAGACAAAACTTCAGATGATTCTAGCATTGTTTTAAGCCAAACACTTCTTTCTGATGATGAACTTTCGACATAAAACTATTTTTTTTTCTACCTAGAGATTACCATACTTACAGGAATTTTATTCACTAAAATGATTATCTTCTCAAGATCAATTGTTAGAACCAACCACAAATCAACCTTAGCTAACGTATGAAAGTCTTTGAACACAGGAAAAAAAAAACAAAGACATAACCCTTCCGGTAGTTTCCATAAAGACGAAAAAAATTCCAACCTTCCAGATGATATGACATAGGCACATCCAGACATGTAATGTAAACAGGGGCATAGCAGCAAATGTGGCAATTATTTTCAGGTAACCAAACCACCCTCGAATGGAAAAGTGGTCGACACTTTTACATCCAGTTGTATGCCTGGACGAGCCTTCATCCACATTCGGAGTTTCAACAAGGTTGTTAACTTTTTAAGTGCTCCAACAAACGAGCAGAAGAAAAAAAACAATGTGAACTTTTCTTCAGTGTCTACAAAACCTAGAACCTCTTCCTGAACAGTTAAAGAAGGTCCTCTTGGTATCCACCTTGAGATTGTTGACACTAACTTTGGCGGTATGGACCAAGTCACTAGTCCCCCATTTTATTTTCTCTGCCCACAATTTGTTTCGTATGCATCATCGCAGCACTAGTTTCTTTCTTTAGCCTATTCGGAAGCTTTGGCTTCATGTTTGATAAAACTGAGAACTGTTGTTCTGGCTCAGCACACGAATGGGGGAGACAGAACAGCTGGAACATTAATTCGCAAAAATCATCAAACATCGGTTCCCCCCCTACCATTTTTCACCGAACGTAAATTTTTCAAGAATAAATCAGGTTCAGTTATGTAACCAAGTCTATTTTTCACAAACTCTTTCCTTGACTCTAATTCTGACCACTACACATTAAATATGTCTCTTTTCCCCTCTATTTTCCTATCAGCATTTTCCAGCAGATATTGAAATCGAACCTTGAGGCTTAAGAGTCTTCTGACTGAACCACTCAGAGCAACGGCAGGATCAATGCAATCGAGATTCTTGAGCGTATCATCGTCGCTGTCGAACTTCTTGAAGATCTGCCTGCAGAGCTCTACAAAATATGACCTGCAGTTTATATGGAATTCACCAAGCTTCAGACGAAAATTAGCATGATCGCTAGAATTTTTGTTCTCAGCTTCCGACTGTAACAAATGAAACTCGGTGTTCGGCCCGAGGTTCTATTCACTCAGAGGAAGAACTACACTCTGGAATGTCTGATCCTTCAGGGAGAGTTTCAAAACTTCCTCTTGTGCAGCCCTTTTTATCACACCTGGCTTCACAAAGCACTTCAATAGAGAGGTAAATTGAGCTCTGTTGCTTCCTGGAATACTGTGAACGCGAATTGGTCTGCTCTGAAACCCCAGATTAAGCACATTGATTTCCTTCAGAGTGAAAGACAGAAAATATAGAAATACTTTAAAGAAGGGATCTTTCGTGAAAAGGTAAATCGGCCCTGCCTTCTCACGACTAGCCTTATCAGTGTCAGTGGTGTTAGTTTTATCACCCAGTAACAGGACTAAGGCACTCTACTGTTTTAAAATTCTGTTAACCACTGCTTCAAAAGACAACAATCGTGTGGCACTGATGGACAGCAGCCTGTGTTTGGCGATGTTCATAAAATCTTGAAACTGTTCATACTCCTTGACCCGTTTTGGACCGAAACCAATGTAGTTGGCTAGGTCTCTAATAAATTCTTCCACACATTCAGTTAAGAGTTCGCGCGTCAGGTTTTCAAAGCTTCGTGCAATATACTGATGGTGATGAAGAGGTGGGAGGGACTGAAACTGAAGCCATAAAATAAAAGATATTAATTTAGACAGAGAAAAATGTTCACATTTTGTTCAATAGAATGAAACTTAGAATTTAACATATAAAATCATGAAAATAATTTAACATATTTTTTTAATATTTCTGGTAAATATACTAAGAAAAAACTTACTAAATTAAAAAACAATTCGAAAATTTACAAAATTTGACGTAGATTTCCTAAATTTACTAATTTGGGTCCGTTTTTAGTAAATTTAGTAACATTTTACTAAGCATAGCAACCATGAACTTGACTCCAAAGTATTGCGCAACCTCCTGCGGGAAGTCAGTCAAGGAATTTACCCTACCTTGTCAGTTGATATAAAACTCTAATGCCCTTCTAGAGAAACAAAAGATCTGGAATTACGATTAAAGTGAGGCTATCAAACTTTTTCATCATCCCTATTTCCGTTTTATACCTGTTAAACTTGGAATCTTAAAATAAATGGCCAGTGTCAATTTGTCGTCTTTGAATCAAAGCTAAATAAAAAGAACAAGTTTTTTTTTAACTCAAAGTAAGGAGTGACATTAAAACTTAAAATGAACAGAAATTATTCCGTATATGAAAGGGGCTGTCCCCTCGTCAACGCCTCGCTCTTTATGCTACAGTTTTTTATTGTTTAAAAAAATAAAGTTGTGAGACGGAGTCAAACTTTAACGTAAAGGGCGAGGCGTTTAGGAGGGGACAGCCCCTTTCATATACGGAACAATTTCTGTTCGTTTTAAGTTTTAATGTCGCTCCTTACTTTCAGTTAAAAACAAACTTGTTTTTTTTATTTAATTTCTAAACGTTTTTGAATTAATCCAGGTTTTGATTTTGGCTCACCGTACATGAATAGTTAAAACAAAACTTGAATATTAATTTTACTTTTTGTGGTTAAATGACTTTCTCGAAAGTTGTTTAATTTTATTTACGAACGTTTTTATTAGTAATAAATATACGTAACGAACTTCTATATTCATATATTTGTAATACGTATATTAGGGGGTTTGCCCCCTAGTCAATACCTCGTTCTTTACGCTAAAGTTCAAATTTTGTTCTAATTCTTTAAAAATGATCCCTTAATCATAAAGGCCGTTAATTAGAGTAAATAGCTCTTATGAAAGTACTAAAAAAAAAACTTTAGCGTAAAGAGCGAGGTATTGACTAGGGGGCGAACCCAATCATATACGTAATAATTTGTGTTTTTTAAGTTTTGATGTTGCTCCTTACTTTCAGGTGAAAAACTTTTTTTTAATTTAATTTCTGATCTTTTTTTTTTAAATAATGCTGGGAAATCCGGCGCCTAATAGCAATGTTCCTTCCTCCATAAAACATTCCTCCGTAGAAAGATCCTCCCACATAACCCCGATCCCCCCCCCAGTACCAGAAAAAATCCGCCCTGAAAACGTCTGTATACTTCCTAATAACCCAAACTATATGTAAACATTGGGCAAAGTTCATAACTTGTAGCCCTTCCCCCGGGGACTATGGGGGATTAAGTCATCCTCAAAGGCATGGTTATTATATTTTTCGACGATGTTGAACAAAATGGCTATCTCAAAATTTTGATCGGGTGACTTTGGGAAAAATATGAGCGTGGGAGGGAGCCTCTTTACCCTCTATTTTTTGGTCACTATAAATGGCACTAGAACTTTTAATTTTGTTCGTATGAGCCCTCCCGCGATATTCTAGGACTACTAGGGTTCGATAAGACCACCCCTGGGGACAAGAATGGACCCAGGGTTTTTGTAGGGGGGGTTACTAATTTTCGACTCGGTTTTCGACTAATTTTTACTAAGGTTTTACTAACTTTCGACTAATTTTCGACTCGGTCAAAAAAATTTTTTTTTTTGGGGGGGGGGGGAGGTTCAAACCAGGTAACCCCCCCTGGATACGGCCTTGCCCGGGGAAAAGAAAGAGAAAAAAACCCAACAAATAAACACGCATCCGTGATCTTTCTTCTGGCAAAAAATACAAAATTCCACATTTTTGCACATAGGAGCTTAAAACCTCTACAGAAGGGTTCTCTGATACGGTGAATCTGATGGTGCGATTTTTGTTTAGGTTCTATGACTCTTAAGGGGTGTTACCCCCTTTTTTTAAAAATCAGGCAAATTTTCTCAGGCGCGTAACCTTTGATGGGTAGGACTAAGCTTGATGAAGCTTAAATATTTGAAATCAGCATAAAAAATTGATTCTTTTGATGTCTCTATTGGTATCAAAATTTCGTGCTTTAGAGTTTCGGCTACTATTGAGCCGGGTCGCTCCTTATTTACAGTTCGTTACCACAAACTGTTTGATAGATCTCTAGCTGAAATCACTTACCATGGAAGTGATCTCCTAGACCAAATTTCTTCGAAGTATCAGAGTCAAATTACCGTCCCCGAAAGAATTAAACTGTAACAACGTAGCAGCAGGGATCCACCAAGCGTATGGAACAAATTTGTCACTGAATAACATCATTGGAAGACTATGTATACGGCTATTGCTATATAGACCACCCTCCAAACAGATTGAAAGACAATTTTTCATCACTCAACTTGCATTACCTTGGTTGCCTGGCGGAAGATAAAAGTTCGTATAGAAGTCATATCAAACAACTTGAGAAAGAAAAGTCCTCAAAACGACCTTAAATTAGGAACGGGACTGAAGTCGTGTAAGTCAAGTAAGGTATTTTAGTGTCAGACTTTGTTTTTTATTATTTATTCAATTTATTATCCGACTGCCTAAAATAGATTTCCTTTTCGGGACTGGCATCTAAACGGCATAATTTTATATCCCAGATTATTGATTTACAACCAGGTTTGTATATATCTTTATATATATATACATCTATATATATTTGTGTTGATTAGTTTAAATTCCTAGAAGGCATCAGTTCTATTAAAGTATTTCTTAATATGTTCAAACTTTGCTTCAAATTCTTTCTAGGTCACGGGATGAGCTGGGAGCGCTTTCACCGCATTAAAGATATTTATGCATACATGAATTATCTTGCTGGATATAAATCTGATATCTGTGAAGTAATAAATATAGGGAAATCCAGTGAAGGACGAAAAATTCTTGTACTTAAAGTTTCTTCAAAGAAAGGAGCCCGGACAAAGCCAGGAATTTGGATTGATGCAGGCATCCATGCTAGGGAGTGGATATCCCCTGCTTCTGTTACGTATGCAATGAAAGAGCTTGTTGAAAACTATGAAGAGCATCCACAACTGATTGAAAATTTTGATTGGTAAGTTTGCACAGCTTACCTTTGAGTAAATTAATTTGCGTTAAGTTCTTTGAAGATATAATTGATAATTAACTGAGACGGATTATAAATATGAAGATTTTCCTTATAATTTTTGTGTTTCCTGCAAAATCTTCTTGCATTGTTTTTATTTTTATCCTTTCGCCCTTCCTCCTGGAGTAAATTGGTACGCGTGCTCTTACAAGCATTAGCCAAGAAATATCAAATTTTTTCTTGATTAAAGGTTTCCTCTCTAATTTTGTTAAAATTGAAACAATGGGTGTCTTCCGAAACCCTATTGTCATTAGCGGTCTCTAATTATTTTTTATTCCCCTTAGCCCAAAACGGAAGATGACAATAAACTTTGTCCATAGAATTCCTGTAATTATAGACAGTACAATAGCGCTGCCTAAGTAAAGAGTTAAAGGGGCTCTGGTGATTATTTATTTATTTATTCTTTTCACTAGCGTACTTCGTAAGAAAAAAGTTGTCGTAGAAACTTTGAAGGGGTATCCATTTTAAGAGTTAAAAATAAATGGATGGCAAATACCCTCCACGCTCCTCATCCCTCAGAGGAATCCGATAAAATTTTGAAAAATCAATCTGGGGAAGCAGAAGAGGGGGGACTCTGGGGAAGACACTCCCCCCTTCTGCTCTTGGGGCAAGGGCTGTGAATCATGGGACTTGCCCATTGTTTGTATAAAGTATTTCTTAATAGGAGAAAGTGATATGTTTGACCCATGGTGTTCAAACAGGCTAAGTGTATCAAAGTGAAGCTGTCAAGGGATATTAAGCTGAGGTTTCAAGAGGGCTTACCTCAGGAACGACTTCGAGTACTGAGTTTGAATTTTCAGAGAATACATAAAGGTGAAGATCTATTGACCAAAATGCACACTGCGGTTACAACTACTACTACTGCTACTATTAACACTACTACTGCTACTGCTGCTGCTACTACTACTGCCACTGCCATTACTGCTATTACTAATACTGCTACTACTACTATTACCACTACTAATGTTACTGCTACTGCTACTACTTCTACTGCTGCTACTACAGCTACTGCTACTACTACAACTACTGCTATGGCTAAAATATTGTGGCTAAATATTGCTGCTGCCAATAAGATTACTGCTGCTACTGAGGCTAATGGTGTTACTGTGAAAGTTTCAATGGGTGTTTTGGGGGAGTTTACACTAAACCAAAACACAATATGTGCATTCATGTTGCCAAAAGGGGGCATTAGCAATATCTCAGGAAAAACTTAGAATATTAAGTGGAAACTTTCAGGATATGTTGAGGTTAATGTTGAAGAAAACAAAAAACACTATGTCTATACTACTACTATTTCTAATGCTAGTCTTCCACTTCTACTAACGGTAAGGATATTGAGGTAAGTTTTCGGGAAATATTGAGGGGTATGTTGAACTAAATGAAGAAAAAACACTATGCGTATGCCGTTTGTCAAAAGGAAGTACCAGCAATATCTCAGGAACAGCTCACAGCAGCCTATGAAGTTGATGTTTTCAGGGTATATTGAGTTGGATCTTGAACCAACCAAAAGGCATGTTCAAGGGGTTGTTTAGGGGGATAGAAAGGCATGTTCAGTGGAGGTTAGGGGATCTTGGACTACCGAAAAGGTGATTTGTGAATTTTCCTACTACCACTACTACTACTGCTACTATTACTACTACTACTAGTATTACTACTACTACTACTACTGCTACTGCCACTGCTACTACTACTATTGCTACTACTACTACTACTGCCACTACTGTTAGCACCACTGCTGCTTCAACTACTACTGCTGCTATTACTACTACAAATGCTACTGCTGCTACTGCTACGACTACTACTACTAGCAATACTACAAATGCTACTACTACTGCTGCTACCATTACTACTACAACTACTACTAGTGCTACTTCTACTTCCACTAGTACTATAGACATACTGCTACGACTACTACAATCTGCTTCCACTACTCCTACGACCAGGGGCCTCCCGAGACTCATTTCGTTGGGGGGGGGCGATCTTCGTAATTTCTACCGAATCACTACCCGATTTATGCCGAATTTTTTGCAGAAATCAAGAATTTCGCTAAATTTCAGGCGATTTTGCATAATTTCTGCCGAAATTTTCGCTTTGCACGAAAATTTTACCGAATGCCAAAAACGTTTGAGGGGCGCCCCCCCCCCCTCGGGACGCCCCTGCCTACGACTATTACTACTACTGAAGCCAGGGATATTAAGGTAAAAATTTTAGGGAATGTTTAGAAGGGTACTGAAATAAATTGAAACACACTATTTGGATGCTTGTTATCAAAAGGGTGTATCATGTATATTCAAAGAGCAGCCTAAAACATGAAGTTGATAAATAAAAGTTCAAATAGGGATAAAATCCTTTTATTAGACTGTGATAAATTTCACAAAAAACACTAAATATATCGGTCGCATATGCAATGACCGTCATTAGTATAGTAATACTAAACTAAAACAATTAAAAATAATGATTTATATATAAAAAAATAACTATATTTTGTTTAATAATCTTATTCTTTCCAAAGCAAAAACGGAAATGAGTCCCTTTGACCATTTTGGATCCGTTTCGTTAGCATGAATTGAACTAACACTTGGGCAGCGGTTAATCGCATTGGGTGAATTGAACTTTACTTTATCTGATTTTAATAAATTATTGTAAATAGAGTTCAAACCAAATTCATCCGTGTCTCTATTTAAAACCATATACTAGAATAAAATTTTCTTAATTTCAATAGTTGTGCGAAAATTTTACTGTAAACCTCGGTCCCTAGAAATCAAACATTATCGAACAAAATAAATGGCCAGGAAAATTAAAAATTTGTTCTGAATGGGCTGAAGGAAAATCTTCAGGCTTAGAATTTTGCTTTCAAGCCGATGAAATAGAGTCTTTATGCCGCAGTAATATCCTTTCCAAATTCTGGTTAGTACGTCCTACATATGAGCTTTCGCAAGTACATGGCATCTGATAGACCCCACTTTGATGCCCCAATGAAGTTAGATCCTTCCCAGTATTACTACTCTTTAAAACTACCTTTAAACAATTACTTTGTAAAGTTCTTTTAAGTTTTTCAATTAGTCCGGGTACATATGGTAAGGAACAAAAAACATCATTCTCCTGAATTGTCTCCAAGACTTTCTTAGAAATCTATAGAAACTTTTTTCTTCTTTTTGAAAAAGTCTGGTTAATTAACCACTCTGGAGATATGTTACTTATTAGTACTTTTCTTAGAGAAGAAAACTCCTCCTAAAAAATTCTGGAGAGCAAATACTAAAAAACGGGTCAGTTAAAGAAATGACCAAATCAATTTTTACTTGGCGAGCATGACCGGAGCAAAACGACAAAAATCTATTGTTATTAGTCGGTTTTCTCTAAATTTTAAAATCCAGACTATTTTCACTTTTTTAAAAGAAGAACATCAAGAAAGGGAAGTTTTCCATCCTCTTCTAATTGAACCGTAAACTTTGAATCACCCCCCTTCCCCCCAAACAATTAAGATATTCCAGAAATACTTTTAATTTCTCCTCCCCTTAATTCCATACTGAAATTATATCATCCATATACCGGCCCCAAAAATTATGTCTAAATAAATATGAATCTAACGCAATTGTTTCAATATTTTCCACAAAAATATTAGCTAATAATGGACTTAAAGCGGCCTTCATTGGTAAACGATTTACTTGTTCGAAAAATTCCTTTCTAAATTGAGAAAAATAAGAGAACTTATTGCACAAACTTACTAAATACATAATTACAGAAGCTTCCAAATCTGTTTTACCACTAATTAAGTCCAAATTTCTTAATAGTTTTCTTTCTAGAAGAGTTTCGGCTGCTTCTACATCAATATTAGCGTACATTGATACAATATTGAACCTTGAAAGCTAAGAACTTGAAGAAATTTCCACTTCTTTTAGTTTTTCACCCAAATTCGAAGAATTCTTAATATAAGAAATTTTTGTAGACAAAATTGGCTTACAGATTGACACTAACCACAAACACTTGTCGGTTACTTTGTACTTGACACAATTGGTCGTAATGGTAGGTTCAGCTTATGGATTTTGGGAAGTCCATAAGGACTTCCGAAAAGGCACAAAGACTTCCCAAGGCAAAAAGAACTGCGTGGCAGGCATTTGTAATGAAGTTGAAGTGTAATTTTTCCTTTGTCCTTCAAACACTTTAATTCCTTCTTAAACTTACTCGTATAAGAGTCTGTCGGGTCATACGATATTTTCTTGTGGGTTTTTTCGTCATTTTTTCGCAAAAATCCTTAATTTTGACTCATAGTCCTCAGTATTCATCACAACTAAAGCGTTACCCTTATTTGCTTTTGTAATAGTAACTGAACCATCCTTTTTTAAGTTTTTTGGAATCCTTATTTCTTTGATGGACGTACTAGGAAATTCCGGTTTCAATAAAAAATTTGAAAGGTCTTCGAGATTATCTACGGTATGAATTTGAAAAATTTAAGTTAATACATTAACATACTACTTCTACTACTGCTACTGCTTCTACAGCCTAGAACACAGCTGTTACGACTGCAAAGGGTATTAAGGTTAATTTTAAAGAAATACTGAGGTAACTGTTGAGAGAAATCAAAATACACTGTCTGTATACTGGTTGTCATAAGGACGTATCAGCAATATCTAAGGAACACCTGAGAGCATTAAGCTAAAACTTTCCGAGAAATTTGAGGGGATACTGAACTAATAAAAAAGAAACTTTCACAAAGTAAAACTATTGTTACTACTAATAGTGGCAGTACCACCGTAACTACTGCCATAATCCAGGGCCTAGCGTGTGGCACTCCATTCCAGAGAGCATTCGGGCGGCTAAGCACCTGGGGTTGTTTAAAAGTAAGCCGAAAAATTGTTTATTTGGTCGAGGCTCATAATTAGTTATTTCTATATTTTTCTTTCTCATTATTATTATCATCATGAATGGATGAGAGATTGGTTATCTTTTATTGTGATTTAATCTCTTTGCATCTAGTTATTAATAGTGAGTAAGTTAGTGATGTGTTCCCACCCAGTCGCAAGGTGTTTTTTGTGCCTTTCTTGGGAACTAGCTGTTTAGTTGAGTGTCGTTTTTCGACTTACTTGACTTGATTGTAAATAAAAGTGTTTTGAACTGAACTGCTGCTAGTGCCACTATTGCTAAGGCTAGGGGTATAAAATCAAATTTTCAAGGAATGTTGAGGGTGATATTGAAGTAACCAGTAATGCATTATCTGAATGCTACTGTTGCAACTACTACTGGTATCTATACTAATATTACTACAACTACTACTACTGTAACTACAGCTACTGCTATTCCAAATAATACGAATATTAAGACAAAATATTCAGGAAATAGAAAGGGCGGTGTTAAGCGAAATCAAAACACCCTATATGCATAAAGGTTGTCAAAAGGGTGTATTAGCAGTATCTGAGAAATGACTTATTGTATTAAGCTAAAATTTTCAGGGGCTGAAAACGCTACTGCCACTTTTGCTACTATTGCTACAGATACTAGTGCTTTTGTTAAACTAAATCAAAATGGTTTAAGTGCATCCAGGTTATCAAAATGGTATCGTAAGACTACAATCGGGTGTAAAGTAAAAACTTTCAGGGAAAGTTTTGTTGCTATAAAATTAAATCAAAAGGCACCATGTGCTTGCTGGTTGTCAAAAGAACGTATCAGCAATATCTCAGAAATGGGTGATGATATTTAGCTGAAAGTCTCTGGGCTACCTCTATTGCTCTCGCTAACTCTACTGGTGCTGCTAATACTGAACTGAGTCAAAAGAGCTTAAGTGCATCTAGGTTATTGGAATGTCATAGATACAATGTCTGAGTACCAAAATAAGGTATTAAGTTTAATTTCTCTGGGAAATTGAAGGGGATGCATAATTAAATCAAACGGCCCTATGTGTATCTGGAGTGTCGAAAGGGCGTATGTGCCATATTATTATGGTTATTTTTACCCATTATCCAAAAATACAAAATGTTTTAAATGGACTAGAGAGAAAGAATAAAAAAGGAGAAAAAAACAGAACTCGGTTACACAAAGAAAACTGAATAATTAAAAATCAGGACATAAATAGCAATGAACAATCATTCAAGTTTTTGTGGTATACAATGATAATTGACTTGGGTCAAATGCCTTTGGAAACCAAAGTAAAAAATTTGCCTAAATAATGAGGTTCAAATTTCATAAGGAAATTTTAATAGGCACTCAAATAAAAGCCGACGAAATGTTTTTTTTTTCATTAGGTTTACTTTAATAATTGAATTTACAATAATTTTTGGATTATTGTTAGCATCGATGAGGCTAATCTTTTCATAATTGATGGCTGAAGATCCCTGAAAGATCTTTTTCCTCATCCCTTTCAACCTCAAATTAATAGTGCTGTTCCTCATCACTTTATACTTCAGTTAATAGTGCTGTTCCTCATCCCTTTATGCTTCAGTTAACAGTACTGTTCTCCATCCCTTTATAGTTCAATTAATATTGTTGTTCCTCAGTGGCATCATTGAGAAGGGGGGGAGGGAGTTGGCCCCCCTCCTCCAGTAATTTGGAGAACGAATTATTAAGTAGCTTCAAAACTGTTGCTCGTTTTTAGTTTCAACTTCGTTCTTTACTTTGGGCAGATAATTTTTTTTAATTAATCCATCCTCATTTTTCATATAAAAAAACATGAAAAACAGGGATCCATTGAACTTCCTAATATGTCCCACATTAGTCATAGGCAGCGCAATAGCGCTACCTAAGTAAAGAACTATTTTGGCACAATGTAGGCTATTATTTATTTTTTTCTTGGTCTTAGACCAGGGCACTTCGTATCGAAGGAGTTGTCGTAGAAACTTCGCAAAGGGCTCATTCGATTGGAAATTGGAGTGGCTAGTGCCATTTTTAATAGTCGAAAGTGATTGGAGGGCAACTAGATCCCCCCCCCACCACGCCCATCATTCCCCAAAACACATCCAATCAAAATTTTGAGATAACCATTTTCTTCAGCGTAGTTGATTTCCAGACAGAAAATATGTTTTGAGGAGGTCACTCCCCCACAAACCTTAGGGCAAGGGTTTTAAGTTATGTCCTGGGGGCTTATAAGAACGATGTTGGCACAATGTATTATTTATTATTTTTTCCTTTAGACCAGGGCACTTCGTATCGAAGAGGTTGTCGTAGAAACTTCGGAAAGGGCTCATTCCATTGGGAATTGGAATGGCTTGTGCTCTTTGTAATAGTCGAAAGTGATTGGAAGGCAACTAACACCCCTTCCACGCCCACCATTTCCAAAAACACATCCAATCAAATTTTGGGACATCCATTTTGTTCACCTTAGTTGATATTCAAATAGAAATTATATTTTTGAGGAGGACACTCCCACACAACCCTCAGGGCAAGGGTTGTAAGTTACGCCTTTGGGGCATATAAGGTTTTTATAGAACGCGCTGTCGTAGAAACTTTAAAAAGGGTTCATTCGATTGGAAATTGAAATGGCTAGTGCCCTTTTTAATAGTCAAAAGTGATTGGGAAGCAACTAAAACCCCTTCCTTGCCCACCCTTTCCCCAAACTCATCCAATCAAAATTTTGAGATAACCTTTTTGTTACACGCAGTTTAAAGTTCAGGAAATAATACCTTTGGGCAAGACATTTCCCCCACAGTCTTCAGGGCAAGAGTTATAAATTATGCCCTGGGGGCATTTAAGTTTTTATTGAAATCTTTGTCCTAGAAATTTCAAAAAGGGTTGGAAATTCCCTTTTTAATTTTGTTAGCGCCCTTTTTAATAGTCGAAAGTGATACAGGGCAACTAACCCCCCTTTCACGCCCACCTTTTCCCCGAACACATCCAATCAAAATTTTAAGATAGCCATTTTGTTCAACGTAGTTGAAAGTTCTGTAAATTAGGTCTTTGAGGATGACAACGCCCCCCCTCCACAGCCCTCAAAGCAAGGGTTGTAAGTTATGCCCTTGGGGCATATAAGGTTTCTATAGAACGCGTTGTCGCAGAAACTTAAAAAAGGGCTCATTCGATTGGAAATTGAAATGGCTAATGGCCTTTTTAATAGTCGAAACTGATTGGAAGGCAACTAGCAGGCGTTCCACGCCCACCATTTCCCCAAAAACATCCAATCGAAATTTTGAGATATCCAATTTTTTCTATGCAGTTTAAAGTTCAGGAAATTATATATTTGATTAGAAGACTCCTTCCACAGTCTTGAGGGCAAGGGTTAAAAATTATGCCCTGTTTTTATTGAAATCTTTGTCGTAGAAACTTGAAAAAGGGCTCATTCGATTGGAAATTCAAAGGGCTAGCGCCCTTTTTAATAGTCTTGAAAGTGATTTGAGGGCAACTAACCCCCCTCTCTCGCCCACCTTTTCCTCACACATCCAATCAAAATTTTTAGATGGCCAACGTAGTTGAAAAGGTTGGAAATTATTTCTTTAAGGATGACAACGCCTCCACCCCCACAGCTCTCAGGACAAGGGTCGTAAGTTATGCCCTGGGGGCATATAAGGCTTTTATAGAAAGTGATGTCGTAGAAACTTCAGAAAGGGCTCATTCAATTGGAAATTGAGAGGGCTAGTGCCCTTTTAATAGTCGAAAAAGATTGAAAGACAACTACCCCCCCTCTCACGCCCATCATTTCCCCAAACACATGCAATCAAAATTTTGAGATATCCATTTTGTTCAGTGTAGTCGAAACTTCTGGAAATTAGGTCTTTTAGGATGATGACCCCATCAGAGCCCTCAGTGCAAGGGTTGTCAGTTATGCCCTGGGGGCATATAAGATTTGTATAAAAAGTTGTTGTAGAAATTTCAAAAAGGGCTCATTTGATTGGAAATTGAAATTGCCCTTTTTAATAGTCGAAACTGAGTGGAGAGTAATTAACCCCCCTCTCACGCCTATCATTTCCCCGAACACATTCAATCAAATTTTAGAGATAGCCATTTTGTTCAACGTAGTTGAAATTTCTGGCAATTATGTATTTAAGGATGAAAAACCCCCAAGAGTCCCCAAGGCAAAGGTTGTAAGTTAAGCCCTGGGGGCATATAAGGTTTTTATAGATAGAGTTGTCGTAAAAACTTCAAAAGGGGCTCATTCGATTGGAAATTGAGAGGGCTAGTGCCCTTTTTAATAGTTGAAAGTGATTGGAGGGTAACTAACCCCCCTCTCACGCCCATCATTCCCCCAAATACATCCAATCAAAATTCTCAGATTGCCATTTTGTTCAACGTGGCAAAAAGTCCTGGAAATTAGGTCTTTGAGGATCACATCCCCCCCCCAGCGCTCAGAGCAAGGGTTGTAAGTTGTGCCCTGGGTGCATATAAGGTTACTTTTTAAAGCGTTGTCCTAGAAACTTCAAAACGGTTCCTATGATTGGAAATTCAAAGGGCTAGTGCCTTTTTTAATAGTTGAAAGTGATTGGAGAGTGACTAACGCCCCTCTCACGCCCACCATTTTCCCAGACACATCCAATCAAAATTTTGAGATTGCAATTTTGTTTAACGTAGTTGAATGTTCTGGAAGTTAGGTCTTAGAGGATGACAACCCCCCTCACAGCCTTTAGGGTAAGGGTTGTAATTTATGCCCTGGGGGCATATAAGGTGTTTACAGAAAGCGCTGTCGTTGAAACTCAAAAAGGGTTCATTCGATTGGAAATCGAAAGGCCTTGTGCCCTTTTTAACAGTCGAAAGTTATTGGAAGGCTTGACATTTTATAGTAAAGATCAATGTGGGTATAATGTATTATTTTGTTGTTGTTGTTTAGACCAGGGCACTTCGTATCGAAGGTTGTTGTAGGAACTTCGAAAAGGGCTCATTCAATTGAAAATAGATAGGGCTGATGCCCTTTTTAATAGTCGAAAGTGATCGGAGGGAAATTAATCCCCCTCCCAAGACCACCCTCCCATTTGCCTTTATTTTTAAAAACTAAATGTTGCCTTAAGATTAAACCAAAATGCAATAGTTAATGCTAATTCCAAATAAGGCATCAAAGCAGTATCCCAAGAACGACTGAGGGCATTGTGCTCAAACTTTTGGGGCTGCTTCTGCTCTAAAAATTTAACCAAATCAAAATAGCGTATGTGTATTCAAGCTATCAAAGAAAGTAAACAGATTTTTTTGCGAATGGTATCAAGTTTTCCATTTCAGATCAACTAGAGGAGGTGTGAAACTAAATTAAACACTACTATTTGTGTCCAGATTTTTAAAAGGGTGTATGTTGTTAAAAATTGCTGAAAATTTTTCTCCAGCATACAAATAGCAGGCCAAACTATAAATTCTGAAAAAAACGAAAAGATTTAAAGTTTTTTTTTCCCTGAAAAGACTATGTCAATATAAAACGAACAGAAATTAATTAAAAAATGTTTTCCACAAAATAAGGTTTTCAAAGAAAAGTAAAGAACTCCATTAAACGAAAAATGAGCAAAAATAAAATCAAATAATCTACCAAGCGTGAAACTACCACAAATCAGCATCGATAAAAAAATTAATCCCGAAACGAACAGAAATTACAATAAATAACCGAGTCAAACTCAAAATGAGCAGAAATTAACATAAGTTGGGCTCAAAACCCCTATGCCTTCCCAAGGCCAGAACATAATTTGCACTTTACTGAAAAAAATACAAATGAATGTGCATTGTCAGTTTAATATACATATACTGATATTTCGTAATCAAAATGTTAACATTATTTGATTTATTAAAGTTATAAAAGTAAAAACATTTATTACTTTTTATAAACATTTTATACACTGTTATTACTGTTATTAGTTATTACTGTATGGAGGGTTATTACTGTTATTAGTCGCATTTCAGGCCATGCCAGTCCTACTTGTGTGACCTTTATCTCTGCATCTGCATGCTGTACGAAAGGTCTGTTGCAAGCATCTGAAGGATAAAGCGAATCCGAACAATATATGTATATTTTTCTCACAAATTAGTATTTTATGCTCGCAAATAAGCTGTACCAGCCTTTATTTATTGTTATCAGTTTTACCATGCAGCATTAGGAGACCGAGCTTCGCTTGGTGAAGGGAATTCTAGAAAAAGAATATTCAGGGCCCTCCTAGTTTTCAAACTCTAGGTGTCAATTTTTCCCTTCCAATTGGCATCCCTGGTAAGTTTTAGTTAATGTAAGGTTTCTACCACGTTCAGGAAGGATGTGCGAGAGCACAGAATGGCTGACCCCAGGCCCCCATTGCAATTCCAGGTTGAAGGGCCACGAAATGGAGATCAGCACCGCTGTTTTGGACCTTAAGGGTCTAGTGCCGTCATACTTACTTTACTTACTTACTTTTTCTACCACAATGCTGCCAAGAATCGTTCAGATTTTCTGGATATTCTTAATCAAACAATTCTCAACGAATATCCTGAAAATTCACACATTTTTTTTTCTTCGAATACTTTAAATTAAAAATACTGTCGCTATTTCAAACGTAAGGAACATTTCCAGGGGGAATCTCCACAGAGAAGAATTTCCGTAGGGGTGAGGGGAAATTTATCTACCGTTTTTATCATTGGACAAGACCCTTTTTTGTTATTTTTTATTTAAAAAAAAAGAAAAAATAACCCAAAGCAATCTTTGGGTGCCGTGTGTCACTTTATGATTGTCTTATAAAGTCAAATTTGTAAAGAGCAATTAAATATAAAATCAACTTATAAATGAGCCCTTAATTAGCTCTATATGATGCCCATGTGTCCAGCCAAGGCTGCTACATACTCAGTAAATTATTAATTCAGAATAAGTGCGTCCTTAGGTTCACGATGTAAGATGGTTAAACTTTCGGTTCCTTATTCAGTTCCATAAAAACCAGCTTTGTTCAGCTCTCAACTTTAATGTGTTCTGTAGCGTTATTAAAAATATAATTTTTGTCAATTTTAAATGGCTCTAACTGGGTAATGAAATCAATTACTTTCTTACTTACTTTCTTTGGCTTAGAAATAACTTTATAAAGCACGTTAGTGCTTTTAGTTTTTTGTGGGAGAGGGATGGGAGGGGCTCCTTGACGTGAGGTCAATGCACGATAATGGTTAGTCGAGTTCATCTGATCCCTGCATCTAGACTGGAAGAATTTAAAAGAAATTCGGCCCTTTTTAGTAATGTATTCCTAACGCCCCTAGCCCATGATAATAATGAAATTTTAAACTCTTTTTTAGTTCACCCCTAATAAATATTTGTTTTCTCGTGAAATAGTTCATAAAAACCCAGATATGAGAACATTTTTTTGGAACTGTCGTGGATGAAGGAGCGGGCAAGGTGCAATTGAAATTTTTTTATTTGAATTGGGCACGGATTCTTGGAGTTTACGAAACATTTTTAGATGAAAGTTCGGCCAATAAAATTAATATTAGCGATTTCCAATTTTTTTCATGTAAGCAGAAATCGAAAAAAGCAAGGTTGTTTAGCAATACTAGTTAAAAATTATATTCCGGCACGGATGAAAGAAGAATTTCTATATCTGAATACTGAGATGATTTTTGAAAGCTGTATTGTTGAATGTTTTTTTTACCAAATAATGAAAAATTATTAATTGCTATAATTTATCGCCCTCCCTCATCTAGCATGGCAGACTTTATTGACAAATTGAAAATATGTTAAGCGTAATATCAAATCTTCGAATGCCATTTTTCATCCTTGGGGACTTCAATATCGACTTGATGGGATGTGTCCCATCAAGCCAGCAAGGAATTGACCGACATGTCCTTCAATTTTTAGAGTGTAACCTTTTCTCATGGTATGAACCCAGTATGTTTTATTCCGACACGAATAACAAATTCTTCTTTTTCTCTGATTGATAACATTTTTTCATCTTATCCATGTGAGGCTACATTCGTGGTTATGGAAGATACATCTGATCATTGTATTTTAATGTCTGATTTCAAAGCGCAAAAGATAGTCAATAAAGAAAATCCTATGAAAAGGAGAAATTTCTCACAAGTAAATATGAATTAACAGAAATATAATCTTAGCAATGTATATTGGAGTGAAGTTACTACTGAGAATGACCCAAATACTTCCTTAGATGTACTTTATCGAATTTTGAATGAAAAACTGGACCTTCACTGCCCATTTAAAAATACATATCGGAAAAGAACCTCGCCCAAAAAACCTTGGATAAGTGTATCACTTTTAAAATTTATCAAGGAAAAAAATCGACTGTATAAGATAAAAATGAAATACCCCTCGGCTCATAATGTACAGCGATTCAAAAATTATAAAAATTTGCTGGTTAAAATTCTTAGAACAAGTGAACAAATTTATTATGAAAATTCATTTAAAAAATCTGATTCACCTCGGACTACATGGAATTTAATCAAGGAAAAAATTGGAAATAATACTAAGACACCACACCCTGAAGTGATCATAAATGAAAATGGTGTTGAATTGAAGGGGAAGGATATTGTTGCAGATTATTTTTGTAATTATTTTTCTCATATTAATACTACTGTTGAACTGAATTCCCCGGAATCTCCGTTTTATTCATATAAAGATTATCTCCGGTCATCTGAAAATTCTAGTACGTTCCTGGCCCCTGTTACATCTATATCATCAGGGATGTTTCCAGAAATTTGGAAATCTGCACGAGTTATCCCAATTCAAGAAAGGTGATACGACAGATATAGGCAACTATCACCCAATAGCTATTCTTTCTCCAATATATAAGGTTCTAGAAAAAATTATTCAAAAAAGAATTGTTTCGTATCTCGATAAAAGAAATTTATTTATTAAAAATCAGTTTGGATTCAGATCGGGTCATTCTACTGAACAAGCAATTGCTGCGCTAATTTTAAATATTAATGATTAACTAAATGATGATAATCATGTGTCTACTCTTTTCTATGATATAAAAAAGGCATTTGATACGCTAAACCGCGAAATTTTGCTGGAGAAAATTAATAACACAGGTATTAGAGGTAAAGGCCTAAATCTAATAAAATCTTACCTGCATGGTCGAAAAATTCAGGTAGAAATAAATCGGCACCTGTCAAGCCATATTGTTGTTGATGATATTGGAGTCCCCCAGGGATCAATATTAGGGCCATTACTATTTTTGATTTATATAAATGACCTTCCGAGGTGTTTACCCCAAGATTGTAGCTTAGCAGTAATTTCTGCAGATGATACGGCGGTGACAGTAAAAGCTATTACCCCATCTTTGTTGGTTGAGAAAATGGTGATAGGAATGAAATCTTTGAATAAATGGTTTGCATGTAACTACCTAGCTCCAAATTTTTCTAAAACCGAATTCATGATTTTTGGGCGGTCACAGCGGACAGTAAATGAAATTACCATAGAAGAGTTAATTGTAAATCAAAGTAAGATGAAAAGAGTAAAATCATTTCTTTACATTGGGATTATTCTCGATGAGCTTTTATCCTTCCGTAAACACTCTGACTATTTGAGATTGAAACTTGCCCGTAACTTAGGTTGTCTTCATAGATTGAAACATGTGTTTCCTTTTTCCATCCTTAAAATTTTATACCATTCTCTAATTGAATCATATCTAAATTATTACCCTGTAATCTATTTCAACACATTTACGGTCCATCTGCAACCTCTTCAGATAATTCAAAATAAGGCAATTAGAATTCTGGGTACTTTTGTTCATCGCCCAATAAGGCTTCAAAATCTCTCGGAAACTCAAACTTTATATGTTTTTCTCAATATACTTAACCTTAAACAACGGAAATACCTGCATACAGCAATGTGGTATTATGATATTCAATCTTCAACAAATTATTTCCATGATTTGGGTATTATTGAGACTCCCATTTCTCCTGCCCACCCCGTCCGCTCCAAGAAGTATCGCCTTCCTCCAATAAATCACAAAGAGCTTGATTCTCAATCAGATACCAGATTCCTCATTTTGTAAATAAACTTAATTTAGTAGAAATGTTCCCAAGTTTCAAGAGCAGATCTTCTTTGAAAAAACATATTTCAAAAAGGTTCTTTGTCTGAATGTTGGAATTGATGAATAATTGATATTAGTAGGAATTTTGTTGGGGTGTTCTTGCGATGGGGTGGCCACCTGTTATCTCCTACCTTGTATGTTTTTTTTTTATATCCTGTATTTGTTATTTCGGCATTTTCTTATATTTGTTTATGGCCGACACATCGAGCCCTGCTCTCCGTCGACCAGTTTAGAAATTTATTTGTCATATGTTTTTGTCAATAAAAGGTCTTGTCTTGTCTTGAAACTGAAAGTAGAACAAGACTTACTTACTTACTTAGATCTTCCTACGCCTGGGGACGCATAGGGCAACGACGCTTGACCATCAACTTGACCGATCTTGCGCCAAAGACCAAAGTTTGTTCAGATTTGTTCAGGGACTCGTCGCATTTTTCTTCAGGGATTGACCAAGTGTGTTTATCTTCCACTCCTTCGAGTGCCGGGTGGGGAAAATATTAAATAGGAATTTGATTCCCATCTACGTTTTCTTATAGTAATACAAGAACAAAGAGTGAAGACAACCTTAACAGTGAAAGCAGCTCAAGTTTGACCCAATTAATTAAGAAACATGATCCAATTAATGGTCCAACTTCAGCTTTGGCTCATACTTGTGATGGCCCCTTTCAACAAAGAGACTTGATTTTCCCTTAAACTAATGGGCGAAAACTCGGAAAAAGAATCATCGAATTTTCAGACGTCTTTAAAACACACTTAGGCTTGTGTTTTTCACAACTTTTCTAATACCCCTTTCCCCACAAGTGGTTTTATAGGAAAGGGGTTGAGGGACCCTTGCCCCAAGCACAGATATTTTAGGGCGCAATCATTTTGTAGAATAAAATGTTTATCTTTATTAAAAAAAAGTGGGGGTCGTAGTTGGCAGTAAGTTTCTTACTGTAATACTTGTATAATAATACTTAATACTTACTGCAAGGATAAGAAAATTGAAGAGGCCAGAACCGCCACTACTTTCTGCCGAACGATGGCCCATGCTAATTGACCATCTGGAGGTGGAGCCCTATTCACCCCCCCCCCCACCCCCATAAAAATGCTGAAGCTACGACCCTGCTTTTCTTCACCCCTTTATACATCGGTTAACAGTGCTGTTTCTCATTCCTGTAAACTTCAGTTAATAGTGCTGTTCCTCATCCCTTTATAGTTCAGTTAATAGTGCTGTTCCTCATCCTTTATAATTTAGTTTAATAGTGTTGATCCTCATCCCTTTATAGTTCAGCTAATAGCGCTGTTCCTCATCCCTTTATACTTAAGTTAATAGCGGTGTTCCTTATCCCTTTATACTTAAGTTTATAGTGCTGTTCCTCATCCATTTATACTTAAGTTAATAGTGGTGTTCCTCACCCCTTTATGCTCCAGTTAATAGTGTTCTTACCACTAATACAGACAACAGTAGTTTAGTATATTTGCGACGCAAGCCTTCAAATGTCATTTAATAAACGAAAACTTTGGAAGAAGTAAGCACAGGTCCCAAATACTATAATCGTCCCAAGTGCTGAAAAAAAACATGTTGCACGTTTCGTTTGCATGTTGCACGTTTCGTTTATGTTGCACGTTTCGTTTGATCTACATCCCTCAAAATTATTTGATTAAGAAAATGATTCAATGATTTGAACTAAAATGAATTGGCATGATCTTGCTTGTGGTGTGTACTATTGAGATTTCAAGCAACTGAAATTACTTGAGATTCACAAAGGCATATTTTCTTAGTACATATTTTCTATTGAGAATATTTTGGTGTATTTAAGTGTTAGATTAAGCTAACCTGTTGATCGAATAAATTACCTGTTTTTCTATTCTTTATTAAATTGCTTGAATGATTCTCTAGGTATTTCTTACCGGTAGTAAACCCTGATGGTTACGAATTTACATTCTCAGGGGATCGACTTTGGAGAAAAACTCGTTCGAAGAAATCCTCGACTCGATGTCTTGGTGCAGATCCCAATCGCAACTTTGGTCACGAATGGGGTGGACTGGGTACTAGCAATAATCCTTGCAGTGAAATCTATAGAGGAGAAAAGGCGTTCTCAGAACCAGAAACTGCCGCTATGGCCACATTTATAGAAGATAAAAGTTCTACTCTGAAGGTGTGTTAACATTTATTTCCCTACTTTTTTATTAACAAAACTTTAATATTGGCCCTAGACAAAAGATGAACTGTGCCATTTTGGATCCGGTTATTGTTCCTCAAACACAAAAACTCGCCTTTAAGCACAATATATCGTGATATTGCTTTAATTGTCAAAGGTAATCACAAAAAGCAAAAAGACATTTTTGGTTCAATCTTCGTCTTTCCTTTTTACACCAGGTGGAGGCAAATGCAGGGGTGCCACGTATTCAGGATCCCCTCCCCCAGTTTTTCAGTAAATCAGTAAAAGGAATTAAAATTCTCGAAATAGTGGCGCAAAGTGCCACTATTTTACAGGCTTATTTTTTTCAGTAGGGTAAATGAGCCGAAGGAAGTATATAACATAAAATAAAAGAAGGAATATCAGTCTCAGTTAGTAAAAAACAAAAGATTAAGTCATTCTAATAATAATATCACCCAAATCAGTAAGTACAAAAGACCAGCCAGTCTGTAAAATTCATTGCTCTACCCCCCCCCCTCCTAAAAAAAATTTTGGCTTCTGACAACACTGGATGATTGAAACTAATTTCAAGGTGGAGGGAACCCCTGCCCAGTAACTGAGAAAAGAATTTTCGAGATACAGTAATTTTAGTCAAATGCCTTAAATGCTTTATTCAGTTTATTATAATAATCAATAATAGCATTAAATAAACCCTAGATTAGAAATCTTTGAATGTTATTAACATCATTCAAAGACAAATTCCATACTAATATATCAAAAGAGAAAAGAAAGAATTACAAGTCAGCATGATACAAAAAAGCTATATTCTTGCTATGATAAATCGTGTAAATTCTACAAAATTTTGAATAGAAAAAAAAGTAGGAAAAATTTTGATAAATCGTTTGAACAGTCAAGTTTTAGCGATAACACTTAAAACGAACAGAAATTATTCCGTATGTTAAGGGGGTTGCCCATGGGCGTGCGTAGCTTCTTCTTTAGGGGGGCGATTCTGTTATGAAGGGGGTGGGACTGAAAGTTATATTGGCAGTTTACAAAACCTTGCATTGCCAGCAAGTTCTATCATACCTATGAAATCTTTTTCAATAAGTAATCACCAAAAACCATAAATCATCAATAAGTTTCAGCATTAATCAATCTTCTTGGATTAGAGCTAAATCTTTCCAAGACATCATGGATCATTACTTTGTGTTTGACTTTTATTCTGTCATTTCAGCTGTTTATTTCCTGCCTTTCAACCATCTACCTTTTATCAACTGCTTTTTCAGCCATATCTTTTATAAACTAGAAGTTCTAGGGGGGACAGCTGCCCCCTCTGCCCCCCTTCCGTACGCCCATGAGGCTGCCTCCTCCTCAAAACCTTGCTCTTTACGCTAAAGTTTGTAGTACTTTTGGAAAGAGCTTCTCATTGTTCCAATTAAACTAACATAGTGTTTCAGAAGTCGTTCTTAAAGAATTGGGAGAAAATTTAAACTTTAGCGTAAAGAGCGAGGTGTTGAGAAGGAGGCAACCCTCTTCATATACGGAATACTTTCTGTTCGTTTTAAGTTTTAATGTCGCTCCTTACTTTCTGTTAAAAAAACCTTTTTTTTTTAATTTAATTTCTGAACATTTTTGAATTAATACAGGTTTTGAAATTAGCTAACCGTATATGAATAATTAAAGCAAAATTTGCCTATTCATTTTACTTTTTTTCGGCTAAATGGCTTTCTCCAAATTTTTATTGTACGAATTTGAGAAAACGGGCTTGGGAGGGTGCCTAGTTGCCTTCCATTTTTTTTGGTTCCTTAAAAAGGGCACTAGAACTTTTAATTTTATTTACGAACGTTTTTATTAATAATAAATATACTTAACTTACGAATTTTCTCCCTATTCCTTAAGAATGGCTTCTGAAACACTATTTTCGTTTACTTGGAACAATTGGAACAGCTTTTTTCATTACAATGCTGAATCAACACTATAAGCCCATTCTTTTGATATATGTTTATTGACATCAAAATTCCGTCTTTTAAAGTTTCGATTACTATTGAGCCGTATCGCTTGTTTTTTCCTGTTTTTTTAATTACGTATATGTTATTATGTATATGAGGGGGTTCGCCCCCTAGTCAATACGTCGCTCTTTACGCTAAAGTTCGGATTTTGTTGGAATCACAAACCCCTGAATCACAAAAGCCGTTTAATTAGAATAGATAGCTCTTTTGAAAGTACTAAGAAAACTTTAGCGTAAAGAGTGAGGTATTGACTAGGGGGCAAACCCCCTCATATACGTAATAATTTTTTTCGTTTTAAGTGTTAATGTTGCTCCTTACTTTTAGTTGAAAAAACTTGTTTTTCTATTTAATTTCTGATCGGTTTTATATAATGCTGGGAAATGCGGCGCCCCCTTCATAGAAATGTCCCTTCCTTTAAGAAAACATCCTGCATGGAAAGATCCTGCCACGTAACCCCCTCCTCAGACCGACCCCCCCCCACCAGAAAAAAATCGCTCCTGAAAACCTGTGTATACTTCCCAATAACCAATACTATATGTAAACAATGGGCAAAGTTCATATTTTGCAGCCCTTCCCCCGGGAACTGTGGGGATTAAGTCTTACTCAAAGACATATTTATTAAATTTTGGACTATGCTGAACAAAATGGATATCTCAAAAAACTTTTAGTTTTCGTTCAAATGAGCCCTCTCACGATATTCTAGAACTACTGGATCGATACGATCACCACTGGGGAAAAAAAACGAAAAAACAAACAAAAAAACACATCCGTGATCTTTCTTCTTGCAAAAAATATAAAATTCCAGATTCTTGTAGATAGGAGCTTGAAACATCTACAGTAGTGTTTTATGTTAGGCTGAATCTGATAGTTTGATTTTCATTAAGATTTTATCACTTTTAGGGGGTGTTTCCCTCTTTTTTTCAAAAATGAAGTATTTTTAAGGCTCGTAAGTTTTGATGGGTAAGACTAAACTTTGTGAAACTTATATATTTGAAATCAGCATAAAAATCCAATTCTTTGAGTAAATCTACTGGTATCAAAATTCCGTTTTTTAGAGTTTGGGTTACTATTGAGCCGGGTCGCTCCTTACTTACAGTTCATAACCACGAAACTGTTTGAAAGCAAAATACTGAAATACAATATAAACAATAATGTTGTATGCTTTTATGCTTGCACTTCGATTCAACCTGAAGAATCAAAAAAAGGAAGCGTACATCTTTCATCAAAAAACACTTTTTCTAAATTTCTATTTATTGGCACCAAACTTCACTTCTTGAAATAACCAGGTTTTCCTGCCGGTGAAAAAGATTACTATATTTTAGTGATTTTTTTGGTTGATTTAGCGATTTTCTTCAATTATCTATGGAATTATGTGCTAATTTAGTAATTTTTTTGGCAATGAGAAAATAACTTGAAATGGTGATAAATAACCAAAGGTGGCCACCCTGGACATAACATGAGCGAGAGCTCCAGATACAGCACACTTCCAAACAGAAAGGAACTAGTGAATAAACTGCCATTGAACTCAATACTGACACGTCATATTAACAGATTAAAAAGTCTGAGCATGTCTAAACCTGAGCTGTGTTTTCAGGCACCGGGTTTGAAGCGTGTTTTGAGCAGGTTTGGCAAAATTCGTTTTTCAGGCTCTCCGTGTCGAACCCAGCGAAACTTAAAATCATTTTCATCTTACGGATTCCAAGCGTGTTGGCCACGGAATCCTCAAAATTGTAACGCCCAGAATAGCATGGCTGAACGTGGGTTTTGAAAAGATATTCGCCCGTGTTGAACCCGGCACTCAAAACGAATATTTACACAACCCGTGTCAAACTCCGTGTTGGATGTAGGCGGCCTGAAAACAGGGCTCTGGATTAACCTATACAGTCTTATTTTTTGTGCTTCAGCATGATACTGCAAATAAGTTTCCTTCAATACAGCTTGGTCAAAATCACCATATATGAGGCAAAGTTTCCTATTAGGCTACCTGCCAAAGAAAACACTAAAACAAGGTTTTGAAAAGTAGCTATTATAAAAACACTATGCCTAACGGAGAGATTCCTTCTACACATCGAATTTCAAGAAGGAAAAAAACGCACCTGATCCAATTCAGATTCATTGTCAAAAAAGTCTTCTCAAGAAGTGATCAGGAGAAAAGAAAATTTATATATAGATATATAGAATATGTACATAATGCATATACCATAACTCCATAACTTCTGATCATATAATGTGTATGCTTGATCGACTTACTGATTAATTTTATAATGGCAGAGTGCACAAAGCGCAAAAAAACTCCAGAAATGAAACCAAAGTGTTGTACTTGATTAGTATATGTTTGGGAATAACTTCTGTGACAGTTAAGTATGCAACATTTTTGGGGGGAAAGGGTAGCTGAATTCTGTTGGATTACTAAATATTTGCAAACAGATCAAATATACAGCCTACTTGTAAAAATTACCAAAATGTCATCATAAAAATATTAAGGTATGAATTGAGGATGGGGTGGGGTATTTTGAAAAGCGTCCAGGGTACTTTTTAGCAGGTAAAAAATTTAAAAAATAAAATATCTTTAAGAACTATTTAAATTTTTTTTATGTTTTAGGTATACCTGACATTTCACAGTTATGGTCAATATATTCTCATTCCATGGGGCTACAGGAATAATCAACGTCCCGAAGATTACAATGAAATGAAAGATTTAGCAGATTTAATGGCTGATGCGATTAAAAGGGAAGGAGGGCCTACATTTACCGTTGGAAACTCAGCTGACCTGCTCTATCCTGCTGCTGGTAAGGCTTATACTACGACGAAGTATTCATAGTGAAAAAACGAAAGATTCTCATGTTTAAGAATATTTTTTTTTGAAAATCATACTTTTAAGGATGTTCAATACGAAAACTTTCATTTTGCGAGTGTTAGCATCGACTGGCAGTCTCAAAGACAAAGGACCCATTTGCAAGCTTTCCTCAACACCACAGGGAGCTTCCAAAGAAATTCTGGTATAAATTGCTAGGGGTTTTTAGATGTGTCAATAGTTCAAAATGCTAGTTCAAAACAAAAGAAGCCTGTAGTTTCTTGCTAATTATTAAGTAAGTTGTTCTTACTATTTGTTCAGGCTAATCAATGTACGTACAGCATAAATAATGTGCATTCTGTGTCCTTAAAGATTTCAATCAAGGCAGTTAGCCCAACAGGAAACTTCAAAAGCTGTCAAATTATTCAATTATTTTTCTTTTGAGCTGATTTTTAATGTTTTCTAAGCAGGTATACAAGAATATTTTTAGGAGCTGCACTTTAAAAAGAAAATTCAGCTCTTTTCATTCAAAAAACAAATTTTATGTTTTATAATGATATAAGTTTCATTGAATCTGAAAATCTCTATTACTGGCACAAAACAGGAGAAATTAAATGATTTTTCTAAGATTTTCAGGAAAACAGGGGTCGGCTTTTAGTTTTCTGTCGTTTATTCAGGTCTCTTATGTAAGTTATGCAAGTTAGGGCAAGACCGCCCAATTAATTCTGTATAGTTTGGCCACACAAACTAAAATAGCTTGCAATGAACGAGATAGAGTGATTCTTTTGGGTAAAATTAAATAAAAAAACAAGTTTTTTCCACTGAAAGTAAGGATCAGCATTAAAATTTAAAACGAACAGAAATTATTACGTATATGAGGGGGTTCGCTCCCTAGTCAATACCTCGCTCTTTACGCTAAAGTTCGAATTTTCCTAAGTTCCAATTCTCTAAGAATAACCTCTGGATCACATAGGCCGTTTAATTAGAATAGATAGCTCTTTTGAAAGTACTAAAAAAACTTTCGTAAAAAAAGAGCGAGGTATTGACTAGGGGCAAACCCCCTTATATACATAATAATCTCTGTTCGTTTTAAGTTTTAATGTTGCTCCTTACTTTCAGTGGAAAAAACTGTTTTTTATTATTTAATTTCTGATCGTTTTCTAAATAATGCTGCGAATTCCAGCGCCCTTTCATAGAAACGTCCCTTCTCCCATGAAAAAATCCTCCACAGAAAGATCATCCCACGTAACCACGTAACCACGTTTTTTGGTCACTTAAAAAAAGCACTAGAACTTTTAATTTCCGTTCGAAAAAGGCCTCTCGACATGTTCTAGGACCACTGGATCGATATGATCACCCTTGGAAAAAAACACGTATCTGTGATCTTTCATCTGGCAAAAAATACAAATTTAACATTTTGCCTAACCCCCCCCCCAAAAAAAATGTCCGGGTCGTAAAAACGCAACAAAATACATTTAAACAAACTTTTGATGCTTTTTTAAGTTTTTTTTGTATCCCCCCCCGCCAAAAAAATACCCTCCCCCCTGAAAAAAATCCTGGCTAAGGCCTTGGCTTCTATGTATGCTCCTTTTACTGTCCTCACGCTGGACATACTCAAGATTTTCCCCCACAGATTTCCTGGTTTTCTAAAGTAGGATTTTGTACCAGCCCAAGACTTCTTAAAGAAAATAAACCCGGATCTACAAGCGTTGATTTATTGATATCTGAACCTTCAATAACAGGGAAAGGTATGATACTGCAACAGTGTTTCCGCCAACAGTTAAAAAAATTAGTGTATACCACTTGAAACTTGAAAAGCTCTTTAAATTAAACTAGAAATAGTCTTTACAATGTATTTTGTAAATGTAAACAAGGGTTTCTTGGCTTTGCAGAATCTATTTAAACAAAGAAACTGTATACTGCTGTATTCGCAATGTAAACTAACCATAATTAAAAAAAAAACAAGTCGTTTCAACTGAAAGTATGGAACAACATTAAAAATTAAAACGAATGAAATTATTACGTATATGAGGGGGCTTGTCCCCTAATGCCCCCTAGTCAATACCTTGCTTTGTGCTAAATTTCTTTTTAGTACTTTCAAAAGATCTATCTATTCTAATTAAACGGCCTTTTGTGATTCAGAGGTAATTCTTAAGGAATTGGAACTTCGAAAAATTCAAACTTTAGCGTAACGAGCGATGTATTGACTAGGGGGGAACCCCCTCATATACGCAATAATTTCTGTTTGTTTTAAGTTTTAATGTTGCTCCTTACTTATCCAATTTTTATCTAATTTTACCTAAGAGAATCACTCTATCTCGTCCATTGCAAGCTTTTTTACTTTGTGTCGCCAAACTATTCAGAATTAATAGGGTGGTCTTGCCATAACTTGAATAACTTATTGAACCAAGTTACTTCTTACTTACAGTTTGTTTCCACGAACTGTTTGAAACGTAGAAAATTGAAGTTCGTTGAACTTCAGAGCTCTGACGTGTTTGGTATGTCTTATAACCACATTAGCGTGAGGTCTTACGTAGGATTACGAAGCCTTGCAGAATCCAGTGTGGAGGGGAGAAGCGTAATTTGAAGCGTGCTTTATACTTCTTTCTCACTACACTTTGACACTTGTATAGCTTAAGACTTTGTGTTACGTTATGCAATCTTACGGAGCAAATTTACGATATGCAAATCTTACGGAGGCAGCACCAAGTAGACTTCAGCTTACTTAGAAATTTATGTTCCGTAACATTATTTTATGTTGTGGAAGTCAACACAGCAGCAACAAAATAATATTTCTAGATGAACAACTAAAAAAAAATCAAAATAAATCAAAAAGGTTTTCATAGAAAGTACTTTATGCTTGATCAAAAATCTCCATCTCTATACCACATTTTAATTTTTGAATATTTTGCTTTTGATTCTGAAGATTTTTGACCATGATTATGAAGGTCTTGTGAATTTTTAAGGTAGCCTAGAATGAAAGGACATTTTTTTTAACAGTTATGCTTAAGTTGCACAAAATAGCAACTTGGCCTAGAAAATTACGTACGTATGTAAATACAACTTTAATGTCTGTCTAAATATTATAGGTGGCTCTGACGACTGGGCGAAATCCATTGGCATACCCTACAGTTTTACAATTGAATTGCGAGACACGGGCAAACATGGATTCATACTTCCAGCTAAATATATTAAAGTTTCAGGAAGAGAAGTTTTTTCGGCCTTAAAAGCTGTTTCAACACATCTGACACGGGCAAGCATGGATTCATAGCTCCAACTAAATATATAAAAGCTTCAGGAAGAGAAGCATTTTCTGCCTTAAAAGCTGTTTCGACGCATCTCCCTCCTTAATATTTGCCTGTAATCTATTTATTTTATTGTATAGCTAATAAATTATATTATAATGTTTACGACATGAGCTAGAACTAAACAGTCCGTCAAAAACTATTTATCATCATTTTATTTCTTCGATTTGTCTGTCAGTGCCAATAGTTTACAAAAAGTGTCAGTGTTTTCTTATTCTGTCATCGCGTCATAAAACAAAATTTTATTATTTTATCGTGTCATTCCAATACTGTCAGTGTTTTCAACCTAAAAATACTTTCACAGCAAAATGTTGTAGACACTTGCTTACCAAAAACCAAAATTGATATGTTATTTTTAAATGGCATGCAGAATTTTTTGCCCCCCTACCTCCAACAAAATAAAATCAGAATATTTGCAAATAAATTGTTCATCTATCTAGGTATATTAATTACCTAGATAGGTATATTAATTACCTAGGTAATAATTACCTTAATTACCTAGACACTTGCAAAATGTTGTAGACACTTTCGGCTACAGAAGTTTTTTCTCAGTCATACTACAAAATGAGTTGATAGTGGAGCGTACCTGCTTTTCATTAAACGGGATTTGAGAAGGAGCGTGAGAACTACTGATCATAGGGAAACAGAGACTGAGGAGAGGCAGCCCAAGAGAGGTGTTTTTCAGACTGTTTACTACAGGGGATTAGAAACGGAAGATATACGCTATTTACCAAACATTACACATTGGGGCTAACGCACTACTGGCTAAAGGGGCTGTAGACGGGGGCTGTATAAATGATCTAACTAAAAACGGCTTTGGGCACATTCAAGCAAACGCTTCGTTAACAAAAGGGTCAGAAATATGGTCAAGTATTATTGGCGAGTTGGTTTCATCAAGAGGGGGTCAGAGATTAAGTGCATCTAATATATGCTTCGTGGATGTATTTTAATAGAAAAAAAAGGAAACGTGACCTTGCTGAAGTCAGAGCCATGCAAGTGGCTCGATTTTCAAGTTTTAAATTTTACGGCTCATTTTATTAATAATAATTATTTTATTAAATATTTATGTTTCCATGAGCTAAAACGAAAGAACGTCATTAGTTGCTAAGTAATAGCTTCTGAAACCAGGGCTGAAGTAGGAACCTAGGTCTTTCGTCTTGTGTAGTGTCATTAATTTTGAACGTTTATTGATATTACCTAAACACACCCCCCAATACAAAAGCAAGCCAAAATCTTAATTCTTAAAATCGAAGCAGAAAAGCCGAAAAAAAACTTAATAATTTGAAAAAAAACTTGAAAATGATAATTTCAATCAAACACGAATAACAGTTATTTTAAAAGAGCTTTTACCAAAAAATAAGTTCTTCAAAGAAAATTAAAGAGCCATATCATAGGCAGCGCAATAGCGCTGCCTAAGTAAAGAACGATGTTGGCACAATGTATTATTTATTAAACCAAAGACTGGCACAAATAAAGTCAAATAAAAATTCAAACCTAAAACTAAAGGAAATTACTATAAACAGAAGTAGTACTAACGCCCTCAATCCTTCTAAAGACTAGAGTGTCATTTTCGCTTTACTGAAAACATAATATATTCTAAACTTACCCTCTTTTATTACATATTTGTTAAAATATCCAAAATTTCTGAGTCTTCTAGGAATGAATATTATTATATATGAATCAGTCAGTCAACTTTTATCAGTTCTTTTTATTAGATTCTGAAACCATGGCTAAAGTAAGGACCTAGGTCTTTCGTCTTGTGTAGTGTCGCTAATTTTGAACGTTTATTACTATTATCTTTGGAAACACATCGTTTGACAACTTCCAACCTAGACAATTATTTCGTAAATGTTTAATCTGCGCCATTGAAGATCTGGACACCGCGCATAACTTACATTACATTAAATAAAAATTATCTTGTATGAATAATTAGTGCCTTCCATTCACAAAAATGTATGATTTCCTTGCAACTTCAAGAATAGGGCTTTGTTTGGGGCTTGAAGGTTCAGGAAAAAGTATTAAACCTAGCTTCAACAAACTGGTCTTGCTTCTTTTAAAATGTAACTATGACGCTTTTTTTTGTATGGGCTAATTGCATATTTTGGGACCCTCTATCTTAGGATTCATTAGAATGCTTGAGCTGATTCCATGTGAGCCAGTGGGCAGACCTGGATGCACACTGGGCGTTCCTCAGGAGAAATTTTCCACGGGGAGGAGAGAAATTTCAGGGGGGGGGGAATTTTCCGAGGGGGAATTTCTTATGGAGAAAAATTTCTGAGGGGGTATTTCTGGGTAGGAATTGGGGGGACTTAGGCCCCCATGCTAGTGCACATCCAGTTGTGCCAATTCACAAAAATGCTGAAGTTTATTTTTCAAAATCTGGGAGTGGATTTTTTTACCTTTATAAGGGTTCAATGATATTACCAAAGTAGTAATTTTTGAAATCTACGGTGTATATGCATTTAGTTTTTTTTTGTTGAATTTAGTTGCATTTAGTTTGTAAATAGTTTGCTTGAGAAAATTGTGTTGATTTTAAACGACGTTCATGATGATCAAAGCAAGTTTACATCAAACTGCTTTTATGAGCTATACGTTAGCCTGGTGGCCGGAGAGCACCTCAAAATCATTTTTTAGTCTAGCCCTTCCTTTCTTGTCGGCTGAAAATGGACCCCCCTCCCCAGACTGTGGAAAATAATTCCCCCCCCCCCCCCACTTCGTAATTCCCAAGAACTGATATCATTGGTAGTGTAACTTAATCACTTAGCCTAGAAAATTTCGTACGCAACATGAAAGCTGCTTTTACCCCGGAATAACTCAACTGAAAAGTTAAGTATAAAATTGTCCTCCTTTAAAAGTACAGCCTCCTATGAAAAACCAACCTTAAAAGTGTTCAGCCAACATATGCATCGTTCAATCATAAGTGTATCATGGAAGACAGTTAAGAAAATTTCTATTTGGCTCAGTGGATCTTGTGAGACTGGTAATTGTATTGAAAAAGAAGAAGAAACTAATGTAGAAAGACATCAGGGTTGCCCCTTTCCCCTAGTAATCTATCCTTATTTCTAGTGATTTTTTATATTGCCTAATAAAATCACTAAATCAGCATATAAATCACTAGAATATTGAAGAAAATCAAAAAATTAACAAAAATCAACAAAATCTAGTGATTCTTTCACCAGCTCATTCTCAATTACCAAAGGCACTCTCAATTACCATGATCTAGGGTCCACTGGTACATAAATAAGACCATGCATGTATAGAATCAATATTTGCAGCTGAAAGTCCTTACTACTGGTAAATTTATATTTTTTCCCCCTTTTCTTTAACACATCGGACTTGATGCCTACTGAATTTCAAAAGTCAACAATTTCAAACCTATTTTTGTGAAGTAGATTCTTAGGGCCTGCTGATTTTCCATCGTGGAACCGCCCTAGGAATTTTCTTATGTGTTTGGCTGTTGTTATAATCTACCATTTTTTATAGGATTTCGTGGGGTTTGGTAGATATTCAAAATATTTTTTATTTAGGGATTTAGGGGGACTAAAAGGTACCTAGCTTGGGTCAGGTTAGGTTAGGCTATGTATTTAATATATGCTATGCTTTACCCCACCCACCCCCTAATTTGCAAATATATAGCCCAAATTTGTTTCTGAACTATTATATTTTTATCCTATTTTGTTTTGTTTCATTAGCATTGACGAAACTTCACTTCTCGCGTGCTTACCGGATTCTAAACAAGTACCAAAATCTCTACTACTGATAACATATTTTTCAATACATTTTTGTCACCCGTAACTTGTTTTTCAAGTTTTTGTTTCGTCACAGTTGATTCAATTTCAGTTACATGGGTTGAAACACGAGTGACGTATTGCAAGAACAGCTGGACAATATATAATTTGGGCTATTTATTTTTACAGTGGGGGAGGGGGTAAAATATGGTGAGTCTGTATGAAAAATGTATTAGTTACAGTTATTTTGAATATTATGAATTAAGAACTGTTTGATTAGGATTAATCAAACTTCACTTCTTGATTGTGTTTGTTATAATGCATAAGCACCCAATTTTGAACGTATTCTGGCGAAGTGGTTTGTAGGAGCCACTGATTTTCTATGGGGCAACCGTCCAGAAAGTTTTTATATGTGTTTGCCTATTGTTATAATCTATCATTTTTCGCTGCATTGTTTCGTGAGGTTTAGCAGATGTTTAAAATGTTTTTTTTTAATCCTTAATGTACTTTTCTTGGTTATTCATCAAAAATTTAATTTCTATAAAAATACAATAAGTTATTTAAATATTTAGTTTGATACATGACATGTTACATCATACCACCAGTCGCAAATCCCTGATTGCTGGTCAAAAACAGTACCATGAGGACATGTGAAGGATCCAATTTTAGTAGCACCTTCGCATTTGTGAAATACCTGGAAAAGTGAATAGGGTAAACAACAGCATAATATAATACTTTTATTGAAGGATAGGCACAAAAGAACAAAAAATGAAATATATAAGTAATTTCTAAGATTCTTGGTCTTTTTCCAAAAGTCCCTTTTCTTTTTAATCATTCCAATATCTTTGTCATTATACCATTTTTTTTCTATTTGCTTATTAATAGTACTTTTTTTATCTATATTTAACATATATTAATTAAAAAAACTTTCTGAAAAAATAAGTTTTTCAAAGAGAAGTAAAGGCCATTTTAAACTTAAGCTCAGCAGATACAAATACCTTTTAAAATTCAAACTCAAAACGACCAGAAATTACTATTAAAGAATAAATGAAACCCAAAACGAACATAAATTAAATAATCAATCATAGCAAAAACATACAACAAGTAATGATATAAACAAATAAATAGATCTTAAAGCGAGTAATGCTTAGATTGAATATGAAAATCAAGCTTAAGACGAAAAAAATATTTTCCTATTGAAGTACAAATGAAATTTAAAACGAACAGAAATTAAATAAACAATCAATACAAACAAACATGCAATAGATATTAATGTAAATTAATAAATAAATCTTAAAACGAGTGAAACTTAAATTGAATATGCAAATTAAGCTTGAAACAAACAAAAATCACTACAAACAAGAGTTTGGTTATGACCTCTCTCTCTCACTGTAAAAGTCTAAAACCTACTGCGTCATTGGCACTTTACTGAAAACCAATTTTGTGACAAATACTTTCTTTTGTACTTATCTCTGAAAATAAACATTAAAATTATAGTAACATTTTGAACTGATGAGCTTTCAGCTATTAATATCATTATACATCAAATATTCAGTTTAATTTATTAGCTCTTTTTAAAGTAGTTAAAGACGAATATAGTTTCCCTACAAACAAGTGATTGGATACTGCCTCCTTTCCTAACTGTAAACAAAAACCAAAAGCCTAGTGCGTCATAGGCGCTTAACTGAAAACGGATTATATTACAAATACTTTCTTTTCCGGTTCTTACAGCATTGAAAATAAAAATACAATTACAGCGAAATAAATTTTTGAACTGATGGATCTTTCAACAATTAATATCATTATACATCAAATATTCAATTTGATGTTGTTAATACTTTCCAAGAGTGTTCAAGACGCATATAGTTTTCAGTAAAGCGTCAATGACGCAGTAGGTTTCAGAATTTTACAGTGAGAGAAGGAGGTCATACCCAAACTCTTGTTTGTGGTGATTTTTGTTTGTTTCAAGCTTAATTTGCATATTCAATTTAAGTTTCACTTGTTTTAAGATTTGTTTATCAATTTACATTAATATCTATTGTATGTTCGTTTGCATTGATTGTTTATTTAATTTCTGTTCGTTTTAAGTTTCATTTGTAGTTCAATAGGAAAATATCTTTTTCGTCTTAAGAATGATTTTCATATTCAATCTAAGCATTACTCGCTTTAAGATCTATTTATTCATTTATATCATTACTTGTTGTATGTCTTTGCTATGATTGTTTATTTAATTTCTGTTCGTTTTGGGTTTCATTTATTCTTTAAAAGTAATTTCTGGTCGTTTTGAGTTTGAATTTTAAAAGGTATTTGTATTTGCTCAGCTTAAGTTTAAAATGGCTTTTACTTTTCTTTGAAAAACTTATTTTTTCGGAAAATTTTTTTAATTAATTTTTGTTCGTTTTCGATTGCAAAAAATTTCAAGTTTTTAAAAATTCCTTATTTCAAAATCAAACTTAAAAAAAAATCAAACATTCATCAAAGTATAAAAACTGATATCAAAGTAACAATATCAAAGTGAAAAAATGGGTTTGTGTCAATCTTGGAATTTTTATTATCTGATGTTTGAACTATTTTTAACAAAATTGCTATCTCAAAATTTTTATCGGATGGGTTTGGGGAAAAAGGGCGTGGGGGGACTTGATTAAGCTTCGGTCTCTTTTGACTCTTTAAAAGAGAACTAGAACTTTCTGTTTTCAATCAAATGAGCCCTCTCTGAAGTTTATACGAGTATCCCTTCTATAAAAACTATATAAATCCCAGAGTATAACTTACAACGCCTGTCCATTGGCCCTGGGAGGTTGTGTCGACCCTGGAGTTTCAATATCTGATGGTTGAACTATTTTTAACAAAATGGTTACCTGAAATTTTTATCGGATGGGTTTATCCATCCGATAGGCCCAAAGGCGTGGAAGGCGGGAAGGGCTAGTTGCCCTCCGATATTTTTCACTCTGAGAAAATGAACTACAACTTTTAATTTTCATTCAAATGAACTCTCTCTGAAGTTTATACGAGTATACCTTCCATAAGAACCATAAATGCCCCCAGAGCAATACTTACAACGCCTGCCCCGGCTCTGGGGGGGGGTGTCCACAGGAGTTTTTCTTATCTGAACTTTGAACTATTTTTAACGAAATGACCATACGTAAAGTAGTTTTGTTATATGATCTTTGAGTTATTTTTAACAAAATTGCTACCTCAAATTTTTTATCAGATGTATTTGGAGGAAAAGGGCTTGGGGGGCCAGTTGCACTCTGATCACTTTTGACCCTTAAAAAGGGCTGGATTTCAATATCCAATCAAATGAGCCCTCTCTGAAGTTTATATGAGCATCCCTTTCATACGAACAATATATGCCCCAGGGCATAACTTACAACGCCTGCCCCCGGGCCCTGGGGGGTTGTGACGACACCTCAGTTTCTGTTATCTGACTTTTGAGAAATTTTTAACTTAATACCTATCTCAAAATTTTTATTGGATGCATTTGGGGAAAAGGGGCGTGGGGGCTAGTTGCCCTCCAATATCTTTTGAATCGAAAAAACTTAACTAGAACTTTCAATTTCCAATCAATTGAGCCATCTATGAATTTTTTACGAGCATCCCTTCAATAAGAACCATATATTCCCCAAGGAAATAACTTACAACACCTGCCCTCGGGCCCTGGAGGGCTGTGTTGACCCTGATTTTTCGTTATATGGTCTTTGAACTATTTAAAAAAAAGCTATCTCAAAGTTCTTATCGGATGGGTTTGAGGAAAAAAGGGCGTGGAGGGGGTGGGGGGCTAGGTTCCCTCCAATATCTTTTGACTCTTAAAAAGTGAACTAGAACTTTCATTTTCCAATCAAATGATACCTCTTTGAAGTTAATACGAGCATCCCTTCCATAAGACCCATATATGCCCCCAGGGCATAACTTATAACGCCTGCCCTCGGGTGAAAGATCTTAAGCCAAACTGGCCAGCCATGACAAAAAACCAACAAAGAGAAAAATCTCAATGAAAAAAAAAAAACAACAAACGAGACTGCGGCCAGTGGAGAGAAAAGAAAAGACAAATGCAAAACAACGCGGATTTGAGGAGGCTTTGAGGAGGGCTGTGCCCCCCTCAACGCCTCGCTGTTTACGCTAAAGTTTGACTTTCTCACAACTCTTTTTTTTAAACAATAAAAACTTTAGCGTAAAGAGCGAGGCGTTGAGGAGGGCACAGCCCCTTTCATATACGGAATAATTTCTGTTCGTTTTAAGTTTTAATGCCGCTCCTTACTTTCAGTTTAAAAAACTTTTTTTAATTTAAAGGCTGCGAAAGCGGGGGTTTTGGGAGGTGGCAGCCCCACCAACTGTACCTCCTAATCCCTGTACGTTTTAAGGTTCGAACTTTTGACTCAGCCTCTTTAACTCTTTAGAAAACGTAGTTTTTTTCAAATAATTTAATAAGAGTCAAAAGGGATCAGAAGGCAATTAGTCTCCAGCCCTCTTTTTCCCAAATGCATCCGATCAAAACTTTGAGATTAGTCATTTTGTTCGCATTAGTCCAAAGCTCAGATAATAATGCCTACGGGGTCTAAAAAAAATCTAGAGCCCAGGAGCAATTGTTATAAGTTATGCCCCTGGGGCCAATGAGGTTCTTATGGAAGGGGTTGTCATATAAACGTAACAGGAAATTCACTTGATTGGAAATTGAAAATTCTGATTCCCTTTTTAAGAGTCAAAAGTGATGGGAGAGCAACTAGTTCTAGCAAACGACACAGTAGACTTTAGACTTTTACAGTTAGGGAAGGGGGTAGTAGCAAAACTCTTGTTTGTAGTGACTTTTGTCCGTTTTAAGCTTTAATTGCATATTCAAGTTAAGTTTTACTCCATTTTAGATTTATTTATTTATTCATATTAGTGCCTGTTACATGTTTTTTTTCTATGACTGTTTCTTTTATTTTTTTTTATCATTTTGGGGTCCATTTATTCTTTCATAGTAATTTATGATAATTTTGAGTTTGAATTATTATAGGTTTTTATTTCTGCTGACCTTAAGTTTAATATGACCTTTACTTTTCTATGAAAATTTTCTTTTTCGGAAAGTTGTTTTAAATTATTAGTTAGTAATATTCACAAAATTTTCTACCTCATTTTTTAAAAAGATGTTAAGCCCATAAGATAATTCTAATGAAAATGAAGGATTTACGTCACAACTATCCAAAAAGTGCCGATTGTGGCATCTATTCAAGACCTTTTCTTTTTTATGTTTGGTAACATTGCTTTCCTCCCTCTTATACAAGATTCGCGAATACTTTGCTATGAATTTGCTATGAATACTGAGCTATGAATTGGTTAAATGGAAATTCGCACAACCATATATGTCTTAAGAACAGTAAAAATTGGGAATTCAACTTTTAATGAAAAAAAAAATCTTAAAATTTAGTTTTGCAGTTTTGATGGCAACAGATGACAAACTTAAAAAGAAGAACAATTGATGAAAAATTCGAAAAAATTATAAATTTATGCACTTACAAGGATGAAAACTACTTTAGAGAATGCGGCACCTATTTCATCAAAGAATCATCATCAAATAGACAGGGTGATTCATCAAAGAATCACCCTATCTCATCCATTTTAAGATGTGTAGTTTATTTGGCCATATTATTTACAAGTCATCAGCCATGTTGCCATAGCTTGTATAGCTTGTTGAAGAGATCTTAATAAAAAACAGAAAAAAGTCAACGCCAACTTTTCTGGTGATCTTAGAAAACCCATTTAACTTCTCCAGTTTAGCGCCAGAGACAGAGATTTCAAATCAAATGAAATTTAGATTATTAAAAAGTAAGAATTTTGTTTTTTCAAATAAACTTTCTAAAATAACTTTCTTTTTAATGTTCAGGAAAGGACAGTCATTAAAACTATTCTAGCACATCCAAGCACATCTGCTTGGAAATATTCTAGCATTTCCAAGCACATCTGCTTGGAAAGAATTAAAAATTAGTTCAAAGGAAGTACCATTTGAGTGATTTTACAGCTTTAGAAGTTCCATGTTTTGCTACCCGCCTGTTTGCTACCTGCCATGTTTGCTACCCGCCTGATTGAAAACCCTTCCGACCAGGGTTGCCATCGTCAGTAGGATTTTACTAGATCTAGTAAAAAGAAAAAAAAATCTAGTAAATTTAGAGGATCTAGTAAATTTCCCGAAATCTAGTAAAAGTCATGATCTGTAGTAAACAAAACTTCTTTTTTTTTCTATGAATTCAGGGGAAAAAATTAGGGTTCATTCATTACAAAATCTGATTTTGATTACGTTAGATATTATGGCCATTATTGCTCTCATTTTTGCTATTTCGCGTCAACCCTAGCGCTTAAAAATATCTTCTTTTCTCTCGGCTTCTTCTTGATACTCGCTTTGAAAGACAAACTGTTTAAAATCAGGACTGGTATGCCTGCTTAATTTGTTTTCAGAAAATATTCTTAGACTCTCATAACAGCTGCTACGTTTGTTAGTTAGCCTTGTCCCTTTTTAAAGACGCTGCTGAAAACGAACTTTTTCCATACTTGCCCGAATTCTTTCTGACTCTCTGCAGCTAGCCCCATTCAAGTGCCGGAGCAAAGAGACAGGTCTTGATTTTGTCGGTCATCAAAACTAAAAACCGGAATAAGCTAAATGTCTCGGGTGTTTCGTCCCTGATGAAAACGAAGCAACTTGTTCTCAGGTCGTCAAGTAGAGTACATGACTGGGTGATCCCCAGCGATTTGACTCGGGCTATCAAGAAATGGAAACAAGTAGATCCCTTCAGTCAGAATTTGACACTAGTGGATACTTTAAATTCGAATGAGGCCGAGGACGATTAAAGCCTTTTAAGTGCGATTTTTTTTAATTGTAACTGAATATTTTTCTTCTTACTTTTCAATTTTTTATATTTGCCTGACTTGAAGAATATTGACACAATGTTTTTTTTTAAACTAATTGTTGTATATTATATAAGTTTTCTTTTTCTTGGCAGCTCTAGTCCAATTTGAGGTGCACTTTTTAATTTACACATTTTTACAACTAAACTGGTAGCCGATTATGTCATTTCCGTTTTGATTTTAAAAGCGGCAAATTTTCTCTTAAAAATGCAAAATTGAAGGGTTTAGATTTCAAACCTAAAAACGGAAACTGGGGGACAAATTTCAAAAGCCGTCATTTTCAAACACACCTCAGATTCTAAGCACTCCATCGCATGAATTGCTTCGTGAATATGAGTTGTAGCTATTTTTCTTCGTTGATTGTTTTTTAATTTTTCAATATATCTGAATTTTTATGATCTGAAGACCATTGATAAACTTAAAGCCGGGCTTAACCAGCAGGATTTCCAGAATCTAAAATTCCAGACTATTGTTTGCGTCTTGGATACACCGCATCTGAAATATGAATCCTATCCAGTAGTACATCCAAATAATAAAAAAACATAGTATTTTTGAACTTGTAGGTTTCCGTAATTTTCAATCATATTATGAAAACGAAAGAAAAGATGAAAAGAGAAAAAAAGGAAGAAAAATGGAAAAAAGACTGTAGAAATCCTGTTGAGTATCCTCCTATAGTAAAAATCGATGCTTGATAGTAAGCGTGCGGCGGTAGCCGCACACGCAAAATTTTTTTTTGTGCATTTAGTAAAAACAGATGCGATTTAGTAAAGTTTTTCCTCTCAGTTTTAGTAAATTCTTCCAGGCCAGGGTGGCAACCCTGCTTCCGACACAGAACAAGCATTATTTATGCTTTATGTACATAAAGCAGAGGAAACTTTGCTTAACCCTTAATAATAGATTATATGTTTTCTTTATTTTAAACTAATCTCTCGTTAGCTTCTTGAACTATTAAGAAATATAAGATCCTCTGCCAATGTTTACCAAAATTGCTTTGGGAGTTCCCTATGTCGCTAGGAAAATTCACTAATGGACCTAATGTCTCTGAGGCGGTCAGCCGACGCCGTGACTCATAATAAGATTTTTAAGATATCGAATGGCCCTAAATAACTTTTGCTGAGTTTTATTGAAAAGTCTTATATGCTAAGAGCGAAGTGGGCAAATGTATTATTTTTTTCACCATGACATTTCATATGGAAAGAGTTGTCGTAGGAACTTCGTAAGGTTTTTTTTTTCGATTGCAAATTCAATGTTCTAGTGTTCTTTTTAGGAGTCAAAAGCAGTTGAATGGAGGATAGCCCCCCCCCCGCCACATACACCGCATTTTCCCCAAAGAAATTCGATTAAAATTTCGAAATAGCCATGGCAAGGCTGTAACTTACGCAATTTGCATATCCTTTACATATAGTATTTCTTATAGTGGATGTTTGACCCTTGTTTTATCCTTGATGTCCAAAAAGGTATTCAGGTGAAGCTTTCAGAAAATTTTGAGGAGAGTTGAACTAAATAAAACAAACTAGGTTTATACACGTTTTAGTCTGATCAAAATTTTGAGATTGCCATTTTGTTCAGTGTAGTTGAAAGATCAAATAATTATGTCTTTTGGTGTAAAATGCCCCCCCCCCCCGCAGTCTGCGGGGAGAGGCCTGTAAGTTATGAAATTCACCCATTGTTTAAGTATAGAATTTGTTATTGGGAATTATAAAGACTTTTTTTGGGGGGGGGGGGGTTGTGTGCTCGGGGTGGATTTCTATGGGGAGAATCTTCCTTTGGGAAGGAAATTTCTGAATGTGGGAGTTGAATATTCCAGGAGAAATATTACACTGGGGGATTTGACAGAATTACTATGTGAAATTCTTTTTAATTGTCTTACATTTTCTTCGCCAAATTTTTCATGGAGAGATGTTCCAGGAAATTTATGCAGGGGTTTTTTTCCGCGCGTTTTGATTTCCAGGAAATAATTTCCAAGGAGGGGGGCATTTCTGAAGTAATTGAGAAACGGATTAGAGATTAAAATCTTGTTCAAATGAAAGAATACTAAGGAGAATTTTTCATTCTGAATCGTCCAAAAGTAATTTTACAGGGAGGGGGATTCACAGAGAGGATGGAACTGTCTGGAGGGAATTTTACGGGGGGGGGGGGGGCAAGAAATTTCCAGGGAGGAATTTTCCGTGAGGGGGGGGGTATATTTTATAGAGGGTGAGCCAGATTTACCGGCATTATTTGAATAACGAATAGAAATTATTCTATATATGAAGGGTTGCCACCTCCTTATTACCTTTCTCAATACGCTAAAGTTTGACTGTTTGTCCCAATTTCTTAAGACCGTCTTCTGAAACAGAAGATTTTGTGAGGAAGAAATTAGCGACAGAACTAACAGGATTAAAAAATAATAAAGCTCCGGATGCTAATAGTGCGCCAATAAGATTCTTAAATATGGTGGCTATGAGGTTAGACATGAGTTACTGAAGATTACGAATATGATTTTTGAAAAAGGGTAGTACCTAGCGATTTTAGGAAAGCCTTAATTAAAACACTGTAAAACGAAGGTGATAAGAGTGAGTGGGGTAATTATCGAGGCATTAGTCTGGTCTCTGTAGGTAGCAAACTACTTAGTAATATGGTACTTTTTAAACTGGGAGATGCTGTAGACAAAGTAAAAGAGAAGAACAGTGCGGTTTTAGAAAATGTAGACGATGTGTCGACCGAATTTTCACTCTTAGGTCAATAATTGAGAAGTGTCCAAGTTATCAAACACCTTTGTTCCTCAGTTTGATAGATTATGAGCAAGCGCTCGATTCTGTTGACATAAGAACTTTAGCGAAGGTCTTATCTTTGTATGGTATACCAGGCAAATACATTAAAGTGATTAGCGCTATGAACAAGAATAACACTGCTCCGATTAAGGTAGGAAATGAGGTTAGCTGCTGGTTTCAAATTAAATAAGGAATTAAGCAGGATTCTGTTTTATCCCAATTTATATGGATAATTTTGATGGACTTTATCTCAAGGAGTACAGGAAAGGTAACTGAGAGACCATGGAGTCACATGGGGAGGAAAAACTCTCCTGGACTTTGATTATGCTGATGACTTAAGCATCCTAGATGAAAGTGTGAGCAAAATGAATGAGCTTATAGAGGTTTTGCGAGTTCAGGGTGCTATAATATGTTTGAAAATTAATTTTAAGAAGACTAAGTAACTAAGGCTAGGAATAAGTGAAGATTAAAAGGTAATGTTGGGTAACAAAAAGATTGATCAAGTGGACAGGTTCACTTATTTTGGTAGTATTATTAGTAAAGACTGTGGGAGCAGGGAAGATGATAAAAGTAGAATAGCCATGGGTGAGAGCGCTTTTTTTACAGTTAAAAAAAAGTTTGTAAGAACAAGAAGATAAGATTATAAAGCAAGACTAGAATATTGGAAGCTACAGTGATGACAGAGGTCAAATATGGCTAGATAGTTTCCAGATAAATTGCCTACGGATTGTTCTGGGTACCCAGGTAACCGACCGTATTTCAAAACAGCTGTATGAAAAGTGTGGATCAATCCCGCTTTTTAGTATTATTAGTAAAGACGGTGGGAACGGTGAAGATGTTAAAAGTAGAATAGCTAAAGCTCAGGTTCTTTTATCACTTTTAAAAAAAAAGTTAGGAAGAAAAGGAAGATAAGTCTACAAACCAAGATTAGAACATTAGAAATTACAGGAATGACATTGGTCAAATACGGCTCTGTAGCATGGGTGTTTCGGAAAGCTGATAAAGTTTTACTAGATGTTTTTCAGAGAAATTAGCCTACGAATTCACTGACTGTATTTTAAACCGTAGGCTTTACGAAAAGTGAGGCTCAATCCCGCTTTCTAGGGCTATAATGAGAATAAGGTTGAGATGGCTAGGGAATGTTTTGTGGATGAAGGATGACAGATTGCCGAAGATTGTCCTTTTTGGCCAACCATCTAGGGCTAAACGGAAAGCAGGTCGTTCATGGCTCGAGTGGGAGAATGTCATAAAGAAAGATTTAAAGAAAATGGGAACTTCCTGGGAGGGTGTAAATTAGATTGGGATGAAGGAGGAGCGTACATAGCTATGTTGTCCTCAGGCGGCATGGTGCTGCCTTGAGTTGTTAGTAGTAGTAGTAGTAGTCTCTTCAACGTTTCTTCAAGTTTTCACTTCAATAACCCCAGTCTTTGTTGCACTTACTTCAGAAGCAGTAGTTGTAGTGGTAGTAATGGTAGTAGTAGCAGTGGTAGTAGTCGTAGTAGCAGCAGTGGTAGTAGCAGTAGTAGTAGTACATTTATGTTGCCTTTTGGCTATTTGAACATGTTTCCATGATGTTCTGGAAGTTTCAGCTTTATAAGTTAAGCCGTTCCAAAGATATTGCTGATACGCTCTTGTGACAATATGTATGCAAATAATATGTTTAGATTTGATTCAACTTTACCTTCTACAGTTCCTCAAATTAACACTTTAATGCTCTCAACCTTAATAGTACTTGCTTCAGAAGTAGTAATTGTAGCGGTGGTTGTGGTAATAGCAGTAGTGGTGGTAATAGTTGTTGTAGTTGTAGTAGTAAAAGAAGTAGTAGCAGTAGTAGCTTGGAAATATTACCTTTTTTGGTAAATTGGTCATCCCTCTTATTATTTCCTTGAAGTTGCAAATTAAAACACTCGGTCATTCTTGAGTTACGCCCTTTTGACAACACACATGCAAGTAACGTATTGGTCAATTGAACATCCCCCTCCTGGTGCCTCTGAAGTTTCATCTTGATACGAGTAGTAACCATGGTACTATTTCTGCCGCCTGTATAGCAATTCTTATGTTATTTGCGTACGGCACGTTCCATGATAGCTTTCCAAGGCATAGTCTACAGCCAGCGGTTATTTGGCGGTGTATAATGTCCTCAAACAGGTTTTTTTCTGTTTTTGTTGTCAATTACACAATGAATGTAGGTCATGAGTTCACATACACATTCTTAAAACTACACGTGATTAAACACGTTATAAAACTACGTTTCAACTCCAAGTTTTTTTTTCAATCAGAGCGGTTTTTTTTTCGAGCTGACACCTGTTTTTTAGGCAGCCAATCAGAGAATTGCTTAACAATTCGTCATTGAAACCTTGTATAAGGCTTTCCAAGGTATAGTCTACAGCCAGCGGTTATTTGGCAGTGTATAATGTCCTCAAACAGGTTTTTTTCTGTTTTTGTTGTCAATTACACAATGAATGTAGGTCATGAGTTCACATACACATTCTTAAAACTACACGTGATTAAACACGTTATAAAACTACGTTTCAACTCCAAGTTTTTTTTTCTCAATCAGAGTGGTTTTTTTTTTCGAGCTGACACCTGTTTTTTAGGCAGCCAATCAGAGAATTGCTTAACAATTCGTCATTGAAACCTTGTATAAAGTGTTCATGCTTTGGAATTCAATTTTCATTATGTATTAGCATATCGAGCATAGTACACTGGATTTTATTAACTCTGAAACAATGGATATTTCTATTTTCAATGTGAGTACACATTCATTCTTTATTTCAAAAAAAAAAATCGTTTTACTAGTAAATTCAAATTTCAGGGGGGACTTAGCCCCCCTCCAACAACACAAAGCTTAAAATATGATGCGTATATTCGATAGAAACGGCAAAGCACGCTTTTTTCTATTATGTAAAACAAAAAACTCCCTTTTCCATTGCTCTGTTAGGAGCATAATTCTTTAGTTTTAGTTCTTTTTCGTTCAAAAGAATCCTTTCCCAATCCCGCATTTAATATGTACTATCTTCTTCCGCTCTAAATAAAGCCATCTGTGTTTAACATGTTACCAAAGAGGGGATGATTTCAAAACACCATTCCGCTTCAACCCGGATCTAATTACTCTAACTGTTATCGGTCTGATGTGATCTGTTCGCGGTATGCGTCTTATCGGCATTAAGAAAAAAAAAAAGACGGATATGTGCGATTCAAGGCTCATTGACAAAAGAGTTTGTTTTTTGACCAAATTAGACAGATATTTTTCAATTGTATTTGATGAAAGTAAATGGATTTCATAGATGATTAAGAGGCTTTTATAAAAATATATGACAGGGAAGAGGGCAATGAATCAATTCTAACACAGTTTTTCTTTACTTGGTATCCGTTAAAAACGAAATTTTTGTGTTAAATATAAAACGAAAAGTAATTCTTGTATCTTTTAAAAGAGCCTTACGGGGTTTGAGAGAGACTCTGTTCCCTGATTCCGTGTGGTTAGAGGGGATTCTTTGTGCAGACTAATTTTTTCTTCTGTAAAAAAGGGAATTGTTTTTTTCCATGCTAAATTTTGCCTTCTTTTTAAGAAAGAGGATTCCTACAATTACCCTCCCCTGGAAAAGAGAGCTAAGACTAACGGCGTTGCTCCAATACAACAAGTGGAGATAGGCGGTCCATTGGGGGCCACTCACATCCATTCCAGACCGACGCTGCCCGCTCAAAACTCACCAGTGCCAGCTCCCATGCAGCCAGGTAGAAAGCTGAAAAGAGAATGGATAGTTGCTCACATGATGGGGAGCCCCACTGGCTCACCTGTACAAGCCAGTGACATCGCCACCACATCTATGCAAGAAACGGACGGCACTCAACAGCAGTCAGAATTTGGAAATGTGAGTATTTTCACCTCTAGCTTCTACCTATTTCTATACAACTTTTTTTGTTTTTTTTAAGTATTTTCTTTTCGCCATTTTTCAACACCGTAAAAGTGTATGTCAGAGATATTAAAATGTTAATCCCCCCCCACCTCCCACCATTGTTTTAAATTTCTCTACCCCCCCTCCCCTCAGAGATTGCTGAATATAATGCATTTTTTTATTAGCAAAGAAAGCACTCTTTTGCGTCTTTCTGAACTTTCTGAGGGAGGAGGGGGTAACTTTTTAGTTTTAAAAATTAGTTTACGAGTAGAAAAATGCTTCACTACAGATAAGGCTATTGTGTTTTTCTGAACTTTCTGAGGGAAGAGGGGTTAACTAATTAGTTTTAAAAATTAGTTTACGAGTAGAAAAATGCTTCACTACAGATATGGCTATTGTGTTTTTCTGAACCTTCTAAGGGAGGAGGGAGTAACTTTTTAGTTTAAAAAAATGCTAGGAGGAATTGGGTTTTGTTGGATGGTATGGAAAAATGGTACGTGTTAAATATTCGGGAAACATACGAGTAGAAAAATGCTTCACTACAGATAAGGCTATTGTGTCTTTCTGAACTTTCTGAGGGAGGAGGGGGGTAACTTTTTTTAGTTTTAAAAATTAGTTTACGAGTAAAAAAATGCTTCACTACAGATATGGCTATTGTGTTTTTGTGAACTTTCTGAGGGAGGAGGGGGTAACTTTTTAGTTTAAATAATTCTAGGAGGAATTGGGTTTTGTTGGATGGTATGGAAAAATGGTACGTGTTAAATATTCGGGAAACATACGAGTAGAAAAATGCTTCACTACAGATAGGGCTATTGTGTCTTTCTTAACTTTCTGAGGGAGGAGGGGGTAACTTTTTAGTTTAAAAAAAAAATTTGTTTACGAATAGAAAAACGCTTCACTACAGATAAGGCTATTGTGTCTTTCTGAACTTTCTGAGGGAGGAGGGGGTAACTTTTTAGTTTAAATGATTCTAGGAGGAATTGGGTTTTGTTGGATGGTATGGAAAAATGGTACGCGTTAAATATTCGGGAAACATACGAGTAGAAAAATGCTTCACTACAGATAAGGCCATTATGTTTTTCTGAACTTTCTGAGGGAGGAGGGGGTAACTTTTTAGTTTTAAAAATTAGTTTACGAGTAGAAAAATGCTTCACTACAGATAAGGCTATTGTGTTTTTCTGAACTTTCTGAGGGAGGAGGGGGGTAACTTTTTTAGTATTAAAAATTAGTTTACGAGTAGAAAAATGCTTCACTACAGATATGGCTATTGTGTTTTTTCTGAACCTTCTGAGGGAGGAGGGAGAAACTTTTTAGTTTAAAAAATGCTAGGAGGAATTGGGTTTTGTTGGATGGTATGGAAAAATGGTACGCGTTAAATATTCGGGAAACATACGAGTAGAAAAAATGCTTCACTACAGATAAGGCAATTGTGTTTTTCTGAACTTTCTGAGGGAGGAGGGGGTAACTTTTTAGTTTTAAAAATTAGTTTACGAGTAGAAAAATGCTTCACTACAGATAAGGCTATTGTGTTTTTCTGAACTTTCTGAGGGAGGAGGGGGTAACTTTTTAGTTTTAAAAATTAGTTTACGAGTAGAAAAATGCTTCACTACAGATAAGGCTATTGTGTTTTTCTGAACCTTCTGAGGGAGTAACTTTTTAGTTTAGAAAAATGCTAGGAGGAATTGGGTTTTGTTGGATGGTATGGAAAAACGGTACGTGTTAAATATTCGGGAAACATACGAGTAGAAAAATGTTTCACTACAGATAAGGCTATTGTGTCTTTCTGAACTTTCTGAGGGAGGAGGGGGTAACTTTTTAGTTTAAAAAAAAAGTTGTTTGATAAAAAAAAAGAAAAAAAAAGAAAAGTGTGTTATAATTGTGATAAAACTTTCATCAAAGAAAAAAAACTTAATCCATTCATTTTCTAGTTTCAGGGGGAAGCTGTGAAAACTTCTGCCTTCCCTGGTCCGGGACTTCAAAGTATCATGGGTAATTGTCCCCTCTCGCCGGATGATGATGTTAGTGAAGGTACGTTATTTGATATCCCCCTGGAATTTCAATTTACAGCTGAAGAAATGGACAGTCTTATGCAAATTGTTGGGCCTAATTCTTCCGAGGACATTTTTAACGACAAATTTACTATTAGTGAATTGGATCCTGTACAAATAGGTGCAGGACATGAAAATAGTGCTATGTCCCTGGAATTACGTGAATTTTATTTGTTAGAATCTGCTCTAGGTCACTTACAAACATACAGGGTAGATTTTAACCCCCCCGAAGAAAACGCGGTTGACGAGGGCATTATTTTAACAGACCCCGTGAATGTTCTCCATAGCTACATCGACAGAATTCGAGTACAAATTGAGATTCAGATTCAGAAATGGGAGGGTCAAGGGGGGGGTTAAAGTATCAATAAATCAAAAAGTTTATTTACAAAGGGGATATCTGGGGAAATTTTTTATTTTCATTTTTCAACAGGCAACCAGACTTTTTACCCAGGTCTAAAAGAATTTGAGAGAAACTTTTTTAACTGGGTAAATAAACTAATTTTGACTTTGGACACGTTTAATGAGAGGGGAAGTGGGTCCACCATTTTATACATTGAATACATGGATCTGAATCTCAGTAGATTTAAAAAAAAATTTATTTTAAGGGGAGCGGGTAATCTAAAAATAAAATGCCACCCAGATTTGTCGGCTACCAAAGGGGTTCAGAGTTTCAATTTTGAAACGGGGCTGCAATGCTTTAAATACGCATTTTTAGCAGCAGCCCATAAAACATTAAAAAATAAGTCATCAATGAAAAATCTCGACGGACTTGCACGTAACGGTGGAAAAAATTTCCCTAAGGTAAATTTTGACTGTTTAGAGGGGAAATATCCGGTGTCCTTGAAAGAAAAAAGCATATTCGAAAAAGCAAATGAAAATCTTGGGTTGAGGGTGGTTGTTCTCCAGTATGACACTGAATTTGTAGATGGGGGGAAAAAAACAAATAAAAAAGGGGTTTTGTATTCAGTGAGGACACCGATGGTGGATAATGTTAAAAATTGGGTTTGGGTTATTTACGAGCCTCCCAAAGATATAAATCCCTATGGTCATTTTTTCCCCGTTACAGCAATAAGTCGACTCCTATCTCAAGGTGTGAAAAAAGGAGAACGTTTCTATTGCCCCATGTGCCTTTCCCCATTTAGATCTGAGCGAACATTCTCAGATCACATGAACAATCTCAAAATTCATGGCAATCAGCGAATAGAAATGCCGGCAGAAGGCAAAGAGACTTTACAATTTAAAAATTTCCAAAATTCCCTGCTACAAGTTGATAAAGTGTCTTTGGATTGTGAAACAAGACTGATTGAGGTATCGGACCCATCAAGGCCAAATATAGTCAAGGAACACAAACTAGTTGCGTGTTCCTACGCACACGCCCGTCGTGATTCCAGCAATAAAATGCAATTAGAAGAGTTTTTTTTTACTATGGATGAGGAGGGTAGTATGGAAAAGTTGTTGGTATCTTTAATAAAAACAGCAAACGGGGCAATTTCACGATTACGTCATACCAATTACCCGATGACATTGTCAGATAAAGAGCAACTGGCGTTGGAAAAGGGGAAAATTTGCTGGGTATGTAGGGGTGTTCTTGCCCCAAAAGACGCGGTGCAGGACCACAATCACCTTATTGATGCCAATTCAACGGGAAAAAGTAACTTTCGAGGGTGGGCACACAATTCATGTAATTTAAAAATTAAACAGCAACTTTTTCTTCCTGTTTTTATACATAACTCTAACTATGATCTAAAGTATGTGCTACCAGCATTGGCACATCTTCAAAGAAATGGAACAATAGATGATGATTCATGGGTGATAGACAGCTTTACCTACAAAATCATACCTAAATCAGCGGAAAAGTTGCTTGTTTTGGAATTTATGTGGAAATTTGTTGAAGCCGGCGTTGAGTACACGAATAAAATTCGCTTTTTAGATTCATACAGTTTTTTCCCCAAATCATTGAGCGAATTAATTCAAGTGCAGAAAAACGATGACGGTTGCAACGCTTTCCCCCTTCTCAAGCAACAATTTCCAAATGATTTATATGATTTGTTAACGGTCAAGGGCATATATCCTTATGACCATTATTGTTCCATGTCGAGATTCGCCGAGGAAACTATTCCTTGTATTGAATCGTTTTACGACAGTCTTCACGATCGTCGTTGCACCCCCGAGGAATACAGTTTTGCTAAAAAAGTTTGGGCAGAGGGAGGGTGTAAAAATGGCTTCGACTACTGCAAGCTGTATTTGTCGAGTGACGTGTTAACTCTGTTAGACATTATGTGTAAAAATACGGACAAAATCTATGAGGAGTTTAATCTTGATTGGGGGTATTAGTTTTCTTCGCCTCATCTAGTGATGGACCTTATCCTAAAAATTAGTGGGGAAAAAAAGGGCTAATCACTGACATTGATCAGCATCTGTTCATAGGAAGGTCAATGAGGGGGGGTTTTGTTTTTCACGGGGATCTTATCTTGGAAACTGATCCAACAGGAGAGAAAACGGGGACAAAATCGGATGCAGTTTTCCTCGATATGAATTCTCTCTACCCCTCGGCCATGTCCCATTATGCGCTACCTTGCGGTGACTATAAATGGCTCAATGACCCTCAAGCCCCCCATTTCCCCAACATTGACAGTGTTGAGGAGAATGGACCGGTTGGATGGTTTTTTGAAATTGATGGAGAGATACCAGTCGAGCTTCACGATTCAGTAAAGGATTTTGTTTTCCCGTGCATCAATAGACCTGTGACTAAGGACTCTTTGAGCCCTCGCAATAGGCGTTTAGTCGAGGTGGACGGATTGCATTGGTCACCTTCAAAACAAAAACTTATTGCTGATCTTCTGCCAAAAAAAACATAGTTGTACATCATGTAGCTTTAAAATGGATGTGCAACAACGGTTTCAACGTCACAAAGGTTCACAGAGCGCTCCAGTTTAGCCAAAAACCCTATCTAAAAACATTTGTTGACACTTTTGTCAACAAACGTTCTGCAGCGCAGACGAAGGCTGAAAAAGAAATTTATAAACTCATTTTGAATTCGGCCTTCGGCAAAATGTGTGAGAGTGTTCGTAAAAGGAATCGTTGTGACGTCGTGACTGACCCCAAACAATGTGCTCGAATTATTGCCGATCCAAATTACACTTCCTTCACAATCATTGGCCCGGACATGGTACTTTTGAATAGGAAAAAAAGACGCATTGTCTTGAATAAAAATATTGCTGCAGGCAGTGCGATCTTGGAGATCTCTAAAAAGCTCATGTTGGAATTCTACTACAGTGTGGCTAGGGTACAGTGGCCGGAAAAGGGGCAAGTAGAGGTCTGCTACGGGGACACGGATTCTCTACTGTTAAAAGCAAAAGCCCCAAATCTAATTGATGATTTGGCACACGGTGAAATTATCAGCTCACGGATGGACTACACCAATTGGAGTGGTCTTTACCCAGAGCTAGTGAAACGTCGGGCACCAAATCAGCTTTTATTTTTTAAATCTGAAACGGGAAGCGACTTGATTTCCCGTGGTATGTTTGTAAGTCCGAAGGTGTACTTTATATAGACACACAACGAGGAAATCAAGAAACGTTGCAAAGGAGTGCCCACGCGCTATGTGGATAAGAATTTCGACATGGACATTTATAGGAATTGTATTGTTGAAAATACAATTCCACGAGCCAAATTGCTGGCAATTCGTTCTCTCAAATACAGGAACTTTACTGTAAATGTAGAAAAAATTGCCATGAGTACCATTTCCGACAAGGTCTATGTTTGTCAAGATGGTGTGACTACCCTCCCCCTTGGACACTATTTAACTTCAGACCGGGCCGAATGTGTTACCCATAGGGAAAGTCTCGGTTTGAATAAAGTCCTGTAAATTATTTCCTAAAACATTTGGGGGGGGGGGGGGGGCTCGCGGCCTTTGGGGGGGGGGCCTCGCGGCCCGGGGGGGGGGGGGCGGCCGCCACAAGCGGGGGCGCACCGCCACTATCAAAGTTATCTTTTTTTTTACTTAGAGCAGATTTTTTTTTGTAAATGTTTCATTCAAAAAAAAGTGATATTTTTTCAAGTGCTCTCTAATTTAATGCTGTATTTTTTCTCTATAAATAAACAAAAAAAAGTATTCAAGTGTTTTTTCTCTCTCTGTGCCCATGTAAATGTTGTATTTTTTTATTATAAATAAATTTAAAAAAAAGTGTATTTTTTCATGTTTAATGTGCTTTTTTCAATGTATTGTTACTTTTTTCTATGTAAATAATAAAAGAAAATATGATTCTTTATTCATCTTCTTATTCTTCTTGAAGAACAGAGTAGTAGTAGGGAAATTATTTAGTCATTAGACAGCCATAGTCTACAGTTAGTTGTCCAGGTGAACTGTTGAAGGGAACATGTATCAATTTAAAACACCATTCAGATCGTTTCTGTGTGGGCCCTCAATGTCGGGCAAAACAACACTCTTAACTAAAATAATTAAAAATTGCGATAAAATGTTTGTGGAAAAACCGAAAAAAAATCTACTATTGCTATAGTATTTGGCAGGAGTCATACGATAAAATAAAAGCAATTGCTGCCATGGGATTGGTGCAGATACAGTTCATACAGGGACTTGATGTTTTCAACATTATTGAACCAAACTCTTGGCTGATCATTGACGATCTGGCTGAATCTATTGAACAATGGTCCCAGGAAATGCTGCAATTGTTCACTGTTCGCTCTCATCATGAACAGATTTGCGTTACTCTGGTTCTACACAATCTCTTTCATCAGAGCAAATGTATGCGAACACTTGCTTTGAATTGCACCTACTATATCATCTACAGAGTTGTTCGTGATTCTAGCTCGCTAATAACCCTCAATAAACAAATCTATCCAGATGCCCCTAAATTTTTGCTCTCAGCATACAATCAGGCAACTAATAAACCCCACGGTTATATCCTATTGGATCTTAATCAAAATACACCCGAGGATCTGCATGTAGTCACAGATATTTTCGACAATGAAATTACAGTATATCTCCCTGTGAACACTAAAAAGACCTATTAGTCGCTATCATGACACTGAAGAAACTACATGAAAATAGACATTTGTTTTCAGTTCTAAGCACTTCAAAACCTCCGCTTAGGAAAGCAATACTCAAACACGGTATTGACAATGATTTCATTAATCTAATATCCGAACTTTGTTTAAATTTGACCGAGGGTAATGTTCAACTGCCAGAAGTAGTTAAGCAACAGGCAAAGCAACATCGTTCCATTGCACGTACATTGGCCTCTAAAAAGAAAGGAAAGAATTTTAAAAGGAAACGACTTCTTCAGGCGGGCGGTAGCTTTTTCACACTTTTACTGCCAATAATTGCAGGACTTGTAAACAGTTTTCTCTAGAGAATGGCAAAACCCTATAATGACTCCAAAGAACTCGTTCTCTCACCCGTCGAACACTTTGAGAACAATCTGAGTAAATTCCTTGACAATGAGAATATTGAGGATGATAAAAAACTGCTTTTACTTCAAGATGCACTTCGCCGAGTGGACAAACACAGGTCCTATCGGTCGAAGCCCACTGCTGCTGCTGATCACAAAAAAGAATCATCTTCTCAAGAGTCTGCTGCAGCTCCTGGAACACTATTAAAGAAGGAGGAATTGGATTCAATTGTATTGAAAATTGGAAATCTAATGCCCCACTCATATCGTGAACAAAGTAAACGACTCCTAACCTATCTCTTGGAAAGTGGTCAAATTCAAGTTGAGAGCAATGGGGAAGGGATTATAATTCAGGGCAAGAGCTATAATCTACTTGATTTAATCTATGACATGGTTACAAATCGTAAAGGACTATTATCATTTGACGCTCATCTATACAATTTTCTAAATACATTAAACTTCCCCAAAAGTCTTATTGGCAATAGACAAATTCTAAAAAAATAAAATGAACATGCATCATCATCCTCATCAACAACATTTACACCATTAAAATATGAAGAAGATTTTAAATCAATTTTGGAAAATACTAGCACACCACTGATAGCTAGACAAAAGCGAAGACGTATCAAGTCAACGTCACCATTACCTCCACCAACAGCCAGTATACAAAAGGGTAGCGGACGTTACACAACGTGTTTACGTTCAAAATGGTTGAAGTTCTGAAAGGTGTTTATGAAAATATTGGTGAGGCGGGGAGTTTAAGTTCCCCCCCCCCACTCTTTCCAAAGTCACTGGTGTTCACACTAAAAGTGTACAAGACTATCTACAAAATGAATCAAGTTACACTCTGCATAGAAATCATAGACTTCGTGCCAATCAATATCGAAAAACTAAAGCCTTTTACCCATTACATATAATGCAAGCAGATCTCCTGACTCTAGATGAGCTTCAAAGACGTCACAATACACCGTACAAGTACATTCTACTTGCAATCAGTGTTTTTAGTCGCTATGCATATGCAATTCCATTGCGATCAAAGAGAGGTGTTGAAGTTGCCCGGGCCATTGAAAGTATTCTCGAACAGGATTCATATAAAAAAATTCAAACGGATCGCGGTAGTGAATTTGTTAATCCCCATGTTGCAAAAGTACTAGTAAAATATAGTACACTGCTCTATCATACTCATAGTCCTATAAAGGCTGCATTGGCCGAACGATTGATAAGAACTATTCGACTTTTAATTTCAAGATATTGTACATTGAAAAATACACCGGCTTTTATTCATGATCTAGATAAAATCATGTTGATTTATAATCAACGACCTCATCGATCATTGTCCAACTCTACACCAACGGAAGTTCATCATTCTGATCATGATACAATTGACACCTTTCTTAAACAGTATTCCAATGAAACGCTTGTCAAGAAGAAGAAAAATAAATTCAATGTTGGTGATACCGTTCGAATTAATAGAACAACTAATGTTTTGAAAAGGGGAATTACTTGTGGTCCACTGAACTTTTTAAAGTGGCAAAAATCCTAGACACTAAACCCATAACTTATCGCCTGCGTGATACTAAAGATGAAGAGATTCTCGGTGGCTTTTATGACTATGAATTGCAAAAAGTTAAAAATGCTAGTAAAATCTATCAAATTGAAAAGATATTAAAGACACGTACTCGCAGGGGTAAGAAACAGTTACTTGTTCGGTGGCTAGGATACAACTCTGATTTTGATTCTTGGATCGGTGTTGAAGATATTGACAATGCCCAATGATTTCTATGTAACTTTCATGTCCAACGTTTCCGATCCTCTCTACAATGACTTGAATACGACAAGTGAGTTTTTGACAAAACTCTCCCCCGCCATCAAATTTGACGGTGCATATGAAGTGGCTCTTGTCGACTGTATTCTCAAAAATACCTATGACATCCTGAGAAAGGATCGTAAATATGATATAAAAATTAGACCCTATAATTGGCCACCACCACCACCGCCTTCAGGTGATCAAGAACAAATTCAAAAAATCAATTGGATGGATTATCCATATATTGAGTTACCCTACGAGGAACTCACCTGTATGAATGATTTATGTCGTTCTATTAATATAAGAATTTCCGCTCGTAAAAAAGGAGCTTTTCATTTCAACTATTCAAAGGAGGAGGGCAAGATCTACATTAGTTCACCTATTGCCAGCGAAACGGTTATTCTCAATGATAACCTAAAGGATGTTCTTGGCTTTAAGCTCAATATAATCAATGGTAAAAGTGCCGGAAACACTAATTTCATTTTTGCTGACTACCCACCTGCCTTCTCCACAGACACTTGTATATTTCTCTACGCTTCATTTGTGGAAACATCGAGAGTCGGTAATTCAAATGTTCCCGTCCTACGAGTTCTTGAACGAAAAACTAATCAAGAGCATGTTCATCACTACAATATAAAGCATCTTCAGTATATTCCCGTAAACACTTCCTATTTGGAACTCTGTCAGTTAACACTAAGAACTGAATTAGGTGATCCTCTAGCAATTTCAAAAGGCTTAGCAGTGATTACATGTCATTTTCGACCCATTGTCAACGACAGCACAATCACCTAAAATGAACAATAGGAGAATTCCATTTGTCTGTCCCGATATCGATTGCTATGTTGGTGCTTTGAGTCCACGTCAAATAGGCAATGGATTGGACTACTACAAGGGTCGTACTACAATATCTGGCTACGGTCTTGGTAGCTGGTTTGCTAGGCTATTTCGTTCTGCACTACCCCTTGCCAGAAAATATCTTGTACCTGCTGCATCAAATTTTGCTGCCTCCACACTACAGGACTGGGGGTCGGGCAAGAATTTCAAGAAGAGTGTTAAGGAAAATATTAGATCTTCAGCAAGAGCCTTTGGTGAGCAATTTAAATCTCGACAAAATGGGGAGGGACTGAAAAGGATGCGTTCACGTCATTCACTCATCAGTCTCCACCCAGGAAGGAAGCAAAGGACATCAACAAGGACTTTGAGGAATAAAACAACGAAGGCCAATAAGCAGAAGAAGAAAAAGATTGTTAGATCAAAGAAGGATTTCTTCTCTTAAGATGACTTATCTCCCCCACAAGGAATCATATCCATCAATTAGTTCCTCATTGAATCTATTCAATGCTGAAAATGTTGATGTCAGTGTCAAGTATGGCTACTATGAACAATTTCACCCCCAACAACCCCTCTCGGAAAATATACACTTTCAAATATTTTCCAATGAAGACCATTTCATTGATTTGTCGTCAACATTTATTGATTTAAATGTTGCGGTGAAGAAAAAGTCAGATAATACAACTCCAAATGCCGGCGAAGGTCTCTCCTATGAAAACTGTATTCTACACAACCTATTCAAACAAATTAATGTATTTACTAATGGAACATTGGTGAGCACTAGCAATAATTTATCAAACTATGCAAGCTACATACAATTTATGATGATGACGCCAAAGGCATACAAGGAGTTGAGAGGACAATCATTGGGCTATGAATATCGATCAGGTGTTGATACTGACGGTGAGTTGACTACTGCAGTGACCCAAGAGTATCATCTAGTTGGAAAATTAAATCATGAGATATTCAATATATCCCAATGGTTACCCCACAATGTCAAGATTGACATAAAGTTACAGATGGCCCCATCGAATTTTATTTTGAGAAAAACACTTCCTGCAGCACCCGATGCAAATGTCATTATCACATCGGCAATTCTCCACGTCCGAAAACAACAAGTTATGAGCTCTGTTGCATTGGCAGTGGAAAAGCTAAGAGCCAATGGTAACAACATTAAACTTCTTGTCCCCCATACAATCACCAATCAACGTCACATTGCCGCCAGTTCTCGTAGCTATAGCGATTCATCATTTATCAATGGAGAAATCCCTCAAAATTGGCTTTGGCCTTTGTGAAGAGTGGCAGTGCCGTTGGATCCTGGACTGAATCCCCCCATAATTTTAATTTTTTCGGTCTATTGTCGTAGTCCTCGTGTGCAAAGTGAATGGTATTCCATTGTACACTCTATCATTTGACAAAAAATCCTATAGAACTCTGTATGAGTTGACCATGCAATCCCTAGATCATGACTCTCAACTATTTGAAAATGGAGTAACCGATTCAATGTTTTCAAAAAATCATGGGGTTATTGTTTTGGACTTTTCTGGCACACAGTATATAAGCATAGTACGAACAGGGAATGTACGTTTAGAGTGTACATTTGCCAATGCTCTGACTGAGAGTATCACGCTAATATCACTGAGTCAATTTGAAACCTATTGGGAAATCACACCCGACGGCAGTGTTCTACTAGACCTAGCACCATGAACACAAACCAAATAATCAACGTATTTAGTATGGATCCATACATGTCCCAGTACAAGTCCTATTGCATACCTTCGGACTTCATTGAAAAATTCCAAGTGTTAACAATACCCTAATCATTGTTAATAGCAGTCCATCGACTTTGAAGACCGGTCATTGGCTATGCATCTTTCAAACAGCGAAGAATATTGAATTTTTTGATCCTCTTGGCCTATCGTATAAATTCTACGCTCCATACATCAGCAACTTTATTGAAAGCAGGGGGAAAACCATTATTCAAAATCAACGAAGAGTACAGGATTTAACGACTAAGACATGTGGCTTTCATGCACTACTCTTTTTCATGTTCATATATCGTGGCTACACCTACAAGCAGTTTCTCAACATCTACGTTGACTTACCTCAATTGAACGACTTTCTAGTGGAGAATATACTTACAAGTGTATTTAATATTGATTTTAGTGCCCTAAGAATAAAATGTTCTAAAGATGTATGTGAAATTGTTTATTAATAAAAAAAAAATTATATACATGATAAAACGACTTTTCTACTCTTTAGATTTCATCCACTACAAGGTATTTGTCGACAACAACTAGTGCAGGTAGATTATCTGAATTCAGAGTGTACTGATCCTGATGTACTGCAATGTCAGGGTCACATTTTCTACAATAGAGTGTAACTTCACTCTTGTCATATCTCTTTGTATAGTCAATGATACTATTCTCATTCATTCTATAGAATTCACATGTTTCAATTTGCTTATTTGAAGTAATGTCACAAATAGTGTCCTCAAGTGTCGAATCACATTCCGTCACAGCCAAATAAAAATAATCATAATCATAACACCCATTGTCTTCACAACGATGACGTAGAAACCATATTCTTTTGTTGTTCCAACAGTTGAATCGTTGACCCGGTTCCTCCTCCCAGAACAATCTAAAACCACGACGATACCAATCTCTTAGCAATAAACTAAAATCACGGTTAGGATTCTTTCCAATCATACCGGGATATGTATTCTCCCACTGATTACATTTATCATAATGACAATTGGAGCATAGGTGGCCTCTAGGATGAGAGTCACACACCTCTTCATGACAGGAATTACAACCTTTAATTTGTACAGCATATCCTCTATGCAATTTACACGGGTTGCATAATCTACGCTTTTCATCATACTCCTCAATCATTGTGCAATTCTCACATGATGATGACCAGCTGCCCAGTGAGTACATACATAACGGACATGTATGGAACATTTTGTTATGTGTTGACACTCTCACTACCACAATGAAACTGAGCTAGCAACAACAAAAAAATTGAGAGAGAGAGAGAGGAGTAAATATCTCCGTTGTCTCTGATTGGTTGCCTAAAAAACAGGTGTCAGCTCGAAAAAAAACCACTCTGGTTGAAAAAAAAACTTGGAGTTGAAACAAATTTGCGCGGGGAATCCCCCCGTTCATACTGTTATCTTTTTTGCAATGTTTAGGAACAGGCGGGGAATCCCCACTCGTTTGGAATGGTACCAACAGGACATAAGCAAATAGCACATAGTTTTATAACGTGTTTAATCACGTGTAGTTTTAAGAATGTGTATGTGAACTCGTGACCTACATTCATTGTGTAATTGACAACAAAAAACAGAAAAAAAACCTGTTTGAGGACATTATACACCGCCAAATAACCGCTGGCTGTAGACTATGCCTTGGAAAGCTATCATGGAACGTGCCGTACGCAAATAACATAAGAATTGCTATACAGGCGGCAGAAATAGTACCTTGGTTACTACTGATACGGTAAGATATTCCATAGATATCATTGATACTCCCTTTTGACCCCATTTTGACGCCCTTTTCATCTTAATGCTCTTAGCCTTACAATTAGTTGCAATTAAAGTAGTAACTCAAATAGTTTAGGTGTAGTAATAGTAATAGTAGTAGTAGCAGTAAAAGTAAAAGTAGCAGTGGCAGTAGTATTAGCAGTACATTTACTGGTAGTAGTATATGTACACATTGCCTTTTGGTCAATTGATCTTCCCCTTTAAGTATTCTCTGAAAGTTCCAACTTAATGCCCAAATCCATGCTTGAGATAAGCCCTTTTGACAATCTGCATGGACATATGGTGTTTTGATATAGTCCAAATTTCACCTCAATATTCTCTGAAGTTTTCACCTTCATGCTTCTCCAGTTTAGTATTAGTAGCAGTAGTAGTAGTAGTAGTAGTAGTAGTAGTAGTAGTAGTAGTAGTATTAGTTGTTGTAGTAGTAGTAGTAGTAGTAGGAATTAGTAGTAGTAGTAATAGTAGTAATAGTATAAGCAGTAGCAGTAGAACTAGTATTTGTTGTATGATCTTTGGACTATTTTGAACAAAATAGCTATCTTGAAATTTTAATCAGATGCATTTGGGGTAAAGAGGGCATGAACGAGAGCTAGTTGCCTTCCGATCACTCTTGACTCTTAAAAAGGGCAGTAGAACTTTTGATTTTCAATCGAATGATCCCTCGGAAGTTTATACGGCCACACCTTCCATAAAAACCATATATGTTAACCATGGGCCACTGGCATAACTTTAGCCCTTGCCCTGAGTGCTGTGGAGGGATGAACTCCCCAAAGACATTATTACTGGATCTTTCAACTAGGCTGAACAAAAATACTATCTCAAAATTTTGATTGGATGTTTTTAGGGAAATGATAAGCGCGAGGGGGGGGGGGACTGGTTACCTTCTAATCACTTTTGACTATTAAAAGGGGCACTAGAACTTTCAATTTTCATCGAATGAGCTCCTTTCGAATTTTTTACGACAAATCCTATGCAACGTCTCTTGGTCAGAAAAAAGAAAAAAAATGAAAAAAAATACATTGCGCCCATTTTGCTCTTTACTTAAGCAGAACTATCGCACCGCGATAGTTCTGCTTTGGTTGATTGGGTTTAAATAACAAGCCAGTAAAACTGAGGAGCTTTGCTGTGTGATTACAACCAATTCACTTTTTTATTGAATCTACAAACATATTGCAGGGGGTGTCAATCCCCCCCCCCCACCACCTCACATGGCACCTCTGGCTCCATAGTGTACAACGACATTGCTTTGGTCCAACAGTTCAAGTAAAGGTTGCTTTATCAGAAATGGATGATATTCTATGGTACTCTATTTTGTCTCTTTGCACGTGGCTGAACAATTTTGACATTGAACCAACTATAGCGATAATTTGAAGATGGCGATAACACTCTTGCACACAATGGTAGAACATTAATATTTTTATTTTCTAAAAAAATATAATTGACTATTTCTTCTTCACTACAGGAATACAGAACCCAGACTGAAACAAATTTATCCTTGTATCTACGTCAGGAAAAAAGACAAATAATCCCACTTTTTAAAAACCTGATCGGCCATCCTGCGCTCCTGAGTGAAATTTTAAGCCAACACCAAGAACGGAAATTCAATTCACTTAATTGGCTCTTCTGAGTAAGAATTTAAGATGGCAAAAAAACAAAAAGGTTTTAATCACATATTGTTTACTAGTGTTCCCTTTGCTCCTCTGGGATATAACTTTTCCACACTCTTTGTTTTGAGAAAAATCAAACTACATATGGCCAATATCAGTTGTTACTTTTATTTTTGAAGTTCTGAATGTTAGCTATAGGTATTTGTCACACGGTTCAAGAAGCTTACAACGCAACACGATATAACAATATGTATTACAATGCAAAATTAATAAGCTGAAAAAGCTTACTTGACATCTCGCAAAACTATCTGCCACAAGTTTATGTCCTGGTCCTTGACAAGTGAATGGTGTCTGCGGCACTTGGTCATATGCTGGGTAGTCAGATCCTGGTTTCCCAATAATAGACTTTCCATCAGCTGTATAATTAACCGGTATGGGTATTCGAAGCTTTATAATTGGGAAACCTTCCTCTTCTTCGTCTGATGTTCTTGGCTTTATCTTTTCTAAAATTTATTTTATAGAATAATAAACTTGTTCGCTGGGGTGACCCCTGCGAAGCATGGGATACTTTGAAAAATGTAACTTACAAAACTTATAAAAAAAGAAATACCAAAAGTACCTGTCTTTTAAAATATCAGAAACTATACGACAAATTTAAAAATCGCGATACATCGTTGAAAGCGTTGGCTCGTGCGCCCCATTCCTCATTTGTACGTTCCTGAAATCACAGGCACTATTTATACATGAAGGCAGTAGTACTAAAACATCGATATTAAGCTAATCACTTTTCCAAGGTACCTTTTTAGGGTGGCCGGTGTTTACCCCCCATCCCCCGGCGATTCCCCGAAAAAATCCCAGCATAAAGTAAATGTAATGTTTCATTTAAGTGTTTCTTCCAAGTGTTAGGTGTTTTTTTTTTTAATGATCGTTTTTCCATGTATTACTTACTATTATTAGGTTAATGTAGTGTTTCATTTAAGTGTTTTAGGATGATCGCGGATCAAAGTTTATGTTATTTGGGCCTTTCATTTATGTTATTTTACTGTGTTCATGGCCGTATATTTGGCTGTAAAATACACTTGTCTATCTATCTATCTAATATGCAGAATAATTTTACCAAACACATTTTGCATGCAGACCCGCTATACTTTACCCCCCCCCCCCTCTCCCCTAATGTGCAAATCTATAGCCCAAATTTATTTCTAAAGTAACAAAAAACTAACGAAAAAAACCGGTGTGTTCTCGAATTTTACACAGCGTAAACTTGAGTGAGTGTCGCATAATACACAAGTACCAAAATTCCTTCCCCCTACGGAAATAAAAAAAAAACTAAAATAAAATTCTCAAATTTGGAGAGCCTTATTTTCCACGGGTGGGGGGTATTTCCGGAAGGGGGGGGATGATTCATTTACCTGGAGGATATTTTCCGCAGGGGTTATTTTCCACCTGTAGATATTTTACACTAGGGCGTATTTTTCGGGGGGGGGGGGGTTGGCGGAGGGTATTTTCCGGGGGGGATTTCCGGTGGGGGATATTTTCCGTTGGTTTTTTTCCGGCGGAGTTTTCTCCGTGTGGGGGGGGCATTTTCTGGGGGGGAGGGGGTAATCGCCGGGGGGTAAACGCCTAGAACCCCTTTTTAGGTACCCTGGGATCTTTTTGGCACCAGAATTAGCAAGCTCCCGCCGTATCCATAATCGAAGCACCAATTTTAGTTTGACTGATAGTTTTTTCCCCTAAAATTGTTTCATTGGCGGGGGTAAGGAACCCTTTGGGACCCGAAATCAGGGATAGAGCTGCATAATTACGGATATCCTGGAGAAATTAACTATATTCAAAAAAGGAATCACAGTATGTACTAAGGCATAGGGTAAAATGAAAATTCTTCAGTTGCGGTAAGTTCTGGAACTTGGTCCAGGAAGGAAGGGAGCCCCTTAAGGAACTTTATATATCGTCAGTTGGGTATAACACTTTATTTTCCAAAAAAAGCTTTAAACTTAGTTTAAAGCTAGCCTAGTTTCCTGTAAGCCCTAATTCAGGAGTATTCAAACTTGTAGCAAATGTATTAAGATATTAATGTATTAAGATAGTTTATAACTAAGGATTCTGGAAAGAAAATGGATAAATTGTAGGGTTTTTTTTTAGAAGTATGAGCCAATAATTTTTAAACAATAACATATTGTTCTCGTTTCCTATAATTTTTTCTGAAAATGTTTCCAAAAAAACTGAGTGTAAAACTAAGAAGAGTGTTTCTTTCAAAAGATTGTTGTTTTTTTAGAAGTCTTGTTAATTATAAACATTATCTTTGATATAATTTTAGATTTTATAATTATAATATATACGTAAGATTCATCATATTCTGCTTCTTTTTGAGGTTTAGTGTCAGTTTCAGTTGTAACTGAAAATTTGTAGAAAGGTTTATGAAATATAAAAGAGTAGCTGAAAAGCTTTCTCATTGTCAATCAAAAAGTCTGCTTTGTCGAATTTACGACTAGCTTCATTGGCCCCCTTGTGCCAATTTGTAGCACGGGCCTTTAACCTTTACCTAGTATTTATCTTTTTTCTGTTTGCCTTTTTAAGCCATAATATTTGAATATTAGAGCTTACATCAATACTCATGGTTACAAAATGTTTCCAAAAAAAGCTTTAAACTTAGTTTAAAGCTAGCCTAGTTTCCTGGTAAGCCCTAATTCAGGAGTATTCAAACTTGTAGCAAATGTATTAAGATATTAATGTATTAAGATAGTTTATAACTAAGGATTCTGGAAAGAAAATGGATAAATTGCAGGGTTTTTTTTAGAAGTATGAGCCAATAATTTTTAAACAATAACAAATTGTTCTCGTTTCCTATAATTTTTTCTGAAAATGTTTCCAAAAAAACTGAGCGTAAAACTAAGAAGAGTGTTTCTTTCAAAAGATTGTTGTTTTTTTAGAAGTCTTGTTAATTATAAACATTATCTTTGATATAATTTTAGATTTTATAATTATAATATATACGTAAGATTCATCATATTCTGCTTCTTTTTGAGGTTTAGTGTCAGTTTCAGTTGTAACTGAAAATTTGTAGAAAGGTTTATGAAATATAAAAGAGTAGCCGAAAAGCTTTCTCATTGTCAATCAAAAAGTCTGCTTTGTCGAATTTACGACTAGCTTCATTGGCCCCCTTGTGCCAATTTGTAGCACGGGCCTTTAACCTTTACCTAGTATTTATCTTTTTTTTGTTTGCCTTTTTAAGCCATAATATTTGAATATTAGAGCTTACATCAATACTCATGGTTACAAAATGTTTTTGCGAAAAGAATTCGCATTTTTAGCTCTAGAAGTTGTTTATTCAGTGGATACAAGGAAACACGCGGACACTCGCTTACACTCGTTATTGATGGCACTATAGGCCTTGACCCTTTGCATGTCGATATTCTAAATAGGTTGTTCTTAATATTTTACTTTCGCGTATTATTGTTTTAGTTTTTATGGCTTTCTACTGAAAGCCATAAAAACAAAGATAATTGAAGGATTCTTTTTCAGAAATTGTGCGTCTCTAGAATAATTTAGCATATATTTAACATAATTACCAAAATTTAGAATAATTTAGATAATGAGTAAAAAAAAAATTAATCTTTAAAAAGACGGTAATTTATGCCTGTGTCGTAAAGTCAGAATGGGGAGCGACAAAACATAAATCTGAAATGAAACTTACTTATAAAATCAGGAGCTTTCAGCCCACTGTCCTTACTTGGCGTTCTTGAAGATCTAATTAAGTTTGGACTAAAAAGATCCACCATTTTTGTTAATTTTGGAGCCTTGGCAACTGTTGAAGACGTCACTGTCCCTCTCCATTTTGGAACAGAGTTCCAGGAAATGGGGGCCGAAATGGGTACTTCTGAGAAACTTTTATGTTTCACTGGTTTTGGGTAGCCATACTTCGGTGGTTTGTAAGTTTTCACTGGACGGGGATGGGGATGTTTCCCTGGCAAGATTTTTGCCTTGTGGCGTGTTTGATGTAGTAACGGTGATGGTTTTATTTTCTTCTGAGTTACTGGTGAGGCCACCGGTGTCTTTATTGGAGGCCTTGGCAATGCAGCTTTTCTTGGAGGTGGAGGTGTTACTGGACCGTTAAAAGGTTGCCATTGTGGAATCGGAAGAGGAGTAGAAACTTTTCGTTCTGAAGTGAAGCTAGGATAAGATGGCACAGGACTAAAGTACACTTTTGAAAAATACGAAGGAGTTGAGGATGTGACAAATTCTGACTCCTTGTGAAAATAGGGTGCATATGTTTGAATATCGATATTTCCTGTTTGATTACCGGAATCTTTAATGTCATGAAGTACTAATGTCACAGGGCCGTCAATATAGTCCAAATTTGGCAACCTGAGAAGAGTTGCACCTTGACTGTTCTTCTCCTGATATGGAGATCCAGACCCTTTAAGTGATTCCAATATAATTCTATCTGGTCTTACCTTCTTCTCCACATAAATAAAAGACGGTTCTTCGGTACGGATTAAACCTTTTTCGGGTCTAGGGGTGACAATAACAATCTCTTTAACAGGGTGCACTGGAATCTCAGGGTCTTTGTTAGTCAATCCAAAACTGTTGGGATTTAAGTTTGTTTTCTTTGACTCACTTAGCCTAATATTTGAAGATACTTCTAGCTTCGGGGGGTCAGGCCGAGGGAAGAAGACAAACTGGTCATCAGAATCTTGTAGACCTATATCAATTTGAACGTCCGTACTGTTCAAAGAGTACTGACGGGATAAGGTTAACACATTTTTTTCTCCATCATTAACACTATACTGGCGAGTCAATGAATTGTCCTGATTAACCTTATATTGTCTTGTCAGCTCTTTAGCAGGCTCTTCATTAAGATAATTAGTGCTACTTTTTACGGATTGGCTTGACATTACTTCTGATTCTTCTCTTTGTCTGATTTCCTCCCTTTCGTAGCCTCTGCTAGGCTGATTAGTTAGTTGACTTAACTCAGAATTGGGTTTAGGTTCTGCATTGCTAATTGATATCTGTCTTGAAGGTTGAAATGAATTGGAGGATTCTACATCTTTTTGTTCATCTTTTTTGTTCTGGTTTACCAAATATTGACGTGTAGGACTCAAGTTATCAATTATCAATGGTTTTGATTGATCACTGTTTACGCTATATTGCTGGCTTAATGACTTGTCTTCATTTAGGTTATACTGCCTGGATAATTCTGGTGAGGATGAATCATTATTTTGCTCATTAGGGTCAGTTTTGGTTGCCTTAGTTAGGGTTTGCCCGGGGATACCTTCTGAACTAGAATTATTTTTCTGACTGTTCTTTGGTGACGGTTCTTTGTTTTGTACTGCTGGACTATTATTGTTGTTTATTGAATATTGGTTTGTTAAAGTCTTTGCCTCATTGTCTTTACCTATGGCATACGATTGTTGTGTCAATTGAGTTTTCTGAAGATCATTAGGCGCTTCATTTGGAGTATTAGTGTTTACTGCATATTGTCGACCCGGTATTTCATCATTATTAATTTTTAAATTCTCAAACAAAGGTCCCTCTTTTATGTCTTTCATAGATTGATCAATTTGACTTTGAGACTGATTTATATCCGATTCTTCTTGAGGTGAATTTAACGTGTATTGACGATTTGGTATCCTACTGAAAGATGAATCAATGATTTCAATTAGTCTTCCACCAGATAGCTTTTCAGTGTCTGAATCTAAATTAAGTAAATATTGCTTAGTTGGTCTTGATCCTCGTTCTTCAGTCACCACGTCTGCAGCTGTTTCATCTTGATTTTCCCTTATAAGTTGTTCTGGATTATTTTCATTAAAAACATACTGTCTCGTGAGTTGCTTTTCTGGGATTTCCCCGTTCAGGATGTATTGTCTTGTAAGCTGCTTATTCGAGATAGGCTCATTGAGAATGTATTGTCTTGTCAATTGCTTATCTGGGATTCGCTCATTGAGAATATACTGTCTTGTTGGCTGTATTCCAGGAGTCTGCTCGTTAACAACGTATTGTCGGGCTGGTTGTCTTTCTAAAATCTGTTCGTTCAGATTGTATTGTCTAGTCAACTGCTCTCCTGGAATCTCCTCATTAAGAACGTACTGTCGGGTTGGCTGTCTTACCAAGATCTGTTCATTCAAAGCGTATTGTCTGGCCAGCTGCTTTTCTGGTGTCTTTCTATTAAGACTATATTGTCTCGAGGGTTGGTTGTCACGTGTCTGCTCATTGATAACAAACTGTCTAGTTGGAAATCGTTGTATTTCAACTGGCTGAAGCACTTCTATTTCTTCAACCGGCAATTCAACACTTTCACGGAAAATCAACGGTAGTTCCTCTGTATTCTTAAGAGAAACCTGTGGGATATCATCATTTCCCTGATTTCTAAATAGATTCTCGTCAAGAGGTTGCAATAAAGGTGCATTATTTTCGTCAAGAGAATATTGCCGAGAAGGTATCAATCTTTGACTTTCCAGCAGTTCAAATTGCTCATTGTCTAAAAATGAATCACCCGCATTGGAAGTGAGAGGTACTACTTCCCTTTCTTGATTGCCAGAAATTGATCCAACTGCGTATTGGCGAATGGGTGCTCGTATTATTCCATCATCTTGTTTATTTCCTTCACCGCCAGATTGTTCTAAGACAATTTCACCATTGTCTTTAATTAGCTGGTATAGGTCTTCATCTTGATTCATCTGTTCCAGAAGCTTCAGAAGTTCTCTTGACCTCTCTGTAGTACCACTTAATTGGTAATTATTTAATCCCTCTGAGCCTATTGGTTGCCTAGATTCTGGTGGCGTATCTGAATTGATTAGTATTTGTCGACGTGGTATTGTTACTGTTTCTTCTCTAATTGTTCTCACATCTTGAGAATTCATTTCTTTTCTTGGTCCAAGGCGAGTGAGAGCAGCTAATATTTCTTCCTCTGGTCGTAAAGGTGGCTTCCTGACATCAATATCTGGTGTCCATGCAGAGTCTGCATAAACCAAAGGCTCACTTTTCTGCACATTTATCACATTTTCTGAATTTGTACCGAAAATAGATATTCTATTTTCGTTCAAAGGCATCTGACCTCGTCTATTGGCACTTTCCTGTCTTAAAGGTCTGTTTTGAGTCTTTCTTGTTATATTTTCATAAAGCTCAAGTGGAGAAAAAGGGTTTGCACTACTCACGTAAGTACCCGCTGCATATTTACCAATGTTTTCGTCAGAATGACCTACACTAGGTTCAAGAGAAGCTGACAATGACTGGCTTATAATATTTGGTACAGCTGATGGTGCTCTAGGGTAAGAATCTTGACCATATGAAAGCGCTTCTTCAAAATCTTGCCTTGAGTTCTGATACTGATGCCTTGTGGGTTGCCTGGATGACGAGCCAGACATTTTAACGACAGTTTTGAATCCCGAGGACAAGCCTTTGGAAGAGCCCCAGTTTCTATCATGCACATATCTTTCTCGATTGGTCTCTACTGGAGAAAATGCTGACGGAACTTTGTAATCACTAGGTCGTGTGGAGATTCTTTCTCCTTTAAAGCTGTGTAATTGTGAAGGAGAAACGTCATGAAATCTTCGCTCGTATTCATAGGCAAGTGACCGATCATCTTCACCTTTAGACAATAAAGATTCATTCTCAGTGTCTCGAAAACGAAAATCTCCTCCTTGTGAATAGCGGTTAAAAGGGGCACAATGCTGAGGAGGAGGTAGAGGATATTCTACTGTTTCGTATGATTTATGGTTTTTCCTATTTGCTGCACTTGGATTAACCATTTTATTTAAGTTCTGTAGCGGACTGCTTGAGCTGAACTCTCCACCTGATCCATATTTCTTATCCATTGCTTTTTCATATCTTGGTCTATCAATGCTTTTCAATCTGTTTTTTTCTTCTTGGATTTCATCCCTAGAAACAATCCTAGTATTAGCAACGGCTGTTTCTCTTCCGAATTCGTCAAATCTTATGTAATCTTCCACAGCATCACTTATGTAGTCGTTAGATTTTGGTAAGTGCATTCGAGGACTTGGTGGATAGTACTCTATTGTCGGAGGTGTATAAATTTGCGAAGGAATAGGCGTGGAACTATCGCCTGCGAAGCCAGGACGCTGCATCCCGTACATGCCTCTTGGTCTGACTTTGACGACAGGTCTTGATGTTATAGACTTTTGAACCTGTTTAGGCTCTTGATCTACAGGATTTGTTTGAGCTGAAGATGAAAATGGGGATTTACCTTCAAGTGATCTTAGAAGAGCCCGTAAAGCCGGAGGAATATCTATATTGTCTAGCCCATCAGCTGAATTTAGCTCACCCTCTGTTTTGGGGAGAAAAGAATTTGAAAATTTCTGTGGAGATTGGCTATCTCTCAGATTATTTTCTCTTTCTCTTTCTTCTTTAACATTATTATCATGTCCTCTGGGTCTCTGCCTTGGCAGATCAGGAGTATACGAATCTTTGTTTTTATTTCCTGATTCATTGTTTCTATTTCTTTGTTTTTTTGAAATATTTGATTTATTGTCTTCATTTGTACGTTGAAGTTTGGGATTGGAGAATTTTATTCTTTCCACTTCCCTGTCTCTTTGATTATTTCTTTTGATATTGTCATCCGAGTACTCAGTGTTTCTAGGCCTTTCATTGTTTCTATCGTTGAAAGATTCTGGACTTCTAGACCATGGAGCCTCAAATTCTTCACTTGGTCTCACCCTTGATTCAGGGTTTATTTTATCATGATTACTGTTTTCTAATTCTGAGCGTCTTAATTCTTTCCAATTCCGCAATGGTCTTTGCTCTTCGTTTGAATCTAAACCAAGCTCTGGATTTCTCTTTGTCTGTCTATCGTTTTCTGATTGCAATTGTTTCAGCCTTTGCCAATCTAGTTTTTCTTTCGAGTTAATGTATTCCTCTTCATGCTCTTTCCTCTTTTTTGATAAATAAGATTTCGGTTCATCGTGTTCCTTATCTTTGATACGAGTTCTTTGGATCGGTCTTGGGTTGTTCTTTTCTATAGATGGCAATAGTCTAAATTTTTCTGGCTGAGGAGTAGTGTGTCGCTTGTAAGGAGGGCTTAACTTATTAAAAAGTTCCTCTAACTGAGAGGGACTTGGTTTAAAATAAGCTTCTGTTGTAGTGGTTCTAAAAGTTGTTCTGCGGGTGGTTGGAAGTGGAGTAGTCGTTGTCTTATTCCTATAGCTGATCGAAAACCTATTAGATACATACAATTCTGGATCCAAATTATCTTCAAAAGTAGGAAGGGATCTAAGTAATGGCTGTCTTTCGGGAAAACTCTCTTTTTCTTTTTTTCTATTTTTATCGCTAGCACTTTCGTATTTCAAAAATGGCAGTAAACTAATTTTCTTATATTCAATGTTTGTATCCAATCTGGGTCTTGTGTTGTAGGTAAATCCTATCCGAGATGGTTGTGATTCCCTAAAATTTGTTTTAAGTATCACACTTTCTCGTAAGACACCAGGATCGGCTTTTGACACATGTAGACACCAGATTCCTCCTAAAAAGAAAAATAAATAATTAATAACTTCGCTACAAAACTTACAACTTTTGTGTCCCAATAATTCTCACCTCCCCCTTCCCATACTCCCAATTTTTTTTACCATTGTCTAATTATTTTTTATATTTCTGTATAATTTTTTGGTGTTTTCCCGTTTCGTCAAGATCCCCCCTCATTATCATTTATATGTTTTGACCAGAATGGTAGGCATGGCAGCCCTAAAGAATGACTCCCATACATCATCAGGGAAAATGGTCAAGTCCCCCCCCCTTCCCCCTTTGTCTGTGTGTGTGCGCCCGACTAGACAGTTTCTCTGCGAGATTCTCTTACCTGCTTCCTGTTCTGTTGTATCCAATTATTTTCCTTCAATTATTCAAATATTCCTTCAAATATTCCTTCAAATATTCCTTCAAATATTCCTTCAAATATTCCTTCAATTATTCAAATATTCCTTCAAATATTCCTTCAAATATTCCTTCAAATATTCCTTCAATTATTTATTATTTTTTGGTTTGCATGTAAAAATGGGGAAAAAATGGGGAAGAAAAAATTCGGTTACTCGTCTCGCTTTATTTATTTAATTAAAATCGTCAATGAACTGAATAAATGTATAAACCGCACATTAAAAAAGTGCACAATTTACCTGATAAAATTTGAAGCTATGAGTTATAATCTGAAGAATGATACTAATCAAAATTTTCAGCATGGATGAATCTGTTGAGTGTGCAAACTGGGCTCCGAAAACAATCAATATTATTTTGAAAACAGAAATTTTACGGATCATAGAAATATCATATAATTTTGAATATGTTGCCAATTTCTGTTACACAATATAGCGATTTATTGTAAAGAAATCAAACAGTTCGTGGTAACGAACTGTAAGTAAGGAGCGACCCGGCTCAATGGTAACCGAAACTCTAGAAAACGGGTTTTTGATACCAATAGATACATCAAAAGAATCAAATTTCAATGCTGATTTCAAATATATAACTTTCATCAAGTTTAGTGCTACCCATCAAAAGTTACGCGCCTGAGAAAATTTGGCTGATTTTCAAAAAAAGGGGGAAAGACCCCCTAAAAGTTATAGAACCTTAATGAAAATCACACCATCATATTCAGCGTATCAGAGAACCCTACTGTAGAGGTTTCAAGCTCCTATCTACAAAAATGTGGAATTTTGCATTTTTTGCCAGAAGAAAGATAACGGATGCGTGTTTATTTGTTTTTTGTTTTTTTTTTCCCAGGGGTGATCGTATCGACCCAGTGGTCCTAGAATATCGTGGGAGGGCTCATTGGAACTGAAATTAAAAGTTCTAGTGCCCTTTTTAAGTGACCAAAAAAATGGAGGGCAACTAGGCCCCCTCTCACGCTTATTTTTTGTCCCAAAGTCACCAGATCAAAATTTTGAGATAGCCATTTTGTTCAGCATGGTCGAAAATATGATAAATATGTCTTTTGAGATGACTTAGTCCCCCGAAGTCCCCAGGGGGAGGGCTAAAAGTTATGAACTTTACCCAATGTTAACATATAGCATTGGTTATTGTGAAGTATACAGAAGTTTTCAGGAGGTTTTTTTCTGGTAGTGGGAGGGAAGGGTGGGTCGGGGGTTATGTTGGAGGATCTGTCCATGAAGGAAGTTTTCATGGGGGAAGGGAAATCGCCATGAAGGGGGCGCCGGACTTGCCAGCATTATTTATTGGTTATTGGGAAGTATATAGACATTTTCAGCAAGGATTTTTTTTCTGGAGGGGGGATAGAGGAGGGGGTTACTCTGGAGAATATTTCCGTGGAGGATGTTTTTTTGGGGTAAGGGACATTTCTATGAAGGGGGCGCCGGGTTTCCAAGCATTATTTAAAAAACGATCAGAAATTAAATAAAAAAAAAACAAGTTTTTTCAACTGAAAGTAAGAAGGAACATTAGAACTTAAAACGAACAGAAATTATAACGTATGTGAGGGGGTTCTCCCCCAAGTCAATACCTCGCTCTTTACGCTACAGTTTTTTTTAGTGCTTTCAAAAGAGCTATCTATTCTAATTAAACGGTCTTTGTGATCCAGGGGTTTGTGAATCAAAATTTTTTTTAACTTTTAACGTAAAGAGCGTGGTATTGACTAAGGGGAGAGCCCCCTCATATACGTAATAACATATACGTGATAAAAAAACAATAAAAAAACAAGCGATACGGCTCAATAGTAATCGAAACTTTTAAAAACGGAATTTTGGTGTCAATAAATGTATCAAAAGAATGTGTTTATAATGCTGATTCTAAATACATAAATTTTATTAAGTTTAGTATTACTCATCAAAGGGTACGAGCCTGAGAAAATTTACTCGATTTTTTAAAGAGGGGGAAACATCCCCTACAAGTGAAAGAATTTTAATGAAAATCACACCGTCAGATTCAGCGTATCAGAAAACCCTATTACATAGGTTTCAAGCTCATATCTGCAAAAATCTGCAACTTTGTATTTTTTACCAGAAGAAAAATATACGAATATAGTAGTTAGTTACGTAAGTTAATTTGTAAAGACATCCATTTAGCAAAAGAAAAGTAAAATGTTTATGCAAATTTTGTTTACTTATTCAATGACGGTTAGCCAAAATAAAAGCTGCATTAACTAAAAAACGATCAGAAATTAAATAAAAAAAACAAGTTTTTTAAACTGAAAGTAAGGAGCGACATTAAAACTTAAAACGAACAGAAATTATTCCGTATATGAAAGGGGCTGTCCCCTCCTCAACGCCTCGCTCTTTACGCTAAAGTTTCACTCTGTCTCACAACTTTATTTTTTAAAACAATAAAAAACTTTAGCGTAAAGAGCGAGGCGTTGAGGAGAGGACAGCCCCTTTAATATACGGAATAATTTCTGTTCGTTTTAAGTTTTAATGTCGCTCCTTACTTTCAGTTTAAAAAACTTGTTTTTTTTTATTTAATATTATACATGGAACAAACATGCATTTCAACAAGTTACGTTGAAATGTCTATTAAATAAAAATATTTTTTTGTTTAATAGATCAATTATGCCATTCTAAATTTCAGGATGTTGAGTCTTTCAGAAGCCCAATAGGTTATCTAAGCCAGATTAACATTTAATACAAACATTAGTATCGAATATGGCGGTTACTGGAAAAATCAAAATGGTCAAAGGCACCAATCGTAGTTTTTAGTGCGAATTTTACCATGAAAAAGAATTTTTTTTTAAATTGATAAAATTAAAAAAAAAAATAATAATATGGTGGGATTGCTTTTTGCAACGGGAAAATACAGAGCGAAAAATTTCATGGGATACAGCGACAGAACTAGTTTTGTCGATAATGAAGATTTCGATGTCTAGAATTGGTTTGTAGTACACATTTTAGCATTATCTTTTTGTAATTCACTGGACCTTTCAGCTTTAACAACGGAATTTTTTCCGCCTCTTGAGAAAGCGTAGAATATAAAACTGTATTTAATCTACTACTATCTGAAGTGCACATATCTCTGCTAATTGAGCCTTTCATATTTAATTTGTCTATATAATTCGCTTTTTTTTATAGAAGATGGATGAAAGAACATTTTAGTATGGAATTGCTTATAACTAGTTAATTATATACACAGAGTAGGCTCATTAGAAATGGGCGAGAAAAAAAAAAAATCAAGGAACATTCTCCGGGAGAAACTTGAAAAGAAAATTGAACTTTACTGAAAAAAAAAATGTAAATGTTTTCTCTTTTTTATCTGTGATAAATCTAAAATTGTTAAAAAATAACTAAAATATCTTTCAGGAATGATATATATCATTCCTGATATATATATATATATATATATATATATATATATATATATATATATATATAATATATATATATATTATATATATATATATATATATATATATATATATATATATATATATATAATATATATATATATATATATATATATATATAGATATATATATATATATATATATATATATATATATATATATATATATATATATATATATATATACATATATATATATATATATATATATATATATATATATATATATATATATATATATACATATATATATATATATATATATATATATATATATATATATATATATATATATATATATATTATATATATATATATATATATATATATATATATATATAATATATATATATATATATATATGTATATATATATATATATATATATATATATATTATATATATATATATATATATATATATATATATATATATATATATATATATATATATATATATATATGCATATATATATATATATTTATATATATATATATATATATATATATATATATATATATATATATATATATATATATATATATATATATATATATATATATATATATATATATATATATATATATATATATATATATATATATATATAGTTTTTTACATTATAAGAAATAGGGACATTCGGCTAGAAATTAGGATTGTTTTCAGTAAAGTATAAATTATGTTCTGGTCTTTAGAAGGCAGGGGTGATGTCTGCCTACTCATCTTAGTTTTTGCTTCTTTTAAGCTTGACTCGGTTATTTATGGTTTCATTTACTTATTTACGGTAATTTGCGGTAATTTCACGGTTGGAAACTGGTTTTACTTTTATTTCTGCTCATTTTTGGTTTAATGTAGCTGTAAAAATTTCTTTGAAAAATTTCATTTATAAACAGTTGGCAATTTGTACTATTTACCGCCCTTGCCCCAGGGACATGTCTTCCCCATAGACATATTTCTTGGACTTTTTGACTATTTCGAACAAAATGGCTATTTCAAATTTTGACTGAATGCCATGGGGGGTTACGGGGGAATTCATAGTAATAAAAAGGGTATGGGAGGGGCTGGTCGCTCTTCAGTCATTTTTTATTGTTAGAAAGGGCACTAAAGCTTCCAATTGAATGAATTCATACCGAGTTTTTAAGACCACCCCTTGCATACAAACTGGTGAGGCGGCTGGGGGAAAGAAAGAAGAAATAGATAATAAATTTAAGGCAAAGATCTCTTTAAAAATTTTACGCTGGAGTGTTGCCTTTGGTAACATATAATATATTCCAGGATCCAGCATAAAAGTTTTTAAGAGGGCGTTAGTCCCACTCTTTTTTGCAATAATTTCTGTTCGTTTTACTTTTTTTACTCATCCATAATAATATCTGGTGTATTTTAAGTTGAAATATATAATTCCTATTAATTCATGTTTTATGCTTCATTTACTCTAAGATGTTAAACTTTTGTTTTTTTAGGTTTGATTTCCTATACTACCTATACTATACTGTATTATATTCCTATGCTATAATATACTATACTATTTCCTATACTATACTATAATAATTATTATTATTATTATTTATTGGAAAACCCGTCACACAAAAAAAGGAAAAGACGGAGTAAAAAAGCGAAAAAAAAGAAGAAATACACATAAACTTAGCAGTTATACATGTGGTTTTTAGTGACGAACATTGGAGTTAAAATCTAAATCAGCTCTTAGAACAAATCAAACAGTTCGTGGTAACGAACTGTAAGTAAGAAGCGACCCGGCTCAATGGTAACCGAAACTCTAGAAAACGGGTTTTTGATACCAATAGATATATAAAAAGAATCAGATTTCAATGCTGATTTTAAATATATAACTTTCATCAAGTTTAGTGCTACCCATCAAAAGTTACGCGCCTGAGAAAATTTGGCTGATTTTCAAAAAAAGGGGGAAAGACCCCCTAAAAGTTGTAGAACCTTAAAGAAAATCACACCATCATATTCAGCGTATCAGAGAACCCTACTGTAGAGGTTTCAAGCTCCTATCTACAAAAATGTGGAATTTTACATTTTTTGCCAGAAGAAAGATCACGGATGCTTGTTTATTTGTTTGTTTGTTTTGTTTTTTTTTCCCAGGGGTGATCGTATCCACCCAGTGGTCCTAGAATATCGTGGGAGGGCTCATTGGAACGGAAATTAAAAGTTCTAGTGCCCTTTTTAAGTGACCAAAAAAATGGAGGGCAACTAGGCCCCCTCCCACGCTTATGTTTTTCCCAAAGTCACCCGATCAAAATTTCGAGATAGCCATTTTGTTCAGCATGGTCGAAAATATGATAAATATGTCTTTTAGGATGACTTAATCCCCCGAAGTTCCCAGAGGGAGGGCTAAAAGTTATGAACTTTACCCAATGTTAACATATAGTATTGGTTATTGGGAAGTATACAGAAGTTTTCAGGAGGTTTTTTTCTGGTAGTGGGAGGGAAGGGTGGGTCGGTGGTTATGTTGGAGGATCTGTTCATGAAAGAAGTTTTCATGGGGGAAGGGAAATTGCCATGAAGGGGGCGCCGGACTTGCCAGCATTATTTATTGGTTATTGGGAAGTATACAACCATTTTCAGGAAGGATTTTTTCTGGAGGGGGGGGGGGGGCTAGACGAGGGGGTTAATCTGGAGAATATTTCCGTGGAGGATGTTTCTTTGGGGTAAGGGACATTTCTATGAAGGGGGCGCCGGATTTCCAAGAATTATTTAAAAAACGATCAGAAATTAAATAAAAAAAAAAACAAGTTTTTTCAACTGAAATGTAAGAAGGAATATTAGAACTTAAAACGAACAGAAATTATAACGTATGTGAGGGGGTTCTCCCCCAAGTCAATACCTCGCTCTTTACGCTACAGTTTTTTTTTAGTGCTTTCAAAAGAGCTATCTATTCTAATTAAACGGCCTTTGTGATTCAGGGGTTTGTGAATCAAAATTTTTTTTAACTTTTAACGTAAAGAGCGTGGTATTGACTAAGGGGAGAACCCCCTCATATACGTAATAACATTTACGTAATAAAAAAAAAAAAAAATAAAAAAACAAGCGATACGGCTCAATAGTAATCGAAACTTTTAAAAACGGAATTTTGATGTCAATAAATGTATCAAAAGAATGTGTTTATAATGCTGATTCTAAATATATAAATTTTATTAAGTTTAGTATTACTCATCAAAGGCTACGAGCCTGAGAAAATTTACTCGATTTTTTAAAGAGGGGGGAAACATCCCCTGCATTAACTAAAAAACGATCAGAAATTAAATAAAAAAACAAGTTTTTTAAACTGAAAGTAAGGAGCGACATTAAAACTTAAAACGAACAGAAATTATTCCGTATATGAAAGGGGCTGTCCCCTCCTCAACGCCTCGCTCTTTACGCTAAAGTTTTTTATTGTTTTAAAAAATAAAGTTGTGAGACAGAGTCAAACTTTAGCGTAAAGAGCGAGGCGTTGAGGAGGGGACAGCCCCTTTCATATACGGAATAATTTCTGTTCGTTTTAAGTTTTAATGTCGCTCCTTACTTTCAGTTTAAAAAACTTGTTTTTTTTATTTAATTACAAAAACGAGAATGAAAAACACAATTATACACTGCACTGCAGGTACGCAACATGTTTCTTTTTTTAGTCTCCTAAATACTGAAAAACGTATGCAATATGAACATCATTGCATCAAGCCGCATTTGGTAAAAATATTAACCCAAACAATCATCAGTGAACAAAAAAATATACAGTAGATAATCATATCAACTAGTGTAAATATGACAAGAAACGGTAAAACAATTCAACGGCACTTTCGCCCGCTGGTCTTGAAATCAGATCACTCTCAACAAATGAATCATTTACTCCGATATACATAGATATCAGAAACAAGGAAATTATTCAATCACGGATTTTTTACATCTCTACTTAAAACAATATGCTTAAAAGAACCGATAATTAATAAACAATTAAGTTAATAGTAATATACGCAATATATTATCAGTGAAATATTAACACCAAAATTGAGAATAACCAGCCTCACTTAAATTGGGCTCGTGCGAAAAGAGACTAAATGATCAATCAGTTTAAAAATTGCAACAATTACACAAATCGCTAAAACAAACACTTAAAAAACCAAAAAAAACAAAAAAAAAAGCACACACAACAAATACACCTTAACTACTGGCCAGTACTGACGACCAAGGATAGTTCAACTTCGTTAAACGGGAATTTTAAGCACGAACTTGCTTTTCCACAGCTATAATCGGGTCAGCAATGCGGGATTTTCTAATTAGATAAGAATTGCGGGTTTAAGAGGGAAAACGTAAGAGATACTTTGCGAACCGGAAGAAAACTGAACGAATTTTTGACTTGTCAGAATTTGTGAGCATTTTCCAAAACGGCGATATGTAGAGATAATGTGGTATAGCGACAGAGTTAAAAGTTTCGAAAGAAGACGGCGGTTGAAGCGTAATTTATTAGTTACAAAAGAAGTATGTGATAACTCAACTCTACGTTCAATGTGAGCAATTAATAGTTGACGCGTGTGCATTATTGACGAACCAATGGGAAGACCGAGGTAGGTTATATGATCTACAGTCTTAATCCTACTATTTCCGAGAGGAATATCCCTAGGCGACGCTTGCTTCCAGTTGAAGAATAGAACTTCGGACTTTTAAGCATTGAACTGGAGACCTAGTTTTGCATACTCAGATTGTAGCGTTACGAAAATCTCGCTAATGCGCTGGATAGTGCGGCTCAAATTCAAAATGTCGTCTGCATAACATATGAGAGATAAATCAAGACTGGCAAAGATGAATCTTGTGGGAACAGCTGATTGTGCATCAAGAACTCCATTATTGAAGAGTGAAGGGGAAGAAACAGCACCTTGACGGGTAACCATTTCCACATTGACAAAAATATTAGGGATTGGTGCGTAGACTTGAGAGCTGTCAACTTTAGCTAATGGGTGAAGCATTAGGTGAACTTTAAGACGATAATACATGTCTCGAAGGGCTCTGATATAAGAAGGGCGCACTCCACGTTTTGCTGCATGGAGTAGCATAGCGGCTTGAATGAGAGAGTCGAACGCTTTAGGAACATCATGCCCGGCCAACACAAAAGTTTCACCTGATGCATCAGCATAGGTCAATGAGTTCGCGACAACCGACAAAGCGTGGGCACAACCGAAACGTGGCTGTAATCCAAATTGGTAAGGTGGAACATAGTATTTCGCGTTCAGATGTTCTATAACCAGAAGTTCGAAAAGCTTACAGAATGTAGTAGCTACCGTAATAAAGCGGAAAGACGAGCACTGGGTAGCGACTTTACCATTCTTTGGAATTGGAGCGAGATCTCCGATCGAGAAAGAAAAAGGTACAACTCCTTGGGTAACAATCATCTGCATCAAAAGAGCAATACGGTTTACCTGCAGCTCGCTTCCATGCAGTATGTGAAGAGCGCTCATTTTATCGATGCCGGAAGATTTCTTACGTTTTAGGCGTTGGATTGCTCGCAGTACAGAATCAACCGAAACAACAAAATTGTCGGTTAGACAACTAGACAGAAATTTTTCAAGCTTATCTTTATATTTGGACTATAGCGTGGCATCTAGTGGAGAGAATTCAGCAGAGAAATTTGAATTCCATTCGGAATCAGGAATAACTTGAGCAGACAGGCGGGCGCTAGGAGGATCTCTTGATAGATTTCTCCAGAAGGAAGGTTGGGACAGAGAAGCTTGCTGAGACGTCTCTTCAACTGTCTGGTTCATGCGGATAGATAGTTCTCTTGCAAACTTTCTATTGGTAAAAAAAAAACAATGTCAGAGACCCAGTTAGAGCGAGGACAGTCACACTGGAGCCACAAATGGTACAAAAATATGGATTTTCTCCAAGCTTCAACTAGGCTCAGATTACTGGACCAATGCTTCGTGACACCCCGATGCATACGTATAAGAGGTATAGTGGCTTTTTCTGCGCATCGCAGAGCATGGCAAATTTGTGCAAAATAGATATCTAGCAACACCCGTATTTCATTTGCATCAACTTGCGGATTTATCATGAGCAGCTGGAATAGAACAAGAATTTTATGTAGGACAGAATTAGTAACTGCTGCAGAAAGATCACCTTGGATGTTTTTCCAATCCCTGTAAAATTGGGCGTTAGGCTGATGTGGTTGTGCGGTGGGAGTAGACTAAGCAGAGGGCCAAGGAATAGATGCCAATATTGGAAGGTGGTCTGATAGTTGGAAATCAGTACCGACGTGAACATGTGACACTTAAGAGATTTATAGAAGAAACTGCATGGTTAAGGTTCGACACGTTACTTGAATGGTGTGTGTAAGTGTAATCAAGATCTTTCGGCAAGATCCTAAGCCAATCGTCAAAAATACCAGACAAAATAGAAGTACGTAATAACGAGGCGTCAGTTAAATTACAGTTAAAATCTCCTTTAATAATACAGCACTTACCTAACAGGCGAATCTTTGAAAGGCAAGATCCTAGTTTCTCACACGCAGAAGTAAAAAAAATTCCGATTGGTCATTGCGGTAATCTGTCGGGAGATAGACGTTTACAATAACATACTCTTTTACACGGACAGCAAGAAAAAAATCACATGAATCAAAAATACTCGACCGGCACGAGGTCCTAACAAGCATCGCAATACCACCCGAGGGGCGGCCACTGGAAGCGGATCGTTTGGCAGGCACCGAATAGCTAGTAAAATTATTGTTAATTTTCAGAAGGCCTAAATTATGACTCGTCAAAAAATGTTCTAGCAATCACAATACGTCATAATTCGAGAGCAAATCTTTTATCACAGGAATTTTTACTAAAAGTCCACCACTAATATTCCACGAAAGTACAGCTTGCGCAGTAGTACACACATCCGGATCATACCGTGGGCTTTACTAGTTGACTATTGTTATTAGGACACTTTACACTGTAACAAGTATGGCCGGAAACTTTACATTCTAGACAGAACATTTTTTTCCGAACACGGAGCGGCACTGTTAGAGGTGTAATGGCATGATCCACTGCGAGAGTAGAGGGCCCGATGGGAGCACTGCGAGGCCAGATGCCCAGTCTTATGACACGAGAAACAACGCTTTGGGAGATATACAAATGCTTGCGCAGAAAGCTTTTCGTAGCCAACTTTCACAGACACTTTCAAAAACTGACCCAGGTTTTGTTTCGACTCAAAGTAGGCCTTGAACACTCGGGACTTTCCGCACTGTGAAAATTTCACGAAGTTTAGTACAAGAGATTTGACTTGATTCTCATCGTATTCGATCGGTACACCTTTCAGGATCCCTATAGACAGTGGGGATTTCACACTCAAAGAGATACCTGAGGTACTGTTTTTAGCATTCTCGGCAATTTTGTTTGCTGCACGCTTTGACTTACCAACAAGTTTCCATTCCGAAGCCGTTTTTTTTAAGTTCAGTTATTTCACCTGAGGTCTCAGGACAAAGTTTATCGACAAAGTCCTTGCGAGCATTAGGTGAGGTCAGGTTTGCAGGACAGTTCTTTAGTACAACGGCAAACCTAGGAGCTGAGGCAGGGTTAATTGTTCCGTTGGTATCAATTCTAGCTGGCCAAACTGGGCCTGAATGCATCACATTCTCTAAAAAGCCGTCAATTTTCCGATAGAGTTCATTAACTTTCGAGACTCAATTAGCCGAGACTACCTCCCCGATTGTTGAGGTTTCAGAAAGCGAGAATATAACAAAAATGGGAACAGGCAGATTATCCTTTGCTGCCTGATTTAACTGTTTACATAGGTCAAATACATTATCTTCATCCTTTATATGTTTCACACATCGGCTCTTTATGATCCAGAACTCTTTATGATCCAGATTTTTTTTAACTAATAATATGTTCTGCACAGAAGCTAACCTAGGTTAGCTAGGTAAACTTTCACGAGGTAAGTATACAAGCTGATTTCAATTTGGCACTGGTAACAGAATGTTGGGTGCCTGTCTTTACCTGATCCTATAGTCTTGCCCAATTCTACATTTTAGTCTCTAAACAGATAATGCTACTTCAGTTTTGGGACCCTAATTCTTAAACGATGTGAAATGTCTCGAAACTGATGCACGATTCAGGATTCAGGATTTGATGGATTCAGGATTAGTTTCAGGATTTGATGCACGACAATTTTGGGGTGAAACTAAAAATCAAGGCCTTTGATCATCTTGGAAAACAGTTTAGTTAGGAAACAACAATTCTGAGAAAAGATCTAAAGCCCAAATTTTGTTCAGGAAAGTTGTCTTCAAGCTCAAAAGAATTACGACGTTCATAAAAAAACGCTAAAGACAATGCTCTTTTCCTATGTATGATATGCTGAAAAAATCATTAACATATGTTGTAGAACTTTGGTCAGTTAAATATAAACTAACCAATGAAAAGAATTGACATTTCTGTTATTGGTCCCCAATTACCATTTTATAGCAAAAGCTTATAAAGTAAGATTATGAAACAGTCTGTAATTAGTCGTCTAAAAGTGATCTACCAACCAGAAGCCAGGTCACATTCCTTTGGATGAATGAACTAGAGTGACAGGCCTACTTAGCAAATGTAATAGGACCTTCTGTAAAACGGTGTGACACTGGTTTCAAACTAGCTCTGTAGGGGGTATCATCAGGGTTGCCATCCCTAGTGATTCATCACTGTTTCTAGTAATTTGTTATTTTGTTTCAAGAGAGAAATCACTAAATCAGCACATAAAGCACTAATTTATTAAAGAAAATTATTAAATCAACAAAAAAATCACTAAAACCTACTGAATTTTTCTCATCAGGTGGCAACCCTGGGTTTCACACTGGTTTACTCACTGCCTTTAAGATTGTACTTTTTTGTGTGTTGTAATGATTTTGTTTAGCTGTTATTTAGCATATTCTATATGAAATTAGGCCAGATATTTTGGGATTGGTTAGCCAAAAACAATCCATTAATCAGAAACAAGGTTACATACTTACGGGTTTTTCGTAACCAGTGTTATAAGTCTACTTCGGCAATGTGAACCAGTCTTGATTTCAAGTAATCAATCGAAGGCCGTTTTACATTGAAGTTGCTTATGTTATGCAATTATAATGTGAAAATAATAGGATGGACCTTCCCCCTCCCCCTGTAAAGGTTGTAGAACCTCTTCACAGACATAATGGAAATCTATTCCCCGACTGAAATGCGAATAAAACTTTTTCTTTTTTTTCTTTTTTTTTTACATGGAATAGTAGAACTGAGTTTCCAATTTTAGTTGAAGTGATTTTACGAATAGCTCCTTTATGGTCTGTCCGAAAAAAATTGTTGAAGCAACTTAAATGGAATCCTTTTTAAATTTTTCTGAGCCACGTTTGCCAAAGATTCGAAAATTAATCAGTGAAATTCCCGCCATTCTTAAGGGACTACGTAAAATCTCAATTCAGTGGCAGGACTTCTGAAAATAAACTGGAGTTCAGAGGTAAAATGCTAAGAGTAGCTATGGTTATGGACGGTCAAACCCTTGAAGTTATTGTACTTCAACTATCCTGAACCAAAAAGTGTGGAAGACTCGAAGGGTGGTCGACTCTCAGAAATCATGTAAACTAGGTGGCGTGTGTCAAGTGTGGCGGAACTTTGCCAAGTACTGTGGCGCATAATTCCATCATTCTTGGCACATTTCCGCCGTGCTTTCCACGCTTGACACAGTTCTGATATTTGCACAACGTGGCAGGAAGTTGGTCACCCTTCGGGGAAACTTATAAGAGTGGAAATCGGCACTAGTGTTTAAAAGGACTACTGCATACGTGTCCAAGTACTTTTCCGCAGTGGACCTGTCGGCTTAAAGCTTACTTACGCTCCCGAAATTTCCCAAAGCCAACTTTTGTCTGCTTTGTTTTGGGTAGATTTGGACCTGAAACAGTTTACGAAAACAAAGATTTTGATAGTTCTTGAAACTAGGACATCGAGTAACTAGCACGTATTGGCTAGGGGTCGAGCCCCCTCATATACATAATAATTTCTGTTCCTTTTAACTTTTAAAGTTGCTCCTTACTTTCAGTTGAAAGAACTTGTTTTTTTATTCAATATTTGGAAAAGGTTCATTTACGACCGAGCAAAAGGCTTCGAAGCTGCGATTATTCGACAGAACAATGAGTATGGTTAAGTGCAATACTAAGTACTGATATAATAAGAACGAAAGCAGGGTCTATTTAGTGGTCGTAGCAGCTGAAGCAGTGTTATTGTAGCAGCAGCAGTAGAAGCAGGGTCAGTGTAGCATTCCTGGAAGCAGTAGCAGTAGTGTTAGCGTAGTGGCCACAGCAGCAATATCGAAATTTAATAAAATAATAATAACATTAATTACAACTAATAACAACTAATACTAATAAAATTAATAAAAAATAAAAAAAATAATACATATTTATTAATATAGAAAAAAAAATCCTTTCTTCCTTCAGTCCTTTTTTTGTCTTACTTTTCCTTTGGCAGATCAATTTTTCATTCGGAAGATAATAGAGGGTAACTGCTTGCAGAGGGAACTGACTGGAAACTAAGGAGGAATTACTTGGTGAAAATTTTAGGGGTATTTTTTCTGGGAAGAATTTTCCGTAGGTGGAGTTTTCCGGAGGAGACTTTTTGGAGGGGGAGAATACACCTACGACCGTACGTAATAGATAGGGTCGGGATGGTAGGTGACTAATACCCACTATGTGGACGGGGTGAGAGCCCCGTTGCATACTTGTTCACAGAGTATGACGGAGTATCTGGCCTTAGAGAGCTTTTTGATAATTTATCATTTAAACTTAAGGCTAGTAGTCTCTCAGGAACACTTTACTCCTGATTGAGCGAAAGAAATTCTTCAAAGCAAAAAAAAAAAAAAAATTATAGCTTTAAATGAAATGGAAACACAAAACCGTGTAAAATTTCTCATGAAGATAGTGAACTTTGGATGAAAACAAAAAACTTTTTTTTATAAGAAAAAAAAAACAATAGAGAGAAATAAAAAGACTTGATTAAACAAATTAGCACACACTAGAAAATAAGTCAAAAAGATTCGAAAACACTCTAACTCTGCATAAAAAGCAGAAAGAGCCGAAATATGATGAACTATAGTTGTTGTTTATCACTGTTCATAAGAAAAACTATTGTTGTTTGTTTTTAAAATATTTAGACTTCTGTTATTTATTTGTAAGAAAGGTGTTTTTTAAGTCCTTCCCCTTGTTAAAAGTTTTATCTGCCATTATATCTTCACGCCACTTTTATTATAAATGGAAAATGATTTAAGGTACATTGAGAAAATATTTGGATTTATTGCTTTTTCGTTATTCTTGCTATTTTTGTACCAAACATTCTATTCTGTCAACATTAAATATCCGAGTTCATTGCCCAAAAACTATACCCTCCCTTAGACCAGGCAGGTCTTTCATTAAGGTATTTTTTTTTCTTCTGATTGAAGTTCAAAAATAAGATAAAGCAAACTGGATAGATCTTTTTATTTTTTCTTTTTTTATTTTTGATATTAAATACTTATCTGATGTTACAGAAAATTTTATGTTATTTTGTACCATAACTCCCCCCCCCCAAATTTATTGTATAGATCAGTTATCCTCGCTCAGACACAGCTCTTCTTTTTCTAAAAATCAAAGAAACAGTTCCAGAATTAGGGACGTAATTTTCCATGGGGTATGGGGAAAATACCTCTTCCAGACTCCAATCTGCCCTTCCCCCCCCCAGACCCTAGTTTTCCCCCCAGCTGAAATTTAGACAAACAGTTCGTGGTAACGAACTGTAAGTAAGGAGCGACCCGGCTCAATGGTAACCGAAACTCTAAAAAACGGGATTTTGATACCAATAGATACATCAAAAGAATCAGATTTTAATTCTGATTTCAAATATATAAGTTTCATTAAGTTTAATCTTACCCATCAAAAGTTACTTGCCTGAGAAAATTGGCTGATTTTCGAAAAAAGGGGGAAAGACCCCCTAAAAATTATAGAACCTTAATGAAAATCACACCATCATATTCAGCGTATCAGAGAACCCTACTGTAGAGGTTTCAAGCTCCTATCTACAAAAATGTGGAATTTTCCATTTTTTGCCAGAAGAAAGATCACGGATGCGTGTTTGTTTGTTTGTTTGTTTGTTTTTTTTTTTTTTTTTCCAGGGGTGATCGTATCGACCCAGTGGTCCTAGAATATCGTGGGAGGGCTCATTGGAACGGAAATTAAAAGTTCTAGTGCCCTTTTTAAGTGACCAAAAAAAATGGAGGGCAACTAGGCCCCCTCCCACGCTCATTTTTTTCCCAAAGTCACCCGATCAAAATTTTGAGATAGCCATTTTGTTCAGCATGGTCGAAAATATGATAAAAATGTCTTTTAGGATGACTTGATCCCCCAAAGGCCCCAGGGGGAGGGCTGAAAGTTATGAACTTTACTCAATGTTAACATATAGTATTGGTTATTGGCAAGTATACAGACTTTTTAAGAGGAGACTTTTTCTGGTAGGTGGGGGAAGGAGAGGGTCGGGGGCTATATGGAAGGATCTTTCCATGAAGGAAGTTTTCATGGGGGAAGGGGCATTGCTATGAAGGGGGTGCCGGATTTCCCAGCATTATTAAAGAAAAAGATCAGGAATTAAATAAAAAAAAACAAGTTTTTCAACTGCTCAACTGATTGTGATTAAGAGGTCATTTTTAAAGAACTGGAAAAAAATTCGAACTATAGTTTAAAGAGCAGGGTATTGACTAGGGGGCGAACCCCCTAATATACGTGTTAAAAATTTATGAATATAGAAGTTCGTTACGTAAGTTAATTCTAAGTTACGTATATTTATTACTAATAAAAACTTTCGTAAATAAAATTAAACAAGTTTCGAAAAAGCCATTTAACCAAATATAATATGCAAATTTTGTTTTAATTATTCATATACGGTGAGCCAAAATCAAAACCTGCATTAATTCAAAAACGTTCAAAAATTAAATAAAAAAAACAAGTTTTTTTTAACTGAAAGTAAGGAACGACGTTAAAACTTAAAACGAACAGAAATTATTCCGTATATGAAGGGGGCTGTCCCCTCCTCAACGCCTCGCTCTTTACGCTAAAGTTTGACTTTCTCACAACTCTATTTTTTTAAACAATAAAAAAACTTTAGCGTAAAGAGCGAGGCGTTGAGGAGGGGACAGCCCCCTTCATATACGGAAAATTTCTGTTCGTTTTAAGTTTTAACGTCGTTCCTTACTTTCAGTTAAAAAAACTTGTTTTTTTTATTTAATCTCTTCAAAAATCTTGTCAAAACTGAGATAAGCCTGCGTAATTCAAGCCTCCAGAGAAACAGGTCTATTTTTTTAGTATTAAATAAAAAAAAACAAGTTTTTTAAACTGAAAGTAAGAAGCGACATTAAAACTTAAAATGAACAGAAATTATTCCGTATATGAAAGGGGCTGTCCTCTCCTCAACGCCTCGCTCTTTACGCTAAAGTTTTTTATTGTTTTAAAAAGTAAAGTTATGAGACAGAGTCAAACTTTAGCGTAAAGAGCGAGGTGTTAAGGAGGGGACAGCCCCTTTCATATACGGAATAATTTCTGTTCGTTTTAAGTTTTAATGTCGCTCCTTACTTTCAGTTTAAAAAACTTGTTTTTTTTTATTTAATTTCTGATCGTTTTTTAGTTAATGTAGCTTTTATTTTGGCTAACCGTCATTGAATAAGTAAACAAAATTTGCATAAAAATTTTACTTTTCTTTTGCTAAATGGATGTCTTTACAAATTAACTTACGTAGCTAACTTCTATATTCGTATATTTTTCTTCTGGAAAAAAATACAAAGTTGCAGATTTTTGCAGATATGAACTTGAAACCTATGTAATAGGGTTTTCTGATACGCTGAATCTGACGGTCTGATTTTCATTAAAATTCTTTCACTTGTAGGGGATGTTTCTCCCCTCTTTAAAAAATCGGGTAAATTTTCTCAGGCTCGTAGCCTTTGATGAGTAATACTAAACTGAATAAAATTTATATATTTAGAATCAGCATTTTAAACACATTCTTTTGATACATTTATTGACATCAATTCATCAATTCCGTTTTTCAAAGTTTCGATTACCATTGAGCCGTATCGCTTGTTTTTTTATTGTTTTATTTTTTATTACGTATATGTTATTATGTATATGAGGGGGTTCTCCCCTTAGTCAATACCACGCTCTTTACGTTAAAAGTTAAAAAAAAATTTTGATTCACAAACCCCTGAATCACAAAGGCCATTTAATTAGAATAGATAGCTCTTTTGAAAGCACTAAAAAAAATGTAGCGTAAAGAGCGAGGTATTGACTTGGGGGAGAACCCCTCACATACGTTATAATTTCTGTTCGTTTTAAGTTCTAATGTTGCTTCTTACTTTCAGTTGAAAAAACTTGTTTTTTTATTTCATTTCTGATCGTTTCTTAAATAATGCTTGGAAATCCGGCGCCCCCTTCATAGAAATGTCCCTTACCCGAAAGAAACATCCTCCACGGAAGGATTCTCCAGAGTAACCCCCTCCTCTAGCCCCCCCCCCCCTCCAGAAAAAAAATCCTTCCTGAAAATGTCTGTATACTTCCCAATAACCAATAAATAATGCTGACAAGTCCGGCGCCCCCTTCATGGCAATTTCCCTTCCCCCATGAAAACTTCCTTCATGGACAGATCCTCCAACATAACCCCCGACCCACCCCTCCCTCCCACTACCAGAAAAAAACCCTCTTGAAAACTTCTGTATACTTCCCAATAACCAATACTATATGTTAACATTGGGTAAAGTTCATAACTTTTAGCCCTCCCCCTGGGGACTTTGGGGGATTAAGTCATCGTAAAAGACATATTTATCATATTTTCGACCATGCTGAACAAAATGGCTATCTCAAAATTTTGATCGGGTAACTTTGGGAAAAAAATAAGCGTAGGAGGGGGCCTAGTTGCCCTCCATTTTTTTTTGGTCACTTAAAAAGGGCACTAGAACTTTTAATTTACGTTCCAATGAGCCCTCCCAAGATATTTTAGGACCACTGGGTCGATACGATCACCCCTGGGAAAAAAAAAACAAAAAAACAAATAAACACGCATCCGTGATCTTTCTTCTGGCAAAAAATGCAAAATTCCACATTTTTGTAGATAGGAGCTTGAAACCTCTACAGTGGGGTTCTCTGATACGCTGAATATGATGGTGTGATTTTCATTAAGGTTCTATAGCTTTTAGGGGGTCTTTCCCCCTTTTTTGAAAATCAGCCAAATTTTCTCAGGCACGTAACTTTTGATGGGTAGGACTAAACTTGATGAAAGTTATATATTTGAAATCAGCATTGATATCTGATTCTTTTGATGTATCTATTGGTATCAAAAACCCGTTTTCTAGAGTTTCGGTTACCATTGAGCCGGGTCGCTCCTTACTTACAGTTCGTTACCACGAACTGTTTGATTAAATAAAGAAAAACTAGTTTTTTTATTTAATTTCTGAACGTTTTTAAATTAATGTAGTTTTTATTTTGGCTCACCGTACATGAATAATTAAAACGAAATTTTGCATATTAATTTTACTTTTTTGGCTAAATTGCTTTCTCGAAATTTTGTTCTAACGTAACTTACGAATTAACTTACGTAACGAACTTCTATATTCGTATGTTTTATTACGTATATTAGGGAGTTTGCCCCATAGTCGATACCTTGCTATTTACGCTAAAGTTCGAATTTTGTTCGAATCACAAACCCCTGAATCACAAAGGCCGGTTAATTAGAATACATAGCTCTTTTGAAAGTACTAAAAAAAACTTTAGCGAAAAGGGCTAGGTATTGACTAGGGGGCAAACCCCCTCAGTTACGTAATGATTTCTTTTTGTTTTAAGTTTTAATACTGCTCCTTAGTTTCAGTTGAAAAAACTTGTTTTTATATTAAATTTCTGATCATTTCTTAAATAATGCAGGGAAATCTGGCGCCCCCTTAATAGAAATGTCCCTTCCCCCAAGGAAACATCCTCTATGGATGGATCCTCCCCCCTAATCCCCTCCTATGACACCCCCCCATTACAAAAAATCCCTCCTGAGACGCCTTTATACTTTCCATTATCCAATACTATTTATAAACAATGGGCAAAGTTCATAACTTTCAGCCCTTCCCCCGGGAACTGTGGAGGTTAAGTCATCCTCAAAGACATATTTATTAGATTATCGACTATGCTGAACAAAATGACTATCTCAAAAATTTTTATTGGGTGACTTTGGGAAAAAATTGAGCGTGGGAGAGGGCCGAGTGGCCCTCCAATTTTTTTGGTCACTTAAAAAGGGCACTAGAACTTTAAATTTCGTTCAAATGAGCCCTCTTACGATATTCTAGGACTACTGGATCGATACGATCACCCCTGGAAAAAACAACAACAAACAAACAAATAAACACGCATCCGTGATCTTTCTTCTGACAAAAAAAATACAAAATTCCACATTTTTGCCGATAGGAGCTTGGAACTCCCTTAGTAGGGTTTTCTGATACACTGAATCCGATGGTGTGATTTTCATTAAAGTTGTATGACTTTTTGGGGGTGTTTCATCCTTTTTTTCGAAAATAAGGCAAATTTTCTCAGGCGCATAACTTTTCATGGGTAAAAGTAAACTTAATGAAACTTATATATTTGAAATCAGCATAAAAATTTGATTCTATTGAGGTTTCTATGGGTATCAACATTCCGGTTTTTAGAGTTTCGGTTACTATTGAGCCGGCTCGCTCCTTACTTACAGTTCGTTACCACGAACTATTTGGTATCTTTGCCTCTATGGTAACATATGGCTGATTTTTCATTTTCCCTTTCATTTTCACTTGGCTTAGAAAAATTGGCTCTAAATTGCCGCCCCCCCCCCCTCACTCCGGGATTTTGAGGAATCCTGCGACTGTTCAGAATGATGTTACAAACCAAAGCGAAGAAATAAATTTTTGGCATCGTTTTTAACATCTTTTACTCTTTTTTAGTCCTAGTCCTTATGGACACAACTAATTCAAATTTCCAAGTCATCTTTATTGCGTTTTTATTCTTACCAAGAACAAAGATTATTCTCATCGTGTCAGCCATCCTCACCAATGTTTTCACTTGAAACCAATTTCATCTTAAGACAACCTGAAATTAAGAAAGCTTGAGTGGTTTAATTACGGAAAAAAGTAAAAGGATTTTAGGACACATGTGTTAAATTACTTCACAGGACGCAGCAGCAACGATAAAGGTAATAGAGCGTGTCCAAAAGAAGATTGTGTTTGTTGTCAGGAATCCTGGGTAGGCGATAAATTTCAATGTTGACCCATTATTTATATGGTCAATCTCGTTACCACTTTTTACTAACAAATATAACAAAAATATTTAAAATATGAAGGAATTTCTATGTAAAAAATAGAAATTTTAAGAGATGTGAAAAAGATAACGTTCTAAGCATGCGTGCCAGCATAAATTTTTGGAAAGGAAGGAATTTAAGACTACGAGGTAAAAACAGAACAAAGATTTGAAAAAAAGTGTCTTGGCTGGAAAGTTGAATTTTTTCAAGAATACAAATTTTTTTGAAGTGTTGTAGGAGCCCCCTCCCTATTGTAGGAGCCCTTGTTATTAAGGTCAAGATAAAGTTTCTCGTAGCTAGAAGTTACTAAGTTAATGGGCCCTTAAACAAGAATGCACTAAAAAATTTCTATAGTAAAAGGAGACAAGTCTGAAATAATTTTTTCAAAGAGGAGGGCTTATATTTCCCCAAAAATTCTTTGTTTGAAAAGTATTACTTTTATCAGATTTTATGAAATGTAGCAATTTTGCACATTTCTAACCGTTGAGGGAGGGGAGGGGATATCGCTCTCCATTTTTGTGACCAATGGTATTAAGCTCAGAATAAAGATTTGTGTGTTCGGCGCTACTAAATTATATATAAAAAAGATCGGGTAACATGCTGCAAGAGCTTTTTTGAAAAGGATGAGTCACAAAGCAGTTTTTGAACCAAATATATGGATTCGATTATTTTTATTATACAAGACATTTGTCACAATATATTCTTTTAACTTTACAAATAGGGTGAATTTCATCCACAAAAGGATTTAGAATATTAAGTAGGCGAGGAAAAAAGCAAAAGCCACAAGAAACCACGAAATTATCGTTAAAAAATAAAGACATTTTGTAACGTCTTTGTTTTGCAATTTATGTGGGAGAGACCCAATTTATACTGGGACCCTTATGACTTTGTTTCCCTGGGAGATGTGTTGGTGGGTTGTATGAAGTAGCATGAAAATCCAGGACTTGCAGACTACCCAATGCTTTACTTCCGAATTTGGTATAAAATTTTTTGGGCATTCTTATGGAGTTGTCGACCCTGCTTTTTTCACGAGATATATTCAATGTTTCAGCCTTTCCTGAAAAACATTCAAGACTCCCTCAAAGAATAGGGAGGTAACTGGTAAGTGTAAAATTAGATGCTGGTTAAAAAAAAAATATCATCAATGCTATCTTGCGTTTGGAATTTCTAAGAATTTTGAAATTCGACGAAGGGGGATGTATTTTGTGTGGGAAGAAATTTCCATGGAAGAGATTCCGGCGAGGGGAGGGAATATTACATTCCCTCCCCTCGGAGGGAATATTACAGCCAGATTTACCGGTATTAATTGAAAACCGATCATAAATTAAATAAAAAAAAAAAAACAGAATTAAAACTCAAAATAAACAGAAGTTATTCCGTATATGAAGAGCCTGCCCTGTGCTCAATATTTTGTCCTCATGAGGCTGGATGTTAGAATGACTTGTTAGTAGTAATAATAATAAGGCACATGCGGTACTAGTAGTTTGACTAGTTCATACTGTTCTCTTGACGTGTCTCAATTATTATTTTTATTTTTGGCGTTTAAGTATAAGGATTATTTCTCTTTTAGTAATGTTACAAAGTTTATTTCAATCGATTATGGTACCTACGCAGACCACGGTAACGTTTTAAAGTATTTACAGCAGCAAAGGGTAATAAAACCAATTTAAAGAAAAAAATAGGTGGAAATGGCAAATTTCTTTGTATTCTCAAATGAATAGACAAAGAAAGATACCTTTTTCAATCATTGGGAAAGGGGGTTATTGCCTCCTTCTACAATTCTCTCCCCCTTCTAATAGTGAACCATTTCATAAAGTAAAACACCAGAGACAGGATATTTAGTCTTAACAAACTCAATACTTGACCGTAGTTTTTTGAAAACCACCTTTTAGAAAAATAACCCGGATTTTAAAGACAAAAATTGCTCCAAGAAGCGAGAGAACTAAAAATCCTAAGCAAATTGCGTGGTCATGTTTTGATCCAAATCATCATGTCATGCCATTACCTTTCCAGGATGACCTCCCGAGTACCTTAGGCAAATATCTGTCATAGAAGACCTGTATAGGGCAGTATTCTTTTGAGACGTAACTCGAGTTCCGTTTTGTGTCGTCTGCGTTCCTTAATGTCTGGAAAAACCTAGCATCACACATCCAGAGGGAAGTGGCAATCAATGGCTTTCTTTTACAATTAAATAAAAAAAACAAGTTTTTTTTTAACTTCAACGCATCACTCTCCACGCAAAAATTTGACTCTTTGTCACAACTTTTTTTTAAACAATAAAAACTTTAGCGTAAAGAGCGAGGCGTTGAGGAGGGGACATCCCTTTCATATACGTAATAATTTCTGTTCTTTTTATGTTTTAGTGTCGTTCCTTACTTTCAGTTAAAAAAAAGAACTTTTTTTAAATTTCTGAACGTTTTTCAAGTAATGTAAGTTTGAATTTGGCTCACTATACATGAAAAATTAAAACACAGTTTGCATATTAATTTTGACAGATTTACTCCGCATATGAAGGGTTGCCCCTCCCCCCTAACACCTTGTTCTTTGGCCTACAGCTGTTAGAACTTTTTAAAAGGCTTCCTATTCTAATTAAACAGCTTCCATGTTTCAGTAGACGCTCTTAAAAATTGGGACAACAGTCAAACTTTAGAGTAAAGAGCAAGGTATTGAGGAAGGGACAACCCTTCATTTATGGAATAACTTCTGTTTGTTTTTCAAATAATTCTGGTAAATCTGGTTCCCCCTCTATGAAATACACCCCTACTCCTCACGGAAAACTGCTCCTTGGAAATTTCTTCCAGCATAAAGTGCACCCCCCCCCCCGTAAAATTCCCTCCAGACAGTTCCATCCTCGCTGAGAATCCTCCCTCCCTGTAAAATTGCTTGTGGACGATTCAGCCTGAAAAATTCTCCTTAGCATTCTTTCATTTGAATAAGTTTAATCTCGAATCAGTTTCTCGATCACTCCAGAAATGCCTCCTCCCGTGAAAGTTATTTCCCGGAAATAAACCATGCGGAAGCAAGCCCCTGAATAGTTCCCCGGAACATCTCCACATGCCAAATTTGGCAAAGAGAATGTAAGACAATTAAAAAGAACTTCGTATAGCAATTCTGTCGGATCCCCCCAGTCTAACATTCCCCCTGGACTATTGACCCCTCAGAAATTTCCCACCCCAAGGAAGATTCTCCCTACATAAATCCACCCCAAGCTCAACCCTCCTCCCCCCTAAAAAAATTCTGTATACTTCCCAATAACAAATAATATGCGTAAACAATGGGAGAATTTCATAATTTACAGGCCTCTCCCCACGGACTGTGGGGGGGGGGGTATTTTTCACCTAAAGACGTAATTATTTCATCTTTCAGCTATACTGAAAAAAAATGTCTATCTCAAAATTCTGATCAGATAATTTTGGGTAAAAAATGGGCATGGGAGGGAGCCCAGTTACCCTCCAATCTTTTTGGTCTCTTAACAAGGACGCTAGAACTTTTAATTTCCGTTCAAATGCACCCCTTCCCGATATTCTGAGACCATTATTTCCATACAATCACAACTGAAAAAAAAACACGCATCCGTAATCTGTCTTCTGACAAAAATTGCAAAATTCGACATATTTTTGCAGATAAGAGCTTGAAACTCCTACGGTAGGGTTCTCTAGTTTGCTGAATCTGATAATGTGATTTTCATAAAGATTTCTTTAATTTTAGGGGTTGTTTCTCCCCCATTCAAAAATTAGGCAAATTTTCTCAGGATCATAACTTTTGGTGGGTAACACTAAACTTGATGAATCTTATATATTTGGAATCAGCAAAATAAGTTGATTCTTTTGATACATCTATTGATATTAAAATTTCGTTTTTTAGAGTTTCGGTTACAATTGAGTCAGCTCACTCCTTACTTACAGTTTGTTACCAGGAACTGTTTTATCAAAAAGAAGTAAATTATTTCATTAACCTGGCATTTTGATAAAACAGCTGGTAAGGAATAAACCGAATTCGGGACAAAAAATCAGTAAAGAGCGAACGAGCGGCAGTTCTAATAAATGTAGTTTTAACTTTCAATCTCGCATTGAGCCATTCCAGAGGAGAAAACTGCCCTTTGATTCAACCTTGAAATTTTCAATGATCTGGGAATTTTGTGGTTTTATCAGAATCAGGAAGTTTTCCCACTTTGAGCCAGCTGTTCTTCTTTAAGAACATAAACAATTTAGGAGACTAAACGTCGAAATTTAGGAGACTAATACACCCAATAAATCTCTTGTAACTTTTGCTTCGGGACTTATAAAAGTGATATTACGAAACATTTTCATATGAACAGCCAAGATTTTGAAATTTGTTTTCAAATATGTCTTATCCTCATTAACATCTCCTTGGTCCAATCTACTTACTCTGCAAGTTCCAAAATACATCAGGAAAACCAAATTCTTGGCCAATTTTACCATATTACCAATCGATAGCACCCAAAGTTTTTCAAAATTTGTCAACACTTAAACATTGTTCAGCATTTTTCAACATTTAAAAAACATTTTTTTTTTAATATGATTGTATGAATGAGAGGCTTCACCAAAGTATCTAGAGCCACCACAATTGCCCATAGTATAAAAAGAAATTCTGAAGATCTTGACCATGCCGAGTGTTCTGGGAATGTCACAGCCAGAATGGTTTCCTTTAGTGTAGTCGCTCGAAAAAAAGCAACAGGAGTGTATAATGAAGACTATTGGATTTTTAATGTATTGTATTTGTCTTTTCTCTTTTTCTCCTTGAGAAAGAACAAAATATTAATAAAAGGTATTGTCTCTAATTTCGATTAAGGAAAAAAAAACAAAAAAAACAAGATCCTTTAAGAATGCAAACCCACATGAACCCATACTTTCTGCCCTATACTGAAAACATTTGCCATTTAAAAGATATTTTATACTTGCATGATATATTTCGGTTTACTACTTTATGCCAAATTTAAAGGAAGGGGTTTAAAACAGTGCATGGAAAGAGCTAACTTTTTTTCAGATGGAAAATATTTAGGAAGGACTTATGATAGTGATAGTTCTTAGCCTACCCAATGAGTGGGTATGATAATGTTTACAATACTTCTTGGTTGTTTACAAAGAACTGAAGGAATTAAGCTACGAGCTCTTTAGTGTGTATTATCCAGCACTGAGTAGGGTATAAAACCGTGTCTCCCAACGTGGGGTGCAGCCCCCCCCCCCCGATGGGGAATGGCAATATTTGTTTGGGTCAAGGGTAGGACGTGCACCCTTCGGCTGACCATGCTTTAGAGCCTTAATTCCCAATACGGTGCGTCGGCCCCGTTGGTGGGGCTTGGCATATTTTATTGGGTCATGGGCAGAATGTTCAGCCTTTTGCTGGCTATACTTTAGAGCCTTAATCTTGAAAAAAATGGGTACTTGTTTGTTAAACGGAACACACCCAAGAAGTGAAGTTAAGTTAATTGTAATACGATATACCAAAACATGGTGATAATATACTATTTTAGAAACAAAACTATGGAAAATATGACAAAGAACTATAGACAAAATCCACGCCAAACGATTTATATTAAATGCCTAACCTAATTTTATCTAACCCCTAACCACCTCTAAATATTAAATGTTTAATTAAGATATACCTACATCGTAGTTTTTCTACTCAAAATAAGCAAATTATGACCGACTCCCGAGAGGCAAACCGGTTATTGTCACATCTTAGACAGCTTAATTCTTCAGTGTGTTCCGTTTAACAGACAAGTACCAGAAATTGTTCATTTGAATGACGTCATTTAAAGAGTGAAAAAGATACATATAGTACTGCAATGATGCCATATATTTATAAAAGATGTTGTATTCAGATATTTTTCAATAGCATAAAATCAAACAGTTCATGATAACGAACTGTAAGCAAGGAGTGACCCGGCTCAATAGTAACCGAAACTCAAAGCGTAAAACTACCGCAGATCACTATCAATAAATAAATGAAACTCAAAACGAGCAGAAATTACAATAGCAGCGAATTCAAACTCAAAACGAGCAAAAAATAACGTGAGTAGGGCTGATAACCATGCCTTCTCAAGACCAGAACATAATTTACACTGTACTGAAAAAACAACAACAAAAAACAAAAGACGAATGACCGCTGATTGTCAGTTTAATTGACATATCTATTCCTTATGGTTTTGATAATTTTTTATTTATGAAAGTAAGAAAAGTGAAAACATTTAAAACGTATTTTGTTTTTCAGTAAAGTTTAAATTATGTTCTGGTCTTGAGAGGGCATGGGGTTTATCAGCCCTACTCGTGTTTTTGCTTGTTTTGAGTTTGACTCGGCTGTTATTGTAATTTCTGTTCGTTTGGAGTTTCATTTATTTATTGATAGGGCTCTGTGGTAGCTTTACGCTTGGAAGAGTATTTGACTTTAAATTCTGCTTATTCTTTGCTTAATGGAGCTCTTTACTTTTCTTTGAAAAATATGTTTTGCGGAAAAAGTTTTTAAACTAATTTCTGTTCGTTTCTTATTGACATATTTTTTTTCTTGGAAAAAAATAATATTTTATATCTCTTCAGTTTTTTTCCATAAGAATCCATAGTATGGGTTGCTATTTGTATGTTGGAGAAACTTCTTCAACAATTTTAATCATGACAAAAAACAATATTTTTTAATTTAATTTTATATCTTCTGAAGTTGACCTGAAAAACAAAACTTATTATCATTCCCGAAAGATTTTGTCTATGCTCTTTGACAACCTGGATACACTTTTTTTATTTATTTAAATTGTAAGAACAGATGTGGCAATAGTAGTATCCCCAAAAGTTTCAACTTAATGTCCCCATTCGTTCTCGACATATTGCTGAGGTGTCTTATTGGCAACCGTAAACACAATACCTTTTGATTTTTTTTTAAAGCAATATTTTGGTTTAAAGCATAATAGGCTAATTCCATAATTGTGGGGGGTTTACATGCCTAATGTCTCTTAAGACATAGTTGCTGGAGCATTCAACTATGCTGAACGAAATGGCTGTCTCAAAATTTTGACTGGATGCGTTTGGAAAACGAATGGGCTTGAGAGAAGGGCTGCTTGCCCTCCAGTCTCTTGTTACTCTTTAAAAGGGCACCACAACGTTTAATTATGAATCGAATTAGCTCCTTTAAAAGTTTAAATGGTACTTCTGGAAACTCCTAAACGTTCCCTAAAAGTACTATCTTAATACCCTTAGTGTAGTAACTGTAGAGGTAGTATTAAAAGCATACATATAGTGCCTTCTGGCTAGTTGAAAATCCCCCACAGCTTATCCTTAATGTCTAAATTAATAATTAAGTTGTTCTTCAGATATTGTCTTATCAACTTTTCGAAAGTCTACATGCCTATAGTTTGTTTTGATTTAGTTTAAAACCCCCCACAACTTACCCTTAAAGGTCTAAATTGATCATACAAGTTATTCTTCAGATATTGATTTGTAACCTTTTTGAAAGTCCACATGCTCATAGTTTGTTCTGATTTAGTTCAACATCCGTCCAAATGTTCCTTAACAGCTTCACCTTAATACCCTTAGCTTCTGCAATAGCAATTGTTGTAGCAGCATCAGTAGCAGTATGCGCATAGCACCTTTAGTTTCTTCAACATCCTCTTCAACACACGTTGTAAGTTTCAGCTTAGTACACACCATCAACTGTTCGTGAAGCATTTCTGATGCGTCTGCTTGACAACCAGTGTGGGCATAGTGTGGTTCGATAAAGTTCCATACAGTTTCTTTATATCCCAAATTTTTCGCCTGAGGATATTAATCCTTAGTTGTATTAGCAGTAGTAGTAGTAGTAGTAGCAGTAGAATTATTTGTAGTAGCCTAAGCTTTAGTGGCAATAGTGGTAGTTGTAATAGAAGTAGTAATAATAGTTACAGTAGCAGTAGTAAGAGAAGAAGCAGTAGCATTAGGATGCAAGTATTTTCTTTTGGCTAGTTCATTATCGCTTACAACAAGCCCTGTTAGTTTCAACTTCACGCACCAAACTGTTCCTAAGATATTGTTGTTACACCCTTTTGACAAGCTGCATATAGAGGGCGTGTTCTGATTCAGTTCATCTTCCCCCTCAAAATTTCTTGAAAATTTAACCTTCATGCCCTTAGGCATAGTTGTAATAGTAGACACAGTAGTAGTATTGATATTACTAGTTAATGTAATAAATAGCGGTAGTACTACTATCAGCAGTAGCATTCACCTATTGCCTTTTGGTCAGTAGAACATACCTATCATCAAGTCCTGGCAATTATTTAAAACTTCCTTAATACAATTAGCTATTGCTATGACATTGTTGATATGTGCTTTTGATAACCTGTATGTTAATATACTTCTTAAAATTTTTATCTCAATACTCTTAGCCCTACAAATACTTACAATAGAAGTAGCAGCAGTAGTATTAGTAGTAGTAGTAGTAGTAGCAGCAGTAGTAGTAGTAGTAGTAGTAGTAGTAGTAGTAGTAGTAGTAGTAGTAGTAGTAGTAGTAGTAGTAGTAGTAGTAGTAGTAGTAGCAGCAGCAGCAGTAGTAGTAGTAGTAGTAGTAGTAGTAGTAGTAGTAGTAGTAGTAGTAGTAGTAGTAGTAGTAGTAGTAGTAGTAGTAGCAGCAGTAGTAGTAGTAGTAGTAGTAGTAGTAGTAGTAGTAGTAGTAGTAGTAGTAGTAGTAGTAGTAGTAGTAGTAGTAGTAGTAGTAGTAGTAGTAGTAGTAGTAGTAGTAGTAGTAGTAGTAGTAGTAGTAGCAGCAGCAGTAGTAGTAGTAGTAGTAGTAAATGTAGCAGTAGCAGCGGTATTAGCAGTAGTGTGTACATATTGCCTTTTGGTGAGATGATCTTCCCCTTTAAGTATCATAGGCAGCGCGATAGCGCTGCCTAAGTAAAGAACGATGTGGGGACAATGTTTTTTTTTTCCTCCATACCCGGGCACTTCGTTTCGAAGGAGTTGTTGTAGAAACTTCAAAAAGGGCCCTTTCGATTGGAAATTGGAGTCGCTAGTGCCCTTTTTAATAGTCGAAAGTAATTGGAGGGCAACTAGCCCCCCCCTCCCACGCCCATCATTCCCCCAAACACATCCAATCAAAATTTTGAGATAGCCATTTTGTTCAGCATAGTTGATTTCCAGATAAAAATGTGTTTTTGAGGAGGAAACTCCCGCACAGCCCTCAGGACACTCCGCCAAAACCCTCGGGGCGGGGGTTTAAGCTATGCCCTGAGGGCATATAAGAACGATGTTGTCACAATGTATGCTTTATTATTTTTTTCCTTTAGAGCAGGGCACTTCATATGGAAGGGGTCGTCGTAGAAACTTCAAAAGGGGCTCATTCGATTGGAAATCGAAAGTTCTAGTGCCCTTTTTAATAGTCAAAAGTGAATGGAGGGCAACTAGCCCCCCCCCCCCCCACGCCCATCATTCCCCCAAACACATCCAATCAACATTTTTTAGAAAGCCATTTTGATCAGCGTAGTTGATTTCCAGATAGAAAATATATTTTTGAGGAGGACACTCCCCCAAAACCCTCAGGGCAAGGGTTTTAAGTTATGCCTTGGGGGCCTATAAGGTTTTTATAGAAGGCGTTGTCGTTGAAACTTCAAAACAGGCTCATTCGATTGGAAATTCAAAGGACTAGTGCCCTTTTTAATATTCAACAGTGATTGCAGGGCAACTAGCCCCCCCACGCCCATTATTCCCCCAAACACATCCAATCAGAATTTTGAGATAGCCATTTTGATCAGCGTAGTTGATTTCCAGATAGAAAATATATTTTTGAGGAGGACACTCCCCCAAAACCCTCAGGGCAAGGGTTTTAAGTTATGCCTTGGGGGCCTATAAGGTTTTTATAGAAGGCGTTGTCGTTGAAACTTCAAAAAAGCTCATTCGATTTGAAATTTAAAGGGCTACTACCTTTTTTAACAGTCGAAAGTGATTTGAGGGCAACTAACCCCCCTCGCACGCCCACCTTTCCCCAAAAATATCCAATCAAAATTTTTAGATAGACACTTTATTCAACGTAGTTGAAAGTTTCGGAAATTATGTCTTTGAAGATGACAGCCCCTCCCCCCACATCCCTCAGGGCAAGGGTTGTAAGTTATGCCCTGGGGGAGTATAAAGTTTGTATTAAAAGCGTTGTTGTAGAAACTTCAACAGGGCTCATTCAATTGGAAATTGAAAGGGCTAGTGCCTTTTTTAATAGTTGAAAGTGATTGGATAGCGACCAACGCCCCTCTCACGCCCACCATCTTCCCAAACACATCCAATCAATATTTTGAGATATCCATTTTGTTTAACGTAGTTGAAAGTTCTGTAAATTAGGTCTTTTAAGATGTTAACCCCCTCAGAGCCCTCAGTTCAAGGGTTGTAAGTTATGCCCTGGGGGCATATAAAGTTTTTATTGAAAGCGTTGTCGTAGAAACTTCAAAAGGGCTCATTCAATTGGGGATTGAAAGGGCTAGTGCCTTTTTTAATAGTTGAAAGTGATAGGATAGTGACTAACGCTCCTCTCATGCTCACCATTTTCCAAAACAAATTCAACCAAATTTTGAGATATCCATTTTGTTCAACGTAGTTGAACGTTCTGGAAATTAGGTCTTTTAGGATGATAACCCCCTCATAGGCAGCGCAATCGCGCTGCCTATGTAAAGATCGGGGACACTCGAGAACGAGACAAAAAACGGGGACTAAGTAAAGAGGAGGATATTCCCCCACAACCCTCAGGGCAAGGGTTTTAAGTTATGCCCTGGGGACACATAAGAACGATGTTGGTACAATGTATTATTTAATAGGTTTTTGCTTTAGAGCAGGCCACTTCGCATCGAAGAAGTTGTTGTAGAAGCTTCGAAAAGGGCTCATTCAATTGGAAGTTGGAGTGGCTTGTGCCCTTTTTAATAGTCGAAGGTGATTGGAAGGCGACTAACACTCCTTCCACGCCCACCATTTCCCGAAACACATCCAATCAAAATTTTGAGATAGCTGTTTTGTTCAGCGTAGTTGATTTTCAGGTAGAAATTATGTTTTTGAGGAGGACAGTCCCCACAGCCCTTAGGGCAAGGATTGCTGGGGGCATATAAGGTTTTTTATAGAAGGTGTTGTCGTAGAAACTTCAAAAAAGTCTCATTCGATTGGAAATTCAAAGGGCTAGTGCAATGTTTAGTAGTCAAAAGTGATTAGAGGGCAACTAACCCGCCTGTCACGCCAACCTTTTCCCCAAACACATCTAATCAAAACTTTGAGATAGCCATTTTATTCAATGTAGTTTTAATTTCTGGAAATTATGTATTTGAGGATAACAGCCCCCCGCAGCCCTCAAGGCAAGGGCTGTAAATTATGCCCAGGGGGCATTTAAAATTTATGTAACACGTTGTCATTGAAACTTCAAAAAGGGCTCATTCGATTCGAAATTAAAATGGCTAGTGCCCTTTTAAATAGTCGAAAGTGATTGGAAAGCAACTAACACCCCTTCCACGCCCACCAATGCCCCAAACACATCCAATGAAGATTTTGAGATAGCCATTTTGTTCCCCGCATTTCAAAGTTCAGGAAATTATACCTTTGAGTAGGACACTCCCCCCCCCCAGCCTTCAGGGCAAAGTTTATAAATTATGCCCTGGGGACATATAAGATTTTTATTGAAATCTTTGTCGTAGAAACTTGAAAAAGGGCTCATTCGATTGTAAGTTCAAAGGGCTAGTGCCCTTTTTAATAGTCGAAAGTGATTTGAGGGCAACTAACCCCCCTTTCACGCCCATCTTTTCCCCAAACACATCCAGTCAATATTTTAGATAGCCATTTTATTCAACGTAGTTGAAAGTTTCGGAAATTAGGTCTTTAAGGATGACAACCCCTCCCCCCAGAGCCCTCAGGGCAAGAGTTGTAAGTTATGCCCTTGGGGCATATAAGGTTTTTATTGAAAGCGTAGGAACTTCAAAAGGGTGCATTCAATTGGAAATTGAAAGGGCTTGTGCCTTTTTTAATAGCTGAAAGTGATTGGAGAGTGATTATTACCCCTCTCACGCCCACCTTTTTCCCAAACACATCCAATCAAAATTTTGAGATATCCATTTTGTTCAACATAGTTGAAAGTTCTTGAAATTAGGTCTTTAGGATGTTAACCCCCTCAGAGCCCTCAGTGCGAGGGTTGTAAATTATGCCCTGGGGGCATATAAAGTTTATATAGAAAGTTGTTATAGAAATTTTAAAAAGGGCTCATTTGATTGGAAATTGAAATTGCCTTTCTTATAGTCGAAAGTGAGTGGAGAGTAATTAACCCCCCTCTTAAGCCCACCATTTCCCCAAAAACATTCAATCAAAGTTTAGAGATAGCCATTTTGTTCAACATAGTTGAAAGTTCTGGAAACTATGTATTTAAGGATGACAAACCCCCCAGAGCCCCCAGGGCAAAGGTTGTAAGTTCTGCCCTGAGGGGATATAAGGTTTTTATAGATAGAGTTGTCGTAAAACTTCAAATGGGGCTCATTCAATTGGAAATTGAAAGGGCTGGTGCCATTTTTAACAGTTGAAAGTGATTGGAGAGCGACTACCGCCCCTCTCACGCCCACCATTTCCCCAAACACATCCAATCAAAATTTTGAGATAGCCATTTTGTTTAACGTAGTTGAAAGTTCTGGAAATTCAGTCTTATAGGATGACAACCACCCTAACAGACCTTAGGGTAAGGGTTGTAATTTATACCCTGGGGGCATATCAGGTGTTTATAGAAAGCGTTGTCGTTTCCAAAATGGGTCATTCGATTGGAAATTGAAAGGCCTAGTGCCCTCTTTAATAGTCGAAAGTGATTGGAAGGCTTGACATTTTTATAGTAAAGATCGATGTGGGTATAATGTATTATTTTTTGTTGTTTTTGTTGTTTAGACCAGGGCACTTCGTATCAAAGGAGTTGTCGTGGGAACTTCGAAAAGGGGTCATTCGATTCAAAATAGGAAGGGCTGATGCCCTTTTTAATAGTCGAAAGTGATTGGAGGGCAACTAATCCCCCTTCCACTCCCACCCTCCCACGCCCACCCTCCCACTTGCCCATTATGTTTAAAAACGAAACGTTGCCTTAAGATAAAATCAAAATACACTGTGATAATGCCAGTTCCCAATAAGGCATCTCAGCAGTATCCCAAGAACGACTGAGGGTATTATGTTCAAACTTTTGGGGCTACTATTGCTCTTGAAATTCAACCAAATCAAAATAGCGTAAGTGTATCCAAGCTATCAAAGAAAGTAAACAGATTTTTTTGCAAATGGTATCAAGTTTTCCATTTCAGGTCAACTAGAGGAGGTATGAGACTAAATCAAACAGTACTATTTGTGTCCAGATTTTTAAAAGGGTATTTGTTGTAAATTGCTGAAAATTTATCTCCAGCATAAAAATAGCAGGCCAAACTATAAAGTCTTAAAAAACGAAAAGATTTAAAGTATTATTTTCTTTTTCCCTGAAAAGATTATGTCAATATAAAACGAACAGAAATTAATTAAAAAAAAATTTTCCACAAAATAAGTTTTTCAAAGAAAAGTAAAGAACTCCATTAAACAAAAAATGAGCAAAAATAAAATCAAATAATCTACTAAGCGTGAAACTACCACGAATCAGCTTCGATAAATAAATGAAACCCAAAACGAACAGAAATTACAATAAATAACCGAGTCAAACTCAAAACGAGCAGAAATTAACACAAGTTGGGTGCAAAACCCCTATACCTTCCCAAGGCCAGAACAAAATTTGCACTTTACTGAAAAAATATAAATGTTTTTACTTTTATAAATTTAATAAATTAAATAAGATTAACATTTTGATTACTAAATATCGGTATATGTATATTAAACTGACAATTCACATTCATTGTTTTTTTTCAGTAAAGTGCAAATTTTGTTCTGGCCTTGGGAAGGCATAGGGGTTTTGCGCCCAACTTATGTTAATTTCTGCTCGTTTTGAGTTTGACTCGGTTATTTATTGTAATTTCTGTTCGTTTTGGGTTTCATTTATTTATCGATGCTGATTTGTGGTAGTTTCACATTTAGTAGATAATTTGATTTTATTTTTGCTCATTTTTTGTTTAAAGGAGTTCTTTACTTTTCTTTGAAAAACTTATTTTGTGGAAAAAGTTTTTTTAATTAATTTCTGTTCGTTTTATATTGACATAGTCCTTTCAGGGAAAAAGAAAATAATACTTTAAATCTTTTCGTTTTTTAAAACTTTATAGTTTGGCCTGCTTTTTTTATGCTGGAGATAAATTTTCAGCAATTTTTAACAGCAAACACCCTTTTAAAAATCTGGACACAAATAGTACTGTTTGATTTAGTTTCATACCTCCTCTAGTTGACCTGAAATGGAAAACTTGATACCATTCGCAAAAAAATCTGTTTACTTTCTTTGATAGCTTGGATATACTTACGCTATTTTGATTTGGTTGAATTTTAAGAGCAATTGTAGCCCCAAAAGTTTGAACATAATACCCTCAGTCGTTCTTGGGATACTGCTGAGATGCCTTATTGGGAACTGGCATTATCACAGTGTATTTTGATTTTATCTTAAGGCAACATTTCGTTTTTAAACATAACGGGCAAGTGGGAGGGTGGGCGTGGGAGGGTGGGAGTGGAAGGGGGATTAGTTCCCCTCCAATCACTTTCGACTATGAAAAAGGGCATCAGCCCTTCCTATTTTGAATCGAATGAGCCCTATTTTGAATCGAATGTTCCTACGACAACTCCTTCGATACGGAGTGCCCTGGTCTAAACAACAAAAACAACAAAAAATAATACATTATACCCACATAGATCTTTATTATAAAAATGTCAAGCCTTCCAATCACTTTCGACTATTAAAAAATGCACTAGGCCTTTCAATTTCCAATCGAATGACCCATTTTTGAAACGACAACGCTTTCTATAAACACCTGATATGCCCCCAGGGCATAAATTACAACCCTTACCCTAAGGTAAGTTAGGGTGGTTGTCATCCTATAAGACTGAATTTCCAGAACTTTCAACTACTTTATACAAAAAGGCTATCTAAAAATTTTGATTCGATGTGTTTGGGGAGATGGTGGGCGTGAGAGGGGCGGTAGTCGCTCTCAAATCACTTTCAACTATTAAAAATGGCACCAGCCCTTTCAATTTCCAATCAAATGAGCCCTTTTGAAGTCTCTACGACAACGCTTTCAATAAAAACCTTATATGCCATCAGGGGATAACTTACAACCCTTGCCCTGTGTGCTGGGGGGGGGGGGGTTCATTCTCAAAGACCTAATTTCCAGAACTTTCTACTACGTTGAACAAAACGGCTATCTGAAAATATTGATTTGATGTGCTTGGAGGAATGTTGGGCGTGAGAGGGGGGTTAGTTACCCTCCAATCACTTTCGACTATTACAAAGGGCACTAGCCCTCTCAATTTCCAATTGAATGAGCCCCATTTGAAGATTTACGACAACTCTATCTATAAGAACCTTATATGCCCCAAGGGCATAACTTACAACTCTTGCCCTGAGGGCTCTGGGGGGGAGGGGTTGTCATCCTTAAAGACCTAATTTCCGAAACTTTCAAGTACGTTGAATAAAAAGGCTATCTAAAATATTGATTGGATATGTTTGAGGAAAAGATGGGCGTGAGAGGGGGGTTACTTGCCCTCAAATCACTTTCGACTATTAAAAAGGGCAATGAATGATGGGCGTGGGGGGTTAGTTGCCCTCCAATCACTTTCGACTATTAAAAACGGCACTAGAACTCTCGATTTTCAGTCGAATAAACGTCCTTTGAAGTTTCTACGACGACCCCTTCCATTTGAAGTGCCTCTGGGGAAAAAATAATAATAAATAATAATAAAACATTGGAGCCGTATGGCCTTTACTATAGGCAACGCCATAGCGTTGCCTCTGAAAGTAAAGATCACCATCTAATAGTGTCTAGGGCTAGTTTAAAGCTGAAATATCGGAAGGGTAAATACCTCCCGGGAAGTTATGATGTTGGTAGACTTCAGGATGAGAATTTGAGAGAACGTTTCCAGGAACAGTTGAATACTAAATCTGAGAGTTTAAAATTTATAATGTGGAAGATGGTTGGAATAATTTTAGAAGAATAATTTGTGAAGTTGCTGAAGGTGTTTTAGGGAAGAAAGCTAGAACTGCAGCTAAGAATATTAGTGAAAAAGCTTTATGTTTAATAGAAAGGAAAAAGGACTTGTACAAGAATTATCTGAGTGATAGATCATATGATAACAAAAGGAATGTAAAGAAACTGGAGAAAGCATTAAAATATAAACAAAGGAGATGTGAAGTGGAGTCAATGGATAAAACTGCCGAGTATCTGGAAGATGCAGCTAGACGGCATAATAGTAAAATATTGCACTGGCATGTTAACAAATTGAGAGGGAGTAGTCAATCCGGACTTGGCCCAGTTAAAGACAGGAATAGGGCCGCAATTAGCGATAAGGAAAAAACTAAAGAGAGATGGGCTGAACATTTTGAGAATTTGCTTAACCGAGATAGAGTTGCAGGAAAAGATATAGAGGAAAATGAAAAAGTTTGTGATACCCTGGATGTGAAGGAAGATTTGTTTTGTGAGGAGGAATTAGCGACAGTACTAAAAGGATTAAAAAATAATAAGGCTCTAGGTGCTGTTAGGGTGGTAAATGAGTTTCTTAAATATGGTGACTCAGAGGTTATGTATAAGTTACTGAAGATTATGAATATTATTTTTGAAAAAGGGGAAGTACCTAACAATTTTAGGAAAACCTTAATTAAGCCACTTTATAAGAAAGGTGACAAAAGTGAGCGTGGTAAATATCGAGGCATTTGTCTGGTCTCTGTAGGTAGTAAATTACTTAGTAATATGATACTTTTTAGACTGAGAGATGCCGTAGACACTGTTTTAAGAGAAGAACAGTGCGGTTTTAGAAAAGGTAGGGGATGTGTCGACCAAATTTTCACTCTTAGGCTAATAATTGAGAAGTGCCTGAGTTTTCAAACACCTTTGGTCCTCAGTTTTATAGATTATGAGCAAGCGTTCGATTCTGCTGATAGAAGAGCTTTCGTAAAGGTTTTATCCTTGTATGGTATACCAGACAAATACATTAAAGTGATTAGTGCTATGTACGAGAATAACACTGGGGAGGAAAAATGGGGATTCAAATGGGGAGGAAAAAGTCTACTGGACTTAGATTATGCTGATGAGTTAAGCATCCTTGATCAAGGTGTGAGCAAAATGAATGAAGTGTTAAAGGTTTTGCGAGTTCAGGGTGCTAGAATTGGTTTGAAAATTAATGTTAGGAAGACTAAGTCACTAAGGCTAGGAATAAGTGAAGATGAAAAGGTGACGTTGGGTAATGAAAAGATTGATCAGGTGGGCAGCTTCACTTACCTTGGTAGTATTATTAGTAACGATGGTGGGAGCAGTGAAGATGTTAAAAGTAGAATAGCCAAGGCTCAGGGTGTTTTTTCACAGTTAAAAAAAGTTTGGAAGAATAGGAAGATAAGTCTGGAAACCAAGATTAAAATATTAGAAGCTACAATGATGACAGTGGTCAAATATGGCTCTGAAGCATGGACGCTCCGAAAAGCGGATAAAGATTTGCTAGATGTTTTCCAGAGAAATTGCTTAAGGATTGTTCTGGGTACCCGGCTGACTTACCGTGTTTCAAAAAATAGGCTGTACTAAAAATGTAGTTCAATACCGCTCTCTATGGCTATAATGAAAGAAAGATTGAGATGGCTAGGGCTCGTTATGCGGATGAGGGATGACAGATTGCCGAAGATTGTTCTTTCGGCCAACCGTCTAGGGCTAAACGGAAAGCACGTCGTCCTCGTTTGGGGTGGGAGGACGTCATAAAGAAAGATTTAAAGGAAATGGGAACTTCGTGGGCGGGGAGGGGGGTTGAAAAGGGAGGCTTTGAATAGATTGGGGTGGAGGAGGAGCGTGCGTAGCTGTGTTGGCCTCAGGCGGCTTGGTGCTGCGGTGAGTTGTTAGTAGTAGTAGTAGTAGTATTTTGTTTGAACAACTATTAGTGAAATAACGAATTACATGCAAACAATAATTTTTCTTTCTGTTTTGAATTTGGCCTATAATGGAACAAGTTTGCTTTTCTTTGAAGGGCTCGGTCCCAGCTCTCGTAGGGCCAATGCAAAGACATTTGCAGTCACGGACTGCTATCAAACAGTAGATGAGTTGGGTTTTCTTTTTTAACGTTTGCCGGCTTGGTCGTCTTCAAAGTCGGTCGACATTAAGCAGACTAAGAGCAAGAACCAAAAATTTAAGACTTTCAACAAATCGGCTTCCATCTTAAGAAGTTAAGCTCGAAAATAAGGCCAAGGTTTCTAATACCAGCGATTTCATTAGTTTTTAATAAACGAGGGATTTGAATGTTGGAAAAAGTAATCTTTTTATATCAGGCTGCACAGCCCTCTCATCTCACAATATGTCACTAGTCCTGGCAATTCTTTATTTCTATATCTTTAAGCGTATTGTGAGCATTCTTTTAAAGCTGCTAATTTAAGGTTCCTTTGAGATAACTTTTGCTGGAAGGTAGTTCCACAGGGCGACAGCACGTCAAACCAAACTCCCTTTTAGACAGGGGCGTAGCTCCAGCATTTTTCTTGGGAGGGGGGAGGGCAAGAGGGGTCTACATCTTTAAAGTTAAGGGGCATGATCTATATAACAATTTTTTTCTCCAAATCATTGGGGGGGAGGGTGCCCCCCATGAAAAGACGCCCCTGTTTGTAGGCATTCTTGCTTGAGAGTTCCCTGTTGTAGGTAGTCTTAACGAGCAGCGCTATAACAGGCGTGTTCCATTGGCTTAGTAAGTTCCAAACTCCAAAGGTGTTGTTTATCGTAGCTTATTCTACACAAGTTCCCTTTGATTAGTTGGATATGATTATTCCGAATCCTGGACGAGACCCTGGGCATACCGACAAATATGTTTTTACTTTATCTTTAATATTTTTGTCAATCCGTTGTATTAACTTTAAAATCCAATAAATAATGTTGTTCAGCGTTGCCACATTACAGGCAGAATATAGCACAGCGATAAAAGCGAAAATGCATCAAAGACATTGTTTTTCGAGCCAAACTGTGCCAAAAGGCCATTAAAAAAACACTGCCAAAGTATTCTGATTTGAACAGCCATCAAAATGGTGCAAATTTGCTATATCTGGCAACATTGGTTAGGCTATGGATTACTGTCATGACTCAGCTAAATTGTAAATACAAAGAAAAGAAAATGATCAAAAAGCTAAACACCCATTACGTCTTGATTGAGATCCAAATGAGACGCATGCCAACTTGCTTACATTCTGATGAAGAACATATGGGATACCTTGAGATATAGATTTACAATTTATTACACTTGTAACTTTTGTAGGTTGACATCCCTCCCTGGTGTTTTTTAAGTCTATGCTTATGCACATATGTTGGGAAACTAAACGCTGAGATTTGTCTTCAATTATATGTTTGTATGTTTATGCCTGTATTTATATTTAACATGATTAAAAAAAAAGAACAATTTTCTGTCTATCTATATTTCTGTTCATTGAATTTAATGCTAAATTATTCAAAGTAAATACTAAAATATTATGTAAGCTTATAAAAATCAGCTTTGAAATAAGGAAAATCGTGAAAGGCTACACAAATTTCAAAAATATGACCTAAAGAAATAATAACAATAAATAAACCAGCAAAACCTAAAACTTAAAATATTAGGTCCCTAACCCCTCTCCAAAATGGTAGACTGTTACCATCTTGTTACCATCATAAACATATAGAAAATTGGTTCTGGCTAATGACTATTTGTATAGCTTCAGGAGAGGGGTTAAACACCTTAAAGGGACGAAGTTTTTTTTTCCCTAACCTAACCCCTCTCCAAGATGGCAAAAAGGTCTGAATCACAAACGTGATAACAAAAGTACAAAGCCGAAGACCACTATTTTTGAGGGTAGGATGTATAGATGCCGATCATACTGATCGAAGTAAGTGGAATGGGGCCACGAGGCTATATTTGTGAAGGGGGGATGATTCATATGGAGGGAGGAGAGAGAGACTGTTAACCCTGCCCCCAATAATGTTCTTAATAAGGCAGAAATTGCAGAATGTTACACTATTGCTCATTCAAAGGAATTATGAAAAAGTTCTAGCGTCCTTCTTTTAGTAACAAAAGAGATATGTGCCACAACAGAGTGGCAATATCAGAAAATTTATCCAAAAAAAGATAGCTTTGCACCCAGGAGGGCCAAAATGTTATTGATTGAAAATGCTGACCAAACAAATCTTTTTAGACTTATGAAGTAGCTGGTTTTATAGCCTCCCAGTTCAAGCCGCCATAATGCAATGTGATGACTGATTCGCCCTTAAATGCTGTCAATGTGAAAATAAATGGTTACTGTTGGTCATTACACTTAAGCTTCATTGAGTGAGTTTATTCATGAGACGCACATAATTAATTTATATAAATTAATGCGCACTTACTATTAGAGAGAAAGTAGATGAATCCCTGTGTGTGTCTGGAGAGGAAGAGGGGCTGAACCATCTTATTGAATAATCAGGCCCAAACCTTTTAAAGTTTTGTGAGATGTCTTCCAGATAGATATGAAAACAGGAAGAGAGTTTACCTTCTAACTTATGCATATATATATATATATACATATATATATATATATATATATATATATATATATATATATAATATATATATATATATATATATATATATATATATATATATATATATATATATATATATATATATATATATATATATATATATATGTATATATATATATATATATATATATATATATATATATATATATATATATATATATATATATATATATATATATATATATATATATATATATATATATATATATATATATATATATTTCTTATATACCTTTTAGCTATATATTTTGACTGCGTCTAAAACAAGGGTGTTGTGGGATAAAAGTTCTAGTGTTTTAGGAGAAATCTTTAAGAGAATAGTTTAACAAAAAATAGTTTACTCCTATGCTAATCTAGAGAGAATAGGAAGGGCATGGGAACATCCCATAAATACAATATTTCCCAAAGATTCCCCCTTGAAGGATGTTAAGTTATGACACTAAATTTTATTTTGACATTCAAGCCACCAGGAAATATTTCGAGGGGCGCATTTTTCGGGAAAGTTAACATTCTTGAAGTACTTTTATGAAAAAATTTGATCTTAAACACAAACAGTGTGAGTTATGATGGGAGTCGGGACAGACCCCTTAAATTCAGGAAAACCCAAAATCAAATAGCTCACTGTAAGTGAAGAATATATCTTATCAGTAGAAACCTAGCCTCTGAAAAAGAGAATTTTGATTGCAATAATTTTAATGAAATAAAAAAAAAAAACAATCGTTCGAAGTGTTGGTGAAAATTCAGTATTGATATCACACCATACGGTGGTTTTTAAAAGTTTTTTTTTCTTTTTTTACCAAGAAGCTAAAGAGCTTTCAGTGATCATAAACGAATCAATAAATAAAGAGAAAATTGTGTTTCATTCACTATGTCAGCACACAGCCAGGCTCAACTAAACCATTCGACAGATTTCTTAGAAATATGCCAAAAACAAATTCCACCATACTAAAGTCAATTTTCTAAAAAACGAAAGAAAAAAATGACTTACTTATAAAAGCTTGGCTATAAATTAATGCAGGGAGCAAAATTTATATTTTCTTCTTTTTTGAAGAAAAAAGATATTTTTTCTTCAAAAAAATGTCCAAATATATATATATAAGAACAGTTTGAAGTTAGAAAACAATTCTTACTTCATAATGAGCAGAATAATTGTACCTAACACATTTTGCATACAGACTTGCTATGTTTTACGTGATTTTATGTGATTATGTATTATGTGAATTTACTTTGTGGGCATCATGACATTGCCTTATACATTGTTGCTGTTATGCAACTAAAAAGATATTTTGGGTTTCTTCTTTCTTGAAAGATTGAAATCTTTCAAGCGAATTTGAAAATCGAGAAAACGACTTGTAAGAAAAGAAAAATTGGTTTTGGCTAATGACTATTTGTATAGTTTCAGGAGAGGGGTTAAACACCTTAAGGGGACGAAATTTTGATCAGAATTGTGTATTATGAAGTTCGTTGGAACTAAGAGCCGCTTAACAGAGTTTTCAAGTTGCTACTTAAGAAATATGAAACTTGTATGTTTCCCAAGAAGGTTGGCTACATCCCAAGAAGGAAGCATGCTACATTCTTCAGGGGGCTAAACGTACCAAATCAGTGTCGTCGATTGCTGTGAGAGGATGCCTTCAAGCCAAAATTCTAAATTCTTGCGTTCTTTTTAAGAAATTAAATATATAAAAAATCCGGTTTTCTCAAATGAAACTAAACAGCAACATTAAAGCTTAAACTGCACAGAAATTACTCGGTATATGAATGAGGCAACCTCCTCTTCAACCTCCGCTGTTAAAGGTAAGGTTCTATAATGCTTTAAAACCACTTTTAAGTCCAAGCCAACGGCGTCTGTGTTTGAGCAGTAGTTCTTAAAGAATTGGAGAAACGAAATCAAACTTTAACGTAAAGATTGGGAGGTTGAGGCGGGGGCATTACCCCTCCTATACGGAATAATTCTTTTGGTTTTAATTTTTAATATAATTCTTTAGTTTCACTTCAAAATACCTTTTTTTATGTTTCTGTTCGTTTTTAATAGCATATTAAGGGTTGCCAAAAATCTGAGGAGGGCTACCACCCCCTGAGGGCTGATTCATTGAATTAAAATTTAACTTTTCAACAGCACTCCTTAGAGAAAAACAGCTTGTTTAGAGTATATAAAAAATTTCATACTTTTGTGGATAGTTTTCAGGGCTTCCATACATGCTGAATTTTATTGCAATATTACCACCAAGGTCGCACTCCTTTTTGAAGAGTATAGCTCCCATTTCTAAAATTATGCACAATTTTATATACTAAAATATTTTAATGCATAACTTAAAGATTAAAAGATTTTGCATATTTAAAACTAACCTGAGTAATAGATTTTGTTGCTGCATTTATTGTAATCAAAACTTTTGTTTTGTACACTTTCAGTCTCTTTTGACTTAGGTTGCTCTTTTAAATTTGTTGGTTAAAATAGTTTGTTTGATCTATGAAGCACGTTTGAAACACGAAGGACGTCTAATACTCACTCCTTCAACCCTGATTTTTTGCGTTCAAGTTTAACATTAGTAATACAATAATTCAAAAAGATAGTTATTCCAGACAAGAAGACACTAAACAATGTATATGATAGGAAAACAATAAATAATATCGTACCAATATAATAAAAATATCGTACCAGTATAATATAAATAATAAATACCAGTAAGACTCCTGGTAGTACTACTCCCCCTTCCCCGCCTGAAAAACTTAAATATGGCTCTCAAGATACCTCTCAATCTACCCTGTTTGTACCCTTAGCGATTTATGTTACATAGAAAAAGACTGTCAACAATTTGAAGGGCGCTATCACTCCTCAGCACCAATATTACAAACATAGTCCAAAAATATTCCCAGAGATGAAGGGGGTCTAGAAATTAATTTCTCTATCCTCCCACCATCTTTGTATATTTATCTGAAGGTTCGCTGTGACTTTAAGTATTTTGTATGGACTATGTGCATCTTCAGGAACGACAACGCCAACACACACCATTGCTGGCTCTAAAACTGGAAAGCTATATATATAATTTATATGTAAAATAAATAACTTTTGATAATTTAATGTCGATTTGATATCCTAGAATTTTCACTGGATGGCCTTAGACATCCTCTGGATCAAAATTGTCGTTTTAAACCACGTAATGGGGCTTTGCTACGGCTTAATATTTTGGTCAGTTAAAAAGGTCAAAAAGAGTCTACAACTTTATTTCTAATTAGCCTTTTTTAATATTGTAGGACTATAGATCTCTAGGATCATCCCTGAGAGAGAGAGAAAAAAAAGAAGAAGAAGAAAAAAAAAAGAAACACACATACGTGATTGAAACTCTAGTTCTTCAAGGGTTTGATACGTGGTGAGCCTGATCTTATTTGTAGTAATTTTTATTCCTTTTAAGTTTTACTTATTACATGACTTTATTTCTGCTCGTTATAGCTTTTAATTTCGCTCTTTATTATTCTTTGAAAAGTAGAAAATATTTTTTTAAAATTAATTTCTTTTATATTTTAAGGGCATAACTTTATTTATGTTTTTGTTAAATTTATGTTTTCTTAATTTTTAATTTATGCTGTTTTAGTTCGTAATGACGAACTGTAAATATGGAGCGGTGCGGCTCAATAATAACCGAAACTCTAAGAAATAGAGTTTTGATAGCAATAGATAGATCAAGCGAATCAAATTTTGATCCTGATTCAAAATATAGAAAATTTACTAAGTTCAATGTTACCCATCAAGAGCTACGAGCCTGAGAAAATTTGCTCAGTTTCTTAAAAAGAGATTAAACACCCTGGAAACACCGAGTTATCTTAATGGAAATCACACCATCAGATTCAGCAAATTAAGAGAACGCTACTGAAGAGATTTCAAGTTCCTATATTTAAAATTGTGGAATTTTGCATTTTTTGCCAGAAGAAAGATCACGGATGCGTTTTTTTTTTACGTTTTTTCCAAGGGTGATCGTGTCGAACCAGTTATTCTAGAAGATCGGGAGAAGGAATCAAAAGTTATCAGAAGGAATCATCTTATCTGAAATCAAAAGTTTTAGTGCCCTGTTAAGTGACCAAAAAAATTGGAGCGTAGCTAGCCTGCTTCCCACACCCCTTTTTCTCCAACGACGTCTGACTAAAATTTTAAGACAGCCATTTTGTTCAGCATGGTGTGAAAGATTCAGTAACTATGCCTTTGGGGATAACATAACCCCACAAAGCCCTTGAAGAAAGGGCTCTCAGTTACTACACTTACCCATTGTTTACGTATAATATTTTTCAACGCGGATGGAGATATCCAGAGGGAATTTTACAGGGGAGGGGGGTATTTTATGTGGGAAGAACTATCTACGGAGGAGTTTCCCTTGAGGGGAGGAGTTTTTTATGAAACATTAATTCTATCTAAAAAAAAAACATCAGAAATTAAATCAAAAGAAAAAAAATCATCTCAAAGTAAGGAGTAACATTAAAACTCAAAACGCAGATGAATTATTTCTTATATGAAGGGGTCGCCCCCCTCTGCATTTCCTTGCACCTTAAGCCAAAATTTGAATGATTTTCAAAAATTTTCAAGAATGACTCCTGAAATACAAGGGCCTGGTAACTAGAATAAGAAACTTTCGAAATAAATACTAAGAAATTTAGTGTGAAGAGCGAGGTATTTCAGGCAGTCCCTTCACATAAGGAATAATTTATGTTTGTTTTGAATTTTAAGTTGCTCCTTACTCTCAGTTAACAAAAAAAAATTTTCGGGGGGGGGGGGCACAAAAAAACTTAAAAACGCTTCAAAAATTTGTTTATATTCATTTTTGTTACGTTTTTACGAGTCGGACAAACATTTTAGAGGGGGAGGGGGTTCAAAACCCCCTAACCCCTCCCCCTGAATACGACCTCCGTCATGCCACCTCTGGAGACATATTACTTTACCTGTTGACCATTTTTGAGCAAATGGCTGTCTTAAAGTTTGTGTGCGATATCATTAGCGTCTATGGGGATGGTGGGGAGTAAAAAGTGTACGGAGACCGGTTGCCCTTCTATCATTTTAAATCCATAAAAATAGCAATAAAAAATGCCTGATCAAACCAGCCATTGCTTGAGTTTCAATGAGCGCGACTTCCAAGCAAAGGGACCAAGAAAAATAATTTTTCATGGGAGAGACATTGCTCTTTGCTAAAGTACCGATATTTGGGTGACTGAAAGGCTTTCTTCTTGTATTTGGTAAAGCATAGTCCATCTTAGACGAAAACGTGTTCGACAGAGACTCAAAACTTATTGAGTCAGAATCAAATTGAAATGAGTAACCATGAAGATGGTTCATTATAAGAGCAGATAATGAAACAAATCTTAGTTTGATTACTGGCGTGAAGTAAGCTTGCCCTGAATTAGTGTGCCCGTTTTTCAGCTCTTAAGTCACTATGTTTGTCCAGCCCATATTAAGATTCATAACCTGAATAGATACCAGATAAAGTACAAAAAAGCATTGCCTTACGGGTAATTATTTAACAAAAATAACGACGATCGACCTGAAGCGGACCTGAAAAACGGTTTTATCTGCTTTAAACACTTTGAAAATCTTTCGTTGGTGGAAGAAAAATCGCAAAGAGCTCACAAAACAAACACTGCCTGTACTCAGCTACAAACTGATACGTCTAAGGTCGAGCTCACAGGCAAAAGGTAGATAATATAAATGTCCAACTGAGAGATTTTTTGGTAACCGATAAATTTGACGCTAGTGCCCTTCTGTCTTCATGTTCTTCCAAAAATATTTGATGAATGCCAAATCTTAAAAGCAAGCTTATTCTGAAAAATTAGATCGGAAGAGACTCACGAGATTCAAAAATAATTTGTGATATATTTACTAATTTTCTTGTTATTACTCATCATTTTCAATCCTATGATGGTTTAGTAAAAATAAGTGAATAAATATGAGTTGATCATTTGAATAAATTGATCACTCAATAAACGGTATGCCTAAAACTCGACCTATTTTTCAACATTGCAGGACATGCCAGTTGGATATCTGTATTATATACATTTTGTCTATGGTTCAGCTCTTAAATCCTCTTCGTATTGTACCAAGGACACTAAAAATTAAATATGATTATTTAAATTTGATAAGTGGAAACTTAAACAACCAAATACGTCTTATAAAATTAGAAAAATCCGGGAGCTCAATTTGTGGTCCAAAAAATGTTCGATGCTGGTTCCAAGTTTAAAAATAATGAACACGCAAAAACTCATCAAAAAATGAGCGAAATATGTTTTCATTAAGTATCTCTAGAAAGTTGAACTTTTCTTCATTGTTGTAACAAGAAACAGGAACATCTATTATTTGGCAGTGAACTAGCAGTCACTGTGAAACAGTGACTGAATGATCAAAACTCCGCTAGAATATAACCCTATCATCTTGTTCCTGAATTGGAATTGAAAGGAAATGTACATGTCACTGAACAACACAAAGTCTAAGCTATGCATTAATATATTTCTTATTAAAATCCTTCAAAATTAAATACTTCAAGATATTAGTTAATTGACTTATCTATAGGAGAACATCTTTAGAAAGACCCAGGAGGCTATACTTTTTGTTGTGTTTACCACTTTAGTTGAATATTGAAATACTAAATTCTTTTTTCTTCTGATTCGAAAAACCTCACTTTTTTACTTAATTTTTTATCTCACTAGCCTATATTTGTTCAATAGTAAACAATCGCATTATCCGATTAATCATTGAATAACTTGACTATATTTGGGCCGAAAGATGGTTTGGTGTTTCTGTTAACACCTCTGGTGTTTCTGGTTTCTGGTTTCTGGTGTTTCTGTGTCTTCGATTAATCCTTGAAACACTTGGCTATATTAGGGCGGAAAAACGGTTCGGTGTTTTTGTGTAAAATGAATAGTTTCCACTTATTTATCTTCACGATCCAGTGTGGCAATGAAGAAGAGGATATACACTATGGGAAAGAAGTTCATAGCAGCATAATAACCAAAATAAAAATGGTAGAAAATCCTGGTTTTTAGGAGTGAATAAACTTAAGATGGACAAAGGTGGAAAGGGGGCAAAAAGTCTTATCATTTTGATGTATTTGGTACTTTAATATGGACATTTGTCTTCTATGAAATATGAAACTCTGTGGCTTTATGCTTAGCATAATTTTATATAATCAGTTCCGCATAAAACAATTGTTACACCTTGGTACATATCTGATGGCATATGGGTGACAAGTGTGTCATCCCTAGATCAATTGCTATAACAAGAGGTACGCTTAACTTGTTCAACAGCTACTTGGCTGAAATGCAACACAAATTTTGCCAAATCATCCATGACTCATCATATAGCAATTAATTTCCTGTGAAAAAAGTCTTTGGAGATGATAAACTTGTAAGAGAAATTAAAGGTAATTAGATAGTACTCATTGTTCTATAAAAAGCCATATTTTTACAAATAAATTTTAGTAGAGAGGAAATCCAAAGGTTCGACCCAACTACTATTTTTTGCAATTAACAAATTTATTTCGAACAATTTGGCAGTTATTTGTCAACACACCGACAAAAAAAAGTCACCATAATAATTAAATGACAGGAAAGACCCAAGGGCAGATCCAGGATTTTTTTTTGGGGGGGGGGGGCAAAATAGGTTGATCCGATAAACCTGTGTTAGGAGCAAGTTTAATTAACGCAATCTTGCGTTATTTGGGCAAATTACACTACTTTAGACTATGTTAGGGGGGTGCGCATCCCCTCCCTCGGCCCCCTCCTGGATCCGTCACTGGAAAGGCCTAATTAAAGTAAATAGATTGTTTATTATATAATGGTATTAATTCCCTTAAATCTCAGCAAATTTGGATTTTTAAATATTATCAAACAGTTCGTGGTAACGAACTGTAAGTAAGGAGCGACCCGGCTCAATGGTAACCGAAACTCTAGAAAACGGGTTTTTGATACCAATAGATATATCAAAAGAATCAGATTTCAATGCTGATTTCAAATATATAACTTTCATCAAGTTTAGTGCTACCCATCAAAAGTAAACGCGCCTGAGAAAATTTGGCTGATTTTCGAAAAAAGGGGGAAAGACCCCTAAAAGTTATAGAACCTTAATGAAAATCACACCATCATATTCAGCGTATCAGAGAACCCTACTGTAGAGGTTTCAAGCTCCTATCTACAAAAATGTGGAATTTTCCATTTTTTGCCAGAAGAAAGATCACGGATGCGTGTTTATTTGTTTGTTTTTTTTTTTGTTTTTTTTTTCCCCAGGGGTGATCGTATCGACCCAGTGGTCCTAGAATATCGTGGGAGGGCTCATTGGAACGGAAACTAAAAGTTCTAGTGCCCTTTTTAAGTGACCAAAACAAATGGAGGGCAACTAGGCCCCCTCCCACGCTCATTTTTTTCCCAAAGTCGGCCGATCAAAATTTTGAGATAGCCATTTTGTTCAGCATGGTCGAAAATATGATAAATATGTCTTTTAGGATGACTTAATCCCTCGAGGCCCCCAGGGGGAGGGCTGAAAGTTATGAACTTTACTCAATGTTAACATATAGTATTGGTTATTGGGAAGTATACAGACTTTTTCAGAGGAGATTTTTTCTGGTAGGTGGGGGAAGGAGAGGTTCGGGGGCTATATGGAAGGATCTTTCCATGAAGGAAGTTTTCATGGGGGAAGGGAAATTGCCATGAAGGGGGCGCCGGACTTGCCAGCATTATTTATTGGTTATTGGGAAGTATACAACCATTTTCAGGAAGGATTTTTTCTGGAGGGGGGGGGGGCTAGAGGAGGGGATTACTCTGGAGAATATTTCCGTGGAGGATGTTTCTTTGGGGTAAGGGACATTTCTATGAAGGGGGCGCCGGATTTCCAAGCATTATTTAAGAAACGATCAGAAGTTAAATAAAAAAAAACAAGTTTTTTCAACTGAAATGTAAGAAGGAATATTAGAACTTAAAACGAACAGAAATTATAACGTATGTCAGGGGGTTCTCCCCCAAGTCAATACCTCGCTCTTTACGCTACAGTTTTTTTTTTAGTGCTTTCAAAAGAGCTATCTATTCTAATTGAACGGCCTTTGTGATTCAGGGGTTTGTGAATCAAATTTTTTTTTAACTTTTAACGTAAAGAGCGTGGTATTGACTAAGGGGAGAACCCCTTCATATAAGTAATAACATATACGTAATAAAAAAAAACAATAAAAAAACAAGCGATACGGCTCAATAGTAATCGAAACTTTTAAAAACGAAATTTTGATGTCAATAAATGTATCAAAAGAATGTGTTTATAATGCTGATCCTAAATATATAAATTTTATTAAGTTTAGTATTACTCATCAAAGGCTACGAGCCTGAGAAAATTTACTCGATTTTTTAAAGAGGGGGGAAACATCCCCTACAAGTGAAAGAATTTTAATGAAAATCACACCGTCAGATTCAGCGTATCAGAAAACCCTATTACATAGGTTTCAAGCTCATATCTGCAAAAATCTGCAACTTTGTATTTTTTGCCAGAAGAAAAATATACGAATATAGAAGTTAGTTACGTAAGTTAATTTGTAAAGACATCCATTTAGCAAAAGAAAAGTAAAATTTTTATGCAAATAAAAGCTGCATTAACTAAAAAACGATCAGAAATTAAATAAAAAAAACAAGTTTTTTAAACTGAAAGTAAGGAGCGACATTAAAACTTAAAACGAACAGAAATTATTCCGTATATGAAAGGGGCTGTCCCCTCCTCAACGCCTCGCTCTTTACGCTAAAGTTTGACTCTGTCTCACAACTTTATTTTTTAAAACAATAAAAAACTTTAGCGTAAAGAGCGAGGCGTTGAGGAGGGGACAGCCCCTTTCATATACGGAATAATTTCTGTTCGTTTTAAGTTTTAATGTCGCTCCTTACTTTCAGTTTAAAAAACTTGTTTTTTTTATTAATTATAAAAGAGAAACTGTTTAATATATATTTGATTTCAGTAAAGCGTAAATGACGCTATAGGTTTTACAAGGTTAAGTGGTTGAAGAGCAGGCAAATTAATCTATTACATGCTATAGTCATGTCTGTTTTTATTTCTATTTGGTCCTATATACTTTTATTATATTATTTGTTATTTTTTTTACATTTAGATTGCGTATGTACACCTGGGATGAAAGAGGGTACTTGGGCACGCTCAAATATAAGGACTGTGGGATTTTACCAAAGATTATTTACCAAAGATTTTACCAAATTTTACCAAAAGATTATTTACCAAAGGATTTTACCAAAGATTAAGTGGCTAAGTGGATGAAGAGCAGGCAAATTAATCTATTACATGCTATAGTCATGTCTGTTTTTATTTCTATTTGGTCCTATATACTTTTATTATATTATTTGTTATTTTTTTTACATTTAGATTGCGTATGTACACCTGGGATGAAAGAGGGTACTTGGGCACGCTCAAATATGAGGACTGTGGGATTTTACCAAAGATTTCCTATTATTTTCTCTAAATTCATGCTCTTTTGCACTTTTCCGTAATTAACTCCCTTCCCTGCAATGGATTCCTATATATGTAGCAAAGAGTGGAATGCAGAGAAGATTGGAGACTTATTTTGTTTTTATACTATAATATATTTTAAGATAATATGAGCGGTTCCAAATTCTAATTTAAAAAGCACATAAGTACAAGTATCGGCTTCCAATTGAGTGTTTAAACAAAAAGACATTTTGGTGCTACACAAACTAAAATATGATTTTCATGGGTTACTAAATGGGGGGGGGGGGGGGGTTGAGAACCTTCAGATGACGGTTTTTGACTAATGATGATTCCAATGATTCACGTTTTATTTCAATCTCGAAAGATCACCATTCAACGACATGTTAAGCTTACAAGACATTTTTATTCAGGGTTCTTAGACTTTCGGTTACTATGGGCTGGGCTCGCTCTTGACTAGGTTACCACTAAAGGGACAACCATGATGGGGTTACTAAGCATGGAGAAGAAGAGCTGCCATGGCCCGAGTGGGCGGAGAGGGGTGAAAAGAAGTGATTTTATAATGTCAGTTTTGATTCCATATATGATGTTAGGTTGGAAAGGCAAAATTAATTTCACATCTATAAATGATTGGTTTCCTTTGAGTAAACTCAAAATGTAATATGGAGTATTGGTCTTGCAAAAAGCGGAAGTCAAGTAATATGGGATTTCCAGCTGTCATAAAGTTTGCAGTGAACTGAGTTTTGCAAAACTGTTTATCCGCTAACATTCAAAAGTGACTAAACAAGAACAATTTGCACGTGCACAATAAGTAAAACGATAACTAGATGAAATACAAAAGGACTTAATATTGTGACCAGGGCCATGTCCAGTATTATCATTTTTTTGTGGGGGGGGGGGCACAAAAGGTTTTTTTTCGGGTGGGGGGGGGTTACAAATAAACACTTTAATAAACACATCCAAAATTAGTTTATATTCATTTTTGATACGTTTTACGAGTAGGACAAACATTTCGGGGGGGGGGGGTCAAATCCTCTACAACCACCCCCCTCTCCGGATATGGCCTTTATTGTGACAGATATTTTATGTTGTGTGTCTTAATTGTGCGACACTTCTACTAACTGATATAGTACTAAGACGCGAAAGTTTTTTTGTAGTGGGTGACTTAAGAGCACTAGTCAGAGACATGAAACGTTAATAAACAAGTCTGAAGGGATTATTTAATGACAATTTTTTGTTAAATGAAAAAGTATATATTGTTATCCCAAAAAAACTTCGAAGGTGAGATATCGCTTTATTCCATTTAATAAAGTTGGCAACTGAAAGGACTTATTTATCGGTTATTTTTTAGAGATTTTGTCCTTAAACTTTGCTCAATAACAGTTCCTCATCTTTATTCCGTTAAACGTTTATACCTTTTAATGTATATCTCCGTAAATTTATCCCCCTGTGCTCGACGGTGACAGCTCCTGAAAAATGGGAATCAGTACTAACCTTAAATCACTAATTTAGGTTCACATTCACTTACATAACTGCTGGATTTATATTAAGTAATATCAGAATCCCTTGGCGCCTCTCTAGAGAATCCAGACTAGGAATAGTAGAGCACGGCATAGCACCATCAAACACCAATTCCTATCTTTAAAGGCCTAATTTGACGGGGATTCAGTTAAGGCCTTCAACAGGTGTATCCTCTCACTTTGTTATGAAACGTTCTGTCCCCTCAGCGCTATCATTTTTCAGCGTAAAAAAAAAAACAAACGGAAAGATCTAAAGTTTTGTTTTAATCGCACAAAGAAGAAGCATCTAGAAAAAGCAAGGGAAAACAGCTTTTTTTTGACGTTGTACACTCATTTTTGACCTTTCCCTTAGAAGGGAAGAGGACATTTCATCAACACTGACGGTTGGATAAATAAAGATGCGAGTTGTGACGAAATTGTATCATGCACGGCACAAGAAGGTGTGGTATAACTGTGGCTTTTCTACACGTGGCGTAAAGTCTACTGCATAGAGTCGAACAAGTGGCCTTATAAGATATAAACCATTTGGGTGGAAGTGAGTAACCCCTTGCAAAAGGACTCTGTCAGTCCATTTAACAAAAAATCTAACCTGATAAACGCACAAAAATGTCTTATATACCTAGGTAGAAATATTAATGATCCAGCTAAGCTCAACATTAAGCATGCTACTAAAATGATTGGCAAAGCTTTTGCATCTCTTGCCACTACGACAGCCTAGCTGAATAGGGTTTACCGAGTAGTAATTCACTGCCACTGTTATTCCCCATCTACTTGACCTCTCTCATGTGTGGTGTTTCTTCTCTGGTCATAAAAATCTACAAATCTGCAGGGTTTTCCCTAAGATTGCGCAATAATTGCTGTGCTAACCTAGTTGGATCCGGAATACGTTTCTGTGTAGAAGTTATAAAATAATAGGTACTATTGTTGTCATTGATAAATGTGTAAGAGCTTTTTAAAATGAAGTTGCAGATTCGTTCCATCCTTAGGGTTCTGAAGAATTATGGGTATATTGTTGTTGTATATTGTTGTATGTTGTGTATGCTATATATTGTTGTATATTGTTGCATGTTGTGTATGTTGTATATTGTTGTATATTGTATATTGTTGTAGCCTACTGTTGTCGGTGTCTTCTTCTATTTTGCTTGTATTTCCGTTTTTTTTTCTTATTTTCACATTCTGTCGTAGGGCTGTGACTGTCCTTGTTTTGATGGGTAATACTTAAAAGAGGGTTTTGATGGGTAATACTTAATGGGTAATGCCTTGTTTTGATGGGTAACTTGATTTACGAGATTTGGTCAAGTGTCACCTTCCCGGGCGAAGAAACAAAACAGGGTGTATTTATTAAACGACTAAAAGTTACTAAAAAATTGAAAATTTTATTCATTAGTAATTAAGATTATTTTTTATCAGTAGTTAAAATATTTATTACTAGCAATTAGAAATTAAATCTACTAAAAACACACTAAAAATTATCACCTTTTTTCACATTATATATTTTGTTAGTTGGTCGAGCCTATTGCCTGTATGTAATCTCTGTAGTGAGACATTGTCACTTGACTTTAGAAAAAACGAAAATCACACATTCTCTATTTTGAGCACTGCATATAAATAATATATTTATATACAGGGATTTTGTATTAGTGATTTTGTGAAATAATATTATATTTATATAAAGTTATTTTGAGTCTCCAAAATCACCTGACTGAACTGATCTACGCCACAAAATTTAATTATCAAAAAGTTCAGAATGCTCTAGGTTGGTATAATCAAAGTAGGAAGGAAGGGTGTAAAAACCAACATTACTGTTGTCTGCTATTGCTTTTAGATATATTTTACAAATATTTTATAAATAAAATTACTTTTTATAAATAAAATTTATAAGAATATTTTATAAATATTTTATTAATAAAATTGCTTTTTATAAATAAAATTGCAATTTTGTAAATAAAATTGCTTTTATAATTACCATGACCTTAGACGGCAGAAGTGCAAAAATATCATTAGACTTGGGCAATTAAAAATCCTCGAAATTCTAATCGTTCTACTCATATATTTCTAAATAAAATGCAAATAGCAATGATATCAAACCCATTTTTAATTTCAGTTCTACAAACAGTGTTTTAAAGGACTTAATAATGGGAGAAGAGGTGTACTTACAAAGGGAAGGAAGATGCATAGAATATCACTCTTTCATTTTTTTTAGGTTCTTCTGCTAATAACCAAATTTGCCATCATAAAAATATGTGAAACTCAAATATTAGAACCACTAGTAAGACTTTAAATTAATTGAAAAGTAAAAACTTTCAAAAATTTAATCATCCCACTCTACTACTAAAATAAAATGCATATAATAATGAAACCAAAATATTTGTTATTCTCATCTCTATACACAGTGTTCTGTAAAAATGTCAACATCGGGGAAGGGGTCTATCTAGATTGGGAATAATGGAGTATGAAATATTATTTGTAAAACTGTGTTGTAAATTCTTCTTCTTGTAACTACACTTACCATCATAAAATATTTCGGAATTCAGATGTGAGAAGTACCAATATATCCTTAGACTGATAGAGTAACAGATGTTTTTCTCGGCTGTACAAGCTCTTAATTTAAACTGCTAAAAAATGCCTTACGTAAAAATAATTTTTGAAAAAGCGAGTTTGTACCTCTCCTTGAGGCAAAGAATCTCTAAATATTTGACCATGATCATGTAAAGTAAATGTATCAATATATCAACTTTAATGACAAAAATAAATCGGATTTCACTTTCTTTAGCGGAAATTCGATTTTGTCAATACTATTGTTTTTTGCAATTAGTTGATTACAGAAAAATAAAAATATGGCGAAAGTTTCAGGTTGTTAAACTACAATAATTTTATCGATTAGCTCAATTAACAAGTTTATGCAACATTTGTAATTTGTGTAAACATTTCTCCTTCATTTTTTCAAGTTAGATAAGTACGTATTCTTGTCACTAACGTGTACCACTTCTAAGGTGTCATACAACGTATTTTGAGGGAGGCAGGTTGAAAGCCACAATTTTATAACTTTGGGCGCAAATTTCAGCAGTCCCAATTATGTTTCAACAATATTTGGACCTTTTGTACAAGAATTATCTTCCTATACATAATAGAAAATCATAAACTATGGCAGGGGATGACCAATTTCATTTTTTGGAGGGAGGGAGGTATGTCCGAATAAAAATAAAATTGAAGTATTTCAGAAGTAAAGGATATTATTGAAAATAAATAGGGAAATTTTGGTAGGGGGCTGGCAAAAATATTACCCCTCTTCTTGCGTTGCTCGTGGTTGCTTCTCTTTTAAGAGAGCGTTTCACATTGTGAACTATACAAGCGTGTCGTTGTAATATATGTGTCTTTAGCTGTTACCGCAGTAACATTTCTCATTTACAGCGAAACTGAGTTCTTGTAGTAGTGTATGTAGTAGTGCAGTAGTAGTGCACTAGTACTAGTAGTACAGTAGTGCACTAGTAGTGCAGTAGTGCAGTAGTGTACTAGTAATGCAGTAGTATTGCATGTAGGAACTCCTCATTTGGATTAATGCAGTAAGAAAATCCGAGTCGTTGAAGTTAAACGCCCATGTTAATAAGATTTTTGGTTTGGCTTCTCTAACTTCAATTTTTTGAAGTCTCCCTAACCAAACCAATCAGGCTTCCCTGCTGAAATTTTAGGGAAGTTAAACGCCCATGTTAATAAGATTTTTGGTTTGGCTTCTCTAACTTCAATTTTTTGAAGTCTCCCTAACCAAACCAATCAGGCTTCCCTGCTGAAATTTTAGGGACTTGGTTTTGTATTGGTGCGAATTATAGAGCTTTAAATATGGATCACTGCTGGCAAATTCTTAATTTAGTAGTTAGAATGTGGTCCACATTCTTGCAGAGTGCCAACTAGTTTCTCAATTGAAGAACTTACCTTTCGAGGGTGATACCCTAGAGGTCCGTGGGGTGACATCTGAGCTCTTTTGTAACAAGGACAATTGTTCAGGCAAATAAATTTGCGAATAAGGTTGTGAAAAAAGGATGGTAATCTTAAAACATATTTTTGAGGGGGGATAGAAGGTTAATATAAATATTGTTTACCTTTTTACATGTATTATTGAATACAGTGTTGTATGAGCTTCTTTGGCATATAATAAATTCCCCGTTTTTTTTATTACACTTCTTACAACAGATTGTAAGGTCTGTTCTTCTAATATGTATTCCCTTAAACTCAGAATTAGTTAATCTGTACCTATTATAATATGCTTAGTTTTATGTTTAGTACCTTATATAGCCAGAAATCTTTCTTACTAAATCGCAGACTTTGATCGAAATGGCCCCCAAGATGGTGTTGACCAAAATTTAGAAACTTACCTCATAATATCGGGGCGGTATCACCCCTGTGGCGGTAACAAGGTGGCAAAGGAAACATGGTGTTTTTTCTTCAGTCAGTTAAAAAGCAAATAACACATTCTAATAACTGTAAGGAGTGATTTTTTTTCTACTACTACTGTTCCTAACAACTCACCGCAGCACCAAACCACCTAAGGCCAACACAGCTTACGCTCCTCCTCTATCCTAATCTAATCAAAGCCTCCATCTTTACACCATCCCAGGAATTTCAAATTTCCCTTAAATCTTTCTTTAAGACATCCTTCCACCCCAAACGCGGATGACCTGCTTTCAGTTTATTCCTAGATGGTTGGCTGAAAAGGACATTCTTTGGCAATCTGTTTTCCTTTATCCACAGAACATTCCCTTAATATTTCAGCCTTTCTCTCATTATAGTCCTAGGCAACGGGGTTAAACCACACTGTTTGAACAGCCAGGGGTGGATCCAGGATTATTTTTAGGGGGGGGGGCAAAATAGGTTTATCCGATAAACTTGTTTTAGGAGTAAGTTTAATTAAAGCAATCTTGCGTTAATTAAGTAAATTACACTACTTTAGACTATGTTAGGGGGGAGGGGGCGCACCCCCTCGCCCCCTGGATCCGCCACTGTGAACATCCTACTATTTGAATTCAAGTGAGTCTAAAAAGCAGCCTTAAAGTGAACAGTGGTCTTGGCCCATACTAGTCTCCCAGGTGACGTTAGACAATTTTTGGGAATTTTTATAAACTTATCATGTTAAATAAAAGTGTCCGCACACGGCTATTCAGTATATACCTGTAGTGGCTGCGCGGTGCTGGCTGAGCTTATTGCTGTAGTGATTTAAACTATTAAACAAGCAAAAAATGTATTCAAATAACCGAAAGGAATTTTCTTACATTCTGTTTTGTTTGAAACTTGTCTTGGTGAAAAAAAGAAGAAAACTTGAGGAATGGCCACAAGAACAAAAGAAGACCACACATCACCTTGTATAATCGAAAGCCATCCCCTAAACACTTTCTTTAATCTTTTCAGAAAGTTGTTCTCTTCAAGTAAACTTATCAAAGATAAAAAAAAAAAGCAAAAGACTGAACCCACAGACAAAAAGAGAGATTACTCTCCTATAATTCCATTGTAACAAGTGTAGTTTAATTTCATTGGGCTGCATCTTTGACTTATTTTAGATAGTCAGGCACATTACTTCATGTTTTTGAAGAAACAAATAACCATGCGTTTTTCAAACCTGATTGACTTTAAAATGTTCCGTGGGAAAATTAAGCCAACAATTAGAACTAAACAAATTTTTTCCATCTGATTCCTTTTCTGTGTGAAATTTTAAGCCAGTAAAATGAATGAAAAGTTTTTCAGTGACTACTACAGTCACTATTCAGTTTTACAGTCACAATTAGTTTTACATTCAGTCACATTCCTTTTACAGTTACATTCAGTTTTACATTCAGTCCCATTCATTTTACAGTCACATTCAGTTTTACATTCAGTCACATTCCTTTTACAGTCACATTCAGTTTTACATTCAGTCACATTCATTTTACAGTCACATTCAGTTTTACATTCAGTCACATTCATTTTACAGTCACATTCAGTTTTACATTCAGTCACATTCATTTTACAGTCACATTCAGTTTTACATTCAGTCACATTCATTTTACAGTCACATTCAGTTTTACATTCAGTCACATTCATTTTACAGTCACATTCAGTTTTACATTCAGTCACATTCATTTTACAGTCACATGCAGTTTTTCTATTACAAGTCGTTCCTCTGTTTCTTTCATAAAAGAAAAATGATACACACGTTCTGTAAGTCTAGTTTCATCAGGTAAATAAGAAAAAAAGTGGATATATCATCATCGTGATGTTGAAAAGGCGTATTTTTTAAATGAAGTCATCTGCCTTGAAGTAGGAACAGCACAATAAGCCTTTGTTAGTCACGTGCCTTTTGTGGTGCCCTTAGATTTAAGCTTAAAAACGTATTTTAAAAAAACAGAGTATTTTTCAAATTTTCCGGAATTTGTGATAGATTCTTACATTGGCTTTTGTTTGAAACAGGCGAATCCGGAGGTGTTTTTTTCCGACACGAGCCCCACCACAGAAAGCTAAAAATTGCACAAATTCCAGGGGTAAATAAGGCGAAAATTAGCAATGGTGGAGCCAAAATTTTATTGTTGTCTCCTCAAAAGTTAATTTTTTACCCATCCGTTTGCAGATGCATCGGGAGCACAAGAATAAAAGAGTTTTCTAGTTTTTTTTCTCTAATTATGCTAGCAGCCATTTTGAAAAGGGGCCTGTATGGAATTGGGTATTTAAGACCTACGACGAATGGGAATGTTATACAAAAATATTTGCTTTTATAACATGCCGTGGCAGTATCCAAACTTTTTGCTTAACCCTTCAAATGTAATTCTGAAAATGTCCTCATATAGAAGAGGCTAGGGCCAGTATTGCTTTCCAACTCTAGTTTAGAGGGGAATTAAATGAGAACAAGGTTTTTTTCCACTGAAAGTAACGAGAACATTAAAACATAAAGTGAATAGAAATTATTTTGTGTGTGGTAATGCTTCTTCTTGAATCACTCACTCTTTACGCTAAATCTTTTTAATTTCCTTAAAAACCTTCTATTTCTAAATAAACGGCCCTCTTGTTTCAAGAGCCGTTCTTAAGGGACTGGAATAAAAAGACAAACTTTAGCGCAAAGAGGGAGGAACTGAGGAGGGGTATCTCCACTCATTTACAGAATAGTTTATGTTCATTTTAGTTATTGCTCCTTACTTTCAATTGAAAAAATTAGTTTTAAAAAAATTTAATTTCCAGTCCTTTTCCAAATAATGCTGGGGTATCCACCTCCCCCTCCGTGGAAAATTCCCTCAACAAAAAACTCTCCCTAGGGAATTTCTTCAAGATATCCACGTAAAATACCTCAGCACATGGGAAATTTTCACATCATGATCTTGTCCTACGAAAAAATTACCCCAGGTGATTCCACAGAAATTTTACGCGAACAGTTGTTCCCAGAACATCTCCACATGAAAAATTGAGCAGGCAAAGAGAGAATAAGACAAAAAAAAAAACTTTGTTAATGATTTTTGGCAAATTTCTCCCATTTAAAATATTCCTCGCAAAATTCCCTTCCTGAATTTTCCTCCCTATTGACCCCCCTCACCCCCAAAAAACGTTTGTCTATATACCAATAAAAATACTATGTAAGCAATAGGCAAATTTCAAAACCTACAGCCTTTTCCCAAGGGGCTGTAGGGGTTTTGTCATTCTTAGAGGCACTGATGTTGGCTGTTTCAACTATACTTAACAAAATGTCTCTCTTCAAATTTGGATCGGATCTCTTGGGAGAAAAAAAGGTGTCCGTTTTAGAGGACTCTCAAATCCTTTAAAAGTCTTGAGTGGCATTTGCTTTATACTCAAAATAATATATATTTTGAACAGTATGGTTTTTATACGAGAGAACATGAACAACTTCAAATAAGATAATAATAATGCTAATAATCAAGACTGTAGGGGAAACAAATTTTGAGAATTGTTAAATTTCTGACTTATTAGAGGCAAAACTCTTAGAGGCACTGTTATTGGCCGTTTCAACTATACCAAACAAAATTTCTCTCTTCAAATTTGGATCGGATGTCTTGGGAGAAAAAAAAGGGCGGGTCAGAGGGAATAGCTGTCTTCCAATCATTTTTGTCACCAATAAAGGCACTACTCCCTCTGCAACTGGGAAGCTCAATATATATATTTTCGATTCTTCTAAATCGATTGGCTGTCTCAGAAGTTTTTAATCGATATCAACTTGGTCATCCATGGGGCAAAATCGTAGTTTGGTCATACAAAATGGCAGAAAAAGCCATTTTACCGTGGCAAGATTATTTCGTCACTATTTTTAATTTCCGTTCGAATGAAACCCCTCCCAATTTACTGGGACTATGGGTTTGATGCAATCACCCAGTGCATAAAAAAAAAACACGCATCGGAGATCTTTCTTCTGAGAAAAAATATAAAATTCCACAATTTCGTAAATAAAGCTTGTAATCTCTACTGTAGGATTCTTTGATATGCTGAATTTTTTGGCGTGGTTTTCATTCAGATCATTCCCCCCCCCCTTTTAGAAATCAGGCAAATTTTCTCAAGCTCGTCACTTTTGATGGGTATCACTAAAATTAATGAATTTTATAAATTTGGAATCAGCAGAAAAACAAAGTTCTTTTGATGTATCAATTGTTATTAAAGTCCCTTTTTAGATTTTCGGTTACTATTGAACCGAGTCTTCCTTACTTCCATTTTATTGCCACGAGCTGTTTGATATAAAGGAATATTATAGATGAGTATTAACATAGACTACCTAATGCTCGTTTTGTTTTCTTTCATGAGCAAGAATACTATTTTCACTCCAAGTTCCCTCAGCTCAGGGTTTATTCTAGTTGGTTAATTTCTACTGAATATATATGATATGACGATAGGGGACAGTAAAAATGTCAAGCACGTAAACAGAAAATTTTTTGGGGTGTCCAAAAAAAGAAATTTCATTTGATAATTTGAATAAAAAAGAGCCCAGAAATACAGAAGTTGTATTGGAGGGGGGAGGATTTTCTGACCCTCCTTTCCCCGCTCATTTCCCTGAATAATGTTGTTATTTAATATTAAATTGTTAATTGGTATGCAACATAGTATAATTTGCAGTTCTTTATTTTATCAAATGTATTTTATTTTTGTAGCAAAAGGAAGAAAAAAAACCCATAAAATTGTCTGTCATCTGATGCTGCAGATTGCCTTGCTCGTTAGTTTCACCTAATTTACGAAAATAAGCGGAACTCCCATGCCTACAACAATTAATTACATTATCATTAAATGTCATCTTTCTGTGGTTCCTTTTACCCGTTACATTTTCTCCTTTGTCATTTAAGGAAAGACCTTCATATGATTATTTATCTTCACATGCAATATCAAACAGTACATGGTAACGAACTGTAAGTAAGGAGGGACCGTTTCTAGAATAATCGAAATTCTAAAAAACGGAATTTTGATGTAAATAGAAACATAAAAAAATTGGTTTATTGTGCGTTCCAAATATATAAAAATCATCAAGTTTAATGTTACACATCATAAGCTACGAGCCTGAGAAAATTTGCCTGATTTTCAAAAAAGAGGGAAACACCCCTAAAAGGCAAGGAATCTTAATGAAAATCAAAACATCAGATTCAGCGTATCAGAGAACCCCACTGTAGAAGTTTCAAGCACCTTTATACAAAAATGCAGAATTTTGCATTTTTTGGCCAGACGATCAGTGATGCCTGTTCACTGGTGATGTGTTTTTTTTTTTTTTTTTTTTTTTTTTCTTGTTCATGGGTGTTCGTACCGGACAAATGGTCCTATGGGTTTGGAAGGGGTTTTATTCGAACGGAAATTAAAAGTTTTAGTGCACTCTTTAAGCGACCAAAAAGATTGGAAGAGAATTAGTTCCCCTCCCACACCCCTTTTTCCCCAAAGTGGTCCAATTAAAATCGAGAAAGCCATTTTGTTCAGTATAGTTAAAAGATCCAATAAATTTACTTTTAGTAGTGACATAACCCTCTCCCCACAGTCCGTTGGGAAAGGCCTGTAAGTTGTAAAATTTGCCCATTGTTTGCGTATAGTATTAGAAATTTGAAAGTATACAGACATTTTTTTTTGGGGGGGGGGGAGATTTTAAGCTTCGGATGAATTTCCATGAGGAGAATTTTCTCTGGGGAGAGAAATTTTCGAAGGTGAACTTTCCAGGGGAGATTTTACACTCGGGAGATTCGACGTAATTCCAATGTGTAATTCTTTTATCTGCCTTACTTCCTCTATTTCAACTCAGTTTTGCATGTAGAGACGTTCCAGAGAAATTGTCCGTGGGAAATTTTCGACGGTTCTAAATTTCCGGGGAAAATTTACACGGAATGGGGGAATTTCAGGAGTGATTGGAAAAACGCTTAGAAATTAAAGTTTTTATTCAAATGAAAGTGTACTAAGGAGAATTTTTCAGGCCAAATTTTCCGTAAGAAATTTTCAGGAAAGGGGGGATTTTTGGCAAGGAAGGAATTGTTAGGATAAAAATTTACAGGGGGTGTATTTTATGTGGGAGGAACTTTCCATGTAGTAAGTTTTCCGTGAGGGGAGGGAATTTTTCATGGAGGGTGAACCAGATTTACCGGTTTTGTTTGAGAAACGATCAGAAATTAAATAAAAAAACAGGTTTTTCAAACTGAAAGTAAGGAACAACATTAATACTCAAAATGAACAGAATATATTTTGTATATGAAGGGTTGCCTCCTCCTTAATACCCCACTCTTTACGCTAAAGTTTGACAGTTGGTCCGAATGTCTTAAGAACGACTTTTGAAACACAACGGCTGTTGAATTAGAATAGGAGCCTATTTCAAAAATGCTAAAAACCTTAAGATAAAGAGCAATCGTTTTGAGTTTCAATGTTGTTCCCTTCTTTCAGTTGAAAAAATAGTTTTATTTTTTATTTAATTGGATAAACATGAACTGGTCGTATTATACAAAGATATGTATTTAATTACCAAACACTTTGTTGAACAAACTATAAGGAGCGACTCAGACCATTAGTAACCGAAATTTGAAAATGGAATTTGACATGAATTAATAAATTAAAAGAAAGTATTTTTTTGTGTTGATTCCAAATATATAAAATTCATTAACTTCAATTTTACCCATTAAAAGCTCTGAGCCTCAGGACATTTGCCTAATTTCCGGAAACAGGCAAATTTTCGGACAAACACCCTAAAATGACAATCAAACCATTAGAGTCAGCATATCAGGGAACTCTACTGTAGGAATTTCAAGCTTCTATCTACAAAATGCGGGATTGTCCAATTGCTTTCCCCAGAAGGAAGATAACATATTTTTTTCAAGGGGTGATTATTATGAACTAATGATTCTTCAATATCAGGAGAGGGCTTATCCGAACATAAATTAGAAGTTCTAGTTCCTTTTTAAGTGAAAAAATATTGTACCATGGAAAAGTGGCGTTTTCTGCCATTTTGCGGCACCACACTACGATTCTACCCCAAAGAGGACCAAATTGCAGTTGGTTGAACATTCTAAGATAGCCAATCAATTCAAAAGTACCAAAAGCCTGTATATTGAGTTTCCCAGTTGCAGAGAAGGAAATGTCGCATGGTGGTTTATTTGTTCCTGAAAAGTTACCTAGTCCATACTAGATACATGGTTAATACGGATATCAAACAGTTCATGCTAATGAACTGTAAGTAAGGAGCGACCCGGCTCAATAGTAACCTAAACTCTTAAAACCGGAATTTTGATACCAATAGATGCATCAACAGAATTGGATTTTTATGCTGAGCTCAAATACATGAGTTTCATCAAGTTTAATCTTACCCATTAAAAGTTACCCGCCTGAGAATATTTTCCTGATTTTCGAAAAAGGGGAAAATGCCCCCTAGAAGTCATAGAATATTAATGAAAGTCACACCTTCTAATTCAGAGAACCTTACTGTAGAGGTTCCAAGCTCCTATCTGCAAAAATGTGGAATTTCGTATTTATGTCAGAAGAAACATCAAGGATGCGTATTTATTTGCTTTTTTTTCCAGGGTGAATGTACCGATTCAGTTGTTCTAGAATATCGCGAAAGGGCTCATTCGAACGGAAATTAGAAGTTCTAGTGCCTTTTTTAGGTGACCAAAAAAATTGGAGGGCAACTAGGCCTCTCTCCCAGGCTCTTTTTCCCAAGGTCACTCGATCAAAATTTTGAGAGGGAAATTTTGTTCAGTATAATAGAAAAATCTAAAAAACTGTGTCTTTGAGGATAATCTCTCGCAGTCCGCAGGGGAAGCGCTGCAAATTATGCACTTTGCCCATTGTTTACATATAGTGTTGCTTATTGGGAAGTATACAAACAACTTCATGGGGATTTTTCTGGTGGGGAGGGGGGTCGAGGAGAGTGGGTTATGTGGGAGGATCTTTCTATGGAGGATTTTTTCATGGGGGAAGGGAATTTTCTATGAAAGGGGCGCCGGATTTCCCAGCATTATTAAAAAAAATGATCAGAAATTAAATTTAAAAAAACGTGTTTTTTCAACTGAAAGTAAGGAGCAACATTAAAACTTAATACGAACAGAAATTATTGCGTATATGAGTGGGCTCACTCCTTCGTCAATGCCTCGGTCATTGAGCTAAAGTTGTTTTTAGTACTTTCAAAAGAGCTATTAATTCTGATTTAACGGCCTTTGTGATTCACGGTCATTCTTAAGGAATTGGAACAAAATTTGAACATCAGCGTAATGAGCGAGGTATTGACGAGCGGGAGAACCTCATCTGTTTGTTTTATGTTTTAATGCTGCTCCTTACTTCCAGTTAAAAAAAACTTGCTTTTTATTTAATTTATATTAATGCTTAATTTGGTAATGTCAAGCAGGGCACTTCATATAGAAAGGGTCGTCGTAGAGACTTCAAAAGGGGCTCATTCGATTGGAAATCACGAGTTCTATTGCCTTTTTTAATAGTCGAAAGTAATTGGAGGGCAACTAGCCCCCCACACGCACATCATTCCCCCAAACACATCTAATCAAAATTGTGAGATAGCCATTTTGTTCTGCGTAGTTGATTTCCAGACAGAAAATTTGTTTTTGAGGAGGACACTAAGGTTTTTATTGAAGGCGTTGTCGTAGAAACTTCAAAACAGGCTCATTCAATTGGAAATTCAAAGGGTTAGAACCCTTTCTAAAGTCAAAAGTGATTGGAGGGCAACTAGCCTCCCCCCCACGCCCATCATTCCCCCAAACACATCCAATCAAAATTTTGAGATAGCCATTTTGTTCAGCGTAGTTGATTTCAAGATAAAAAAAATGTCTTTTTGAGGAGGACACTCCCCCACAACCCTCAAGACAAGGAGGTTTCCATGGTCTGAGAAAGCAGTTGAGTTAGTAACAGGGGCGGATCCAGGATTTTTTTTTTTTGGGGGGGGGGGGGGCAAAATAGGCTTATCTGATAAACTTGCGTTAGGAGCAAGTTTAATTCAAACTTGCGTTAACTAAGTAAATTAAGCTACTTTAGTCTACGCAAGGGGGTGCCTGCCCCCCTCGCCCTCCTGGTTTTGCCACTGGTTAGTAAGTAAAACTCTCAAGAATGAATTTATAACCAAAATTATACCCCATGATGATGTTTTATAGCTTAGATAAAAGTACAAATTTTTGGCATAAAATTCAAAGCGTTTGATGGCGTTGGTGATTGTTTTCGACGCTAACCCCAGTTTCTACTTTACAAGTTATCCTTTATTTTACATTGGCTTTTTAAATATTTCAATTCTATTTTGAACCACATTTCGAAACTGTTATTCTTACATTTCAAAACTTTATATTTCGAAATGCAATTTCCCCTTATAATTTCGGATAAAATGTAAAACAAAAGGATATTATAGTCAAATTGACCACAAATCCTATTCTAACGGGGTAAATCATAGGCAGTGCAATAGCGCTGCCAAAGTAAAAAAACGATGTTGGCACAAATTATAATTTATTCATTTTTTGGTTTCAAACCAAGGACTTCGTGTAGAAGGAGTTGGATTAAAAATTTTGAAATGGGCTCATTTAGTATGAAATTGAAATTTCTAGTGCCATTTTTAAGAGTCAAAAGGGATTCGAGGGCAACCAGCCCCCCCCCCCCACATCCATCATGTCCTCAAATAAATCCAATCAAAATTTTTAGATAGCCATTTTGTTTAACATAGTTGAAAATTTTAATAATTTTGTTTTTAGGAATGGCACCCCCCCCCAAAGCTATCAGGGCAAGGGCTATAAGTTGTACTAGTTGTCAATTATTAACATATAAGGTTTTTTTTACGGAAGGGGTGGTCGTAAAAACTTCAGAGGGGACTCATTCGATTGGTAATCAGAAGGTCTAGTGCGCTTTTTAATATTCAAAAGTGGTCAGGGGGGAACTAACCCCCTCCCTCACGTCCTCTTTTCTCCAAATGTATCCAATGGAAATTCTGAAATAGCCATTCTACTCAAAGTAGTCCAAATATCATAAAACAAGGCCTTCAGGGTTGAAAAAAACCCCAGGGCCTCTCTTATAGCTCTATTTTCAGATACAAAAGTGATTAAGCACAACCTAACCCCCCTCCAGAAGCTTCCTTTTCCCCAAACGCATCTGCTTGAAATTGTGAGTTAGCCATTTTGTAAAAAAATACATTCTAAAATAATATAACAATGCATACAGGATTGAAAGCTCCCCCTTCTCCCCCTACAAAAAAACCTGGGGCAAAGGTTGTAAGTTATGCCCTGGGGAAATATAAGGTTTTTGTCAAATGGTTGGTCGGATAAACTTTGAATGGGGCTCATTTGATTGGAAAAACCGAAAATTTTAATGCCTTAATAAGAATCAAAAGTAGTTGGAAGGAGACCAGCCCCCCCCCCCTCACTCATCATTTCCCAAAAACACATTTTCCCTATAGCCTCAGAACGGCTATGCTTAGACTTGGGGTTGTAGCACTATTGCAACTATAGTGACAATTTAATATATAAAGAGTTTTGATTCGGGAATAGAACTTTGATATTATGGCGTTTCCTTTCAGAAGAGCCAGTACTAGAAAATATTACCCTTATCTTCAGCTCCTTAAAACTAAATATAAACTTCGCATCATTACAGATGAAATAAATAATTTATATATAAAAATATCCTCGTGAACAATAATCATTCTGTTATCTGAGTGATGGAATCAATCCACTCAATATAAGAAGAGATTCTGGCATAGACTCCTGGAAATCTTCGATCTCCACATCCAATTCCCCAGCTTACAATGCCCACCTGGGTCCATCTGTTATCATCTCCCTGAACCACTAATGGACCTCCACTGTCGTTCTGAAAAAGAATAACAGAATTTTGTAGTGGTTACTACATTTGGTAAAAGACCACATTTGGTAAAAGATCATCTCCCTGAACCACTAATGGACCTCCTCTATCGTTCTGAAAAAGAATAACAGAATTTTGAAGTGGTTACTACGTTTGGTAAAAGATCAAATTTGGTAAAAGATCATACTGGTTCACATGGGTTCATTGTGTGCTAATTAATATTATTATTATTTATTTCTATCCCACTCTATACAGAGGTACAATACGTGGAGTATCAAGAAGAAATAGACATAAAAATGCAACGCAACTCAATACAGAAATAAAAGGAGGGGAAAAAGAAGAAGAAGAAAAACAAAAAACTTACAACTTGCAGAATTTAATAAGCAGTAACATACAGAAATATGGATACAAGCTGTCATTGTTATTAACATTATTTGATTTTTACTCACTCTTTACAATATTAAAAACTGTGGAGTGACCAAAGAGAGAAAAACAAACAAATTAAGGAAAAATAACTTACTACGAAAAAACCTGATTAGGTGATGGTGCGGAGAAAAACGGATACAAGCGGTATTTAAAAGTATTCTGTGTAGTGCTTCCAGTTCATCAGGAACATCGGTAATATAAGGAACAAGAAACTTATTAATAATTACCCGATTTTTAGTCCAAGGTGGAAGAAACAACAAAAATTTACAAAACCTAAAATAATTAATCCGGATTCTTTTTTACTCATTTTTCTAAAGAAGGGGAAAAATTCCAGAAGCAAAAAGAATTGAATGGTCACAAAAAGCTGAGTAGAGCTTGGCCAACGCGAGTTTATTATATTTACCTCTATTGGCAACAATCTTAGCATATCCTAATTGAATTTTTCTTTTTTTTTAAATGCTGATGTTGACGTAAATAATGTTTTCAATTTAAAATCAATGCAAGAATATCACTTAATATTATTTGACACGTATGAATATTAAATTTGTCACTATATTTTTCAAATAATGTTTGATGTTTGAGTGTGATATTTGAATGTTTGATATTTATAATGTTTGACAATATCGCAATGAAGGGTCAAATTTCGACAAAAGCTGAAATGTCTTGAGTTATTTTCCCATCGAAATTTTCTAAGGAAGAAGCCACTAAACACTCAAAGCGAAAAGTTATTCTTAGTAGTGGGGTCTTGAATCCGTACAAAAGGGTTCAAGTGCGGACGTTTATATTTAAACATCCACATGTAGTGGATGTTTAAAATGACCTAGTTGATGTTTAGCAAGATCTAAACAAGGTAAAACATGATGTTCTTTGTGAGTTTTCTCACATTAAAATACTAGAGCATACTAGACATTATGGCTAACTCTATTTTGATGATGCTTATCAAGAGGAATGACAAATTTTTAGATATGAAAATTAGTACTTTTGAAACACTGTAGACAATTCAAACATATCAACATACTACCTTCTTGTTCAAGTTTAATTCATAAATGGTTATTAGCAGTTTGCAGTTACCATTATGTTTGCATATTACACGTCTATTCACATGTCTATTCACACGTCTATTCACACGTATATTACACGTCTATTCGGATTAAATTAATGCAGGCTCTCTAAATAAGAGATTTAAAATTCCATTCTATCTGTTTTCTTTGGCTTCAAATAAACCAGGATGAACTAGTGCAAAAGTCCAGTAAGTTAAAATTTGTCATAATTTTCACAAGAGAAGGTATTTACTTCAAAATTCACAATTACAAGCGCCAAAAGGTTGAATATGGATGAAACAGTTTAAGATTTTCACACATTCTTATGCTTCCATTAATTTCGCCATTGCAAAAGTGAGTACCGCTTAGTGTCTGGAAACACTCTTCCTGAGTGTTCTCAGAGTTGTTGTTTTCACAATTTCAACGACTAGGTTCCAGAATGAGCTCGCATGGGGGAATACTTTTTTGAAATTTCATATAATATATATATATATACATATATATATATATATATATATTTATATATGTATGTATATATATATATATATATATATATATATATATATATATATATATATATATATATATATATATATATATATATAATATATATATATATATATATATATATATATATATATATATATATATATACGTGTATGTATGAAATCCGTTTAATGTTGACATAACCAGTGAATGTCCGAAATTCCTTTTTCTCTGCTTGGATTCAATTAGATTTGTGAGTCAGCTCTTCAGTCTTATGCAAGCTATGATGGTAAAATTTAAAGTTAAATTAGATAATGCTAGCTTAGGTCTAAGTTTAATTTGGTTATAAATATTAGAAATGGGTTAAAAACCCAACCTAAGTGAACCTAACCTTCCTAAACCTAGTCTAACATAACCTGTCATCATTAAGCCATGCAATAAACTGACTAAGTTGACTGGCAACGCTGACTAAATCCAAGAAGAAAAAGGGTTTCGGACATTCACCGGGGAATTCGCACATTCAAAGAGAAATTCGGACATTCAAAGAGAAATTCGCCTACCTGGCAAGCATCTCGTGGTGGATTGCTGGCACATAAGTTTGATTCAAGAATCTGAAATGGAACTGATCCATCATACTTGAGTAAACAGTCTTCGTTAGCTTCAATTTTTACGCTGGCTTTACGTAATGTTGACGATGCTCTTCCTGAAATAAGTGTGAATTAAACAGCTTTCACACTAGGCATATAATTGTTTTTGCTTTAGTAATTTTACATTAGGTGTAACATTTTACTCTTAAGCAAGTCCTTTCATATTGGACAAAATCAAAATCCATTTCATAATTACCATCATCGTCTAAAATCATCACAAACATGGTAAGCAAACTTTCTAAAAATTAGATACGTGGAATGGTGATAAATAATCAGCCACTGGTTATGTATGATCCACGTTTGCTTTTTTTTACCCAAAACCTTCCCCCTACTGTCCCAAAAATGTTTTGTTCCATTCACCACATTTTCCATCAATTGGCACCCAAAACGCAAAAGACTTTCTAGGGAAAGCTTATTACTTTATTTTGAAAGTTAATTAGTTGCTCATCCTGTTGACTATTCCATAACCTATATTAAAAATACGAGGGTAAAATTTTATGCAGAGCACAAGTCTTAATGGCATTACCTACGTTAAAGACAAAATTTCCTCGGTAAACTTACATGAATTAAAATAAAAATCGAACATTTAATTGAAGCAACCTCAAAAACAACTTAAGTTATCCAAAATGCCTTTAAATTTATGCACGGTCTGCACGTTCTGTCAAAGTATATTTTCATGGACAGGCCTTAAAAATTTCCAATTGATAATTTAAGAGTGAAAAAAGGAGTTAAAAAAGATTTAA